>JAUBOD010000548.1:3932271-3949920 GCA_032353885.1 Nothura maculosa
AGGAAGATAAAAAACCTTGACAAGAGCAGGGACGTGACTGGATGTAAATTCTCTCCAAAGAATGAATTTGGACAAGGTCTTCCATTATAGCTTGAGCCTGGTAGTCCTACCATACCGGGATCATACCATGATCTCATGGTATGATGTAAGTTTTTGTTTCCTGTGTAAAGCTCACTGTTCAGTCACAAGTGTCCTGTGTGGATTTGGTCCATCACAAAAGCCTTTGTTCAGCCCAGCTGGATGTTGAAATGAATACATGGGAAGTCTCGGAAGAGTCATGGAGAGCTGGGAAAAATCCCTAACCACATCTGTGCTCCTTCAGAGGTTTAAGTGCTATTTAAATATACACATTCAGTGTCTCAGTCTCACCTTCTAGCCTTCAGGATAAACAGAAGCTCTTCTTAAGAAAGTATAACTCTCTCAGGTCTATCTCCCTGTTAGAAATTTAGGTAGCAGCTCATGAAATACAACGTTGATCTCATATAATCATCCCATTTAGAAAGCTTTATGCATCTTGTGTTATGAGGAAAAATTAACAGTATGAAAGGAGCTTTGTAATTCCCCAGCTGATAAGAATCTATATTGAAAAGCAGCTGAAGCTGCTTTTAATAAACATCTTGCTATAATTATAAGATAAGCAAAGGAATTAGGCTTTCTAATCCCAATAAATTACTGTGCAGAAAATGTAATAAAATCTAACTATATATATATATCTATATATAAATATATATTCCTATGGTAATCTGGCCTTTTTATAATACTATCTGTTGCAAAATTCAATGCATATGAATTAGTTATGTGATGTGTGGGGTTGTTTAAAATTAAGTAGAGCACCTACATTCCTGCAATTATTTTAACCTTTGGAATATCTGTTCTAATTATTCAAAGAGAGTAAAATAAAATCAAGTCAGCATTATAGTTTTGTGTCGTCACTCTTACATAAATTTAGTAAATGGTCAAAAAGGCCAGGTAACAATAGCTCTAAAAAAAAAAAAAGCAATGCTTTGCACATTCATAATGCCTCTCATCCAAGGACTCTAGTGCTTTTGATAAATATTAATTAACTCCCATACTGCTCTTTTGAAGTAGGCAAGGGATATATTTAAGTATCACTTCATTTGCTACCAAAATGCAATCCCCTCTTCCATTCTTGAGTGGGATGCTGCAGCTGTTTAACAACACGCATGAATATTAAACAGAATTTTAGAGAAGTAAGGAATACCTAATCCAAAAGAAATCCCAGAGGGTTTTACATAGGTAGAAAGCAATTACTTGAAGCAACAGTCCCCAAACTCTGTGGGTGACTGTTCTCCTTCAGCCACCTCCACTTAAAATTTAATTTTGCTGTGACTATTAATACTATTTGAGGACTTTGCAGGCACCCTGTTGCCTCTGAGCCAGAGAGAGGAATACTGATGTAAAATTTGGGCCAGAATTTGTAAAATTTTGGTTTTATACTGGGAAAATGAGCTAGGAGGACCAAAGTGACCACATCAGAGCAGGATTTTGGCTAACAGCAAAAATTAATGTCAGATGGGAGTTTAGAAGATTTGGATTTAAAGTCCACAGTTATTCCTTCCTCCTACCCAAACCCTGTCTTTCTAAGTACACCCTATTTTCAATACATCCCAACAACACTTGCACTCAATATCAATACTCATCATCTAGCTTTGAGTTTCTTGTCCATTGCTCTCTGGGACTCCATCACAGGAGGATAGCTATGAGAGAAGGAAAAGAATTAGGCTTTCTTGTTCTAGTAGTTGGTGAGTGTCTCCTGCCAGCGTAAAGAACTGACTGCCCAAAAGTCATAGAATTAGGGGAACTACAGATTGCACTACAACATCTGAAATTATGTCCTGCGTTATGGTGAATATGCAGTTACATAAATTAGGGTGAAGTCCTGCATTATGGTGAATATAGTGACATTGCTTTATGATCTTGGGGAGCATTATCTCCTTAATATCTATCTGCTTCAGTATCTACAGGAGGTAAGATGTTGTCTTGACCATGAGGTCTATTGGATAACTTTCAGACAAATAACAGGACCAAATTCACCTAACAGTTACTCAAAAACTGTTATAACGAAGTTGCTGAGAAAGTCATTAGGAGGAGGAGACATTTTCCCTTTGTAATGGAATATCACCTGCTGTTTTGTGCTGTGATAAAAGGAGAGATAAACAAGGTGAGCATTAGTTTGGTGCCTAATTTCATACTTATGAATTTCTTTGCCCTTTCAGAACAATCTGTTGAAAGGGGTGAAGAAGTGAAAAAGTTTATTCATTTTGCAAAGGAAAAATTCCAGAGTTATCCCTGCAAGTAGATCCTTTAGATATATTTTGAGTACTTTACATATTATTTCTACCAGCTTTTTCTAAACTATATTTCAGGGATATAACCACTTACCTCGCTGTAAGAGGCTCAGTAGCAGATTTAGTTAGCTACATCAAATGTACATCAGCACTTAGGATTTCAGTATCAGGATTATAGTGTTATAATAGCTGAATTTGTACATACTCTTTAATCAGAAATAATTATGGCAGGCAATCAAAACATTCAACTTAATTTAAAAAAAAAAGTCACTGTTTTTCCTTCCAATTCACAAACAAGGTCACTAGAGGGCCCTTCTAGTCTTCTTTGGCCTAACTTTCCTTGCATGTCTTACTGCAAAGCTACAAATCCTTACTATGGCCATCACAAGACTAATTTTTCCACATTGGCATAAAAATACCTCCAATCAAAGCCTGAAATATGCAAACACAGAAACTTTTCCTGAATCAGGTCTCCAGTAATCACAGCAGAGTAGGACCTGCACTAGGTTAGTGATAAACTATGGAGCAACAGTAGAAGGGCTTTCTTTTGGCATACATTAAACAATCCATTCCCTAAAAATCCCCTCATATTTGTAAAAGTCACATGCCTTTTGTTGAACAATTAAACCCATTTCAAACCAATTCTGCATTAAATGTATTTTAAGGCTACAAAACTATAGCCTTAAAAAGTGTAGGCATCTGGATTAGGTTTTGGCTGGTGCTTTACAGCATCAGAACCTTGTAGTTTGATTCATTTCTAGGGAGCATATGTACTGTGATCTTAAATCAGCTTGTTATTTTTTATGGTAGCAAATTCTACGTGTCTTACCCCAAACTGAGTCAATCCAATAATTCATCAGTGAATTTTTACTTGACTTTATTGATATTTGACCTTCTGCATGTTCTCCATCTTCTTGGAATTACTGATCCCAGCAATATGAAGATGATGCTATTTTGATAGTCAATGAATTAGTATGAACAGATGTTGAACAAGAGTTGTTGCACTTCTGCTTGTTTTAGCATCATGGCTCATAGAGGAATTTTTATTAGCAAGTCCAAAGATAGTTTTTAACTATTGGAAGAGAAAAAAAAAACTTGAATTAGAATTGAAATCACTGGGAAATCCCAGATATTCCTGGGATAAACTTCATGAAGTAAAAAAAAAGAATACCTGCTGGGCCCCTTACATCACATATTGCTTCAGATCTCACAAAAAAAACAAGTAATCCATGAAGTTTTTAAACAGAAAACACAATGTTCATTACGTGCAGAATGGTGCGATGTGAAATAACGCTAACAGATACATATATTTGAAACTAGTATTACCACAAGATGTCACTCTAAACTTTATTTAGAGAAAGGTTTTGACTAAGTTTAAAGTTAGCAAAGTTACCAAAGTTACCAAAGTTAGCAAATTTCTCTCTAAGTACATTCATTTCCTTCAGAATTGAATTTCCAAGACTTACTAAGTGCAATTAATTGCCTTTAAGGAGAAGAACAATTCAAAAAGCATGAGAAATACATCCCACCTCCAAAATGCATTGTTAAATCCTCCAGGGATCCAGGACAAATGAAAAACAAAGGAACCAAGTCTGTCCAGGTTAGATTTCCACAGCCCTTCCCAAAATAACATGCTTGTGAAAGGAATGAGGTGAACACCCTATTTCTGTGGCTATGCTGCACTTTTCACTCTATGTGCCATCTGCTTTTATCAGGCCACGAAATTACAGAAAGAAAATGTCTGAAGAGAGGTTGAGTATCGAATGACTGACTAGGAGAATAAAATTAGCAGTCCTTTGCTTTTACACAGAAGTTAAGAAAGAATGAAATTACTGTTTTCTATTAGGCTTCAACTCTGGAGATTCAATTCTGGAGATTCAAACTAACTCAAGGAAAAACAAGGTTTATGAGAAAACAACCAGGACACAGGGCAAGTCTGGGCCTATTGCTCTGTCTTGCTGTTTGCCATCAAATGACTTTTCTCCTTCTAATATAAATATAAATACAAATATGTAGGTATGTACGCATGTATGTATGTATGTATGTATATATATAAAAAATCAGAATTCCACCACTAGCTGATCCTCCAGGTGGGAGAAAGCAACATGGGGACACCTGATTCATGGTCACTGCCTACTTGCCAGAGAGATAGTGGAGCTGTCAGATGTCATGCAGCAAAGCAGCAGCAGAGGTGGGAACCAAAAACAAGTGAGATCCGAGCAGGCCATGACACCCACTCTGGCACTGTCTGCTCTGACACTACTACCAGCAGCATATCAAAAATGATGGTGATCCCTACCCTGGACCTCCATGAAATACACTCCAAATCATCACTTCTTTTGCAAAACAGGCTAATTCAAATCCTGGGAGTGCAAAAATCAGATCCATGCACAGGTCAGAGTGATGGAGCCCCAAAGCAGTTGCCAACAATGGACAATTCCATGACCAAAAATCACAAGCCGGCAATGAACATCAAGTCTTATTTTAATACCCAACAACGCTACAAAGTATGGAAGCAAACATGAGCAAACTAAGTTTGAAATAAATATGATATTTGTAGTTACCTTTTTTTTTCAGTGTCCCATCCTGACTGACTGCACATAAATCATAAGGTGTTATCACTGAACTCTGATACATGAAGCACCTTTCTGACTCTAGCTATGAGGTTAAAAAAAAAAAAAAAAAAAACAGTCTTACAATTCCAGAACAGCTAGAGGTTGGGCCAGGCAACAAATTTGGCTCATTTCTAACAGCTTTGAAAATCATAAGCTATAGGAATCTTCAAGACTAACATATTGCTGTGGTTTTAATATTACTATGCAGCTTCTTAAAAAGTTACAGTCACTAACAAAAATCACATTATAGTTTAGCCTACAATGACTCTACAGACCAAAACATAAGAGATGGAGTGCAGGTCTGGTATTCTGGAGACAAAAATAAACACCAAGATTACTGATGGAACAGCTTGGTCCAGATTATTTTCTTCCATTTTATTAGTAGACATTCAAACTACATTAGCAGGATATACATCCAGTCTTTCCCCTACTTAATGCAAAAACTGATATATCTCATTGTCCATTTTTGTTTACTTAGCTTGAAAAAAAGGAGAACGAATCATTCAAAATAAAACCAGATTATCTCAACGTGTCTCAATAATTTGTCTCTCGCTCTCATTACAAACCAGTAAGAAAGGGCTATCTCCGGTTAATGCAGAGAGAAAGAAAAGCTTCACACTGGGAGAGAAGCCATACAGCAGCAGCTGCTGCAACTGCATTTTATTAATTACAATCACACATTCAATCCATATGGCCATGACATACTTTACAAAAGGAAACATTACAGCAACAAAATCAGATTTTATTCATTGCTGAATATTAAAACCTAACAAGTTCAACACTTACCATGTAGCTCATATTAAAAATTGTTCAAATGACTTTTTGTGTTTAAAATGAGGAGAAAAAGAGTCCATGAAGTTTCCAAATTCTTTTTCTGAGACGTAAATGTTATTATTCATTGGTTAAAAGGCAGAAAAACATCAGCAGAGGGTTGCATTAGGATTACAAGCGATTATGTATTACCTAGGTTGTAGCAGTCCTGTAATCGGTTTCGTCTTGTACTGAGAATCAAAACACAGATCAGGGTCTCGAGACACAATTTTTCGGGGTCCATCAGCATTCACATGCAGACTTTTAGTTCAATTTGTTAAGGAAAAGGCCAACAGTAGGATGAGATCCTAATCAAAATCCTCATATTTTTAGAGGTATCCAGTAAATAGCAAGCTTTTCATATTTTAAATCTTTCAAGTAAAATCACATGTGGGGTATTTGCATCAAAACAGAAAATATCCAGATGGTTTGAACTTCTTGTGGCACCTTCTCTTGGTGCTGCTCGCATCTCCAGGTTGGCTAGCAGGGATACAGAGCTGTGTCCTGGCTGTCTTTGCTCCTTATAGAGGCGTCGCTGCAACATCCAGTAAGAACCAATGGCAACAGCACCATTTCTGATTTTTTTTTTTCAAAAATATTTCAGTTCCTCCTCTGCAGGCACAACTATGAAACTCTGGACAACGTTTCAGACCTCAGGAAAATTATCTTCTGTGGATATATTTAGCCTGCATTCCCTATGTGATGTCTCTTTTCTCCTGTCCCTGCATGGCCAGCTTGGCCAATTGTCACCTACTTTGAACCCCATGCCCAATGTCAATGCAACTTGATGGAAAAGAGGAAGTTTTAGTTCCTGGAAATTGCATGTTTAAGTAGAAGAGGAAGCTAATGTTTAAGTAGAAGAGGAAGAAAAAGGAAAATACAAATTAATGCGTTCAAACAGAGAGTGCACTGTGAACAGCACAGATTTCTGTTCCATCTCTCCTGTCACTGCCCCATCAACCATCCACGGCACCTACCACTCTAGCTTGCGTTCAGGGCACATGTACCTGCCCACCCACAGATATTGCAGGGAGAGATAAAAGAGCAGAAGAGAACAGAAGATACCACAGGGGAGATTTTACATGACAGTGGGAGCAAATATGGTGGTGGGATACAAACCCATAGGAAACACTCTACATAGGAAGCAACCATAGGAAACTTAAATCTGCAATTTGTAGAACAAAATCACTCATGCTGTCCATCTGTCTGATTCCAGACTTGCATCAGAGAAATGCAAGGGTTATTTTCCTCAGCTGGCTGCAATCCAACTCACAGCTCATAAAAAAATAAGATCACACGACTTCAAATCATCCCGAAGATCTAGCACTGCTACCTTTAGCTCTTTTGAGAGAAAGCACGAATTTGCTTACTAAGAGAATTGGAGTTGAAGAATAAAAGCAGCTGCAGCTGTCTTCAGGCAAAACAAAAGCTGCCCTTGAATTTAAATTTCAGTTCAGCTGTAATTTATGCTGCAACAAAGAAAGATGCCAGTTTAGGAAAGTAGGACTCTGTGAGGAGTAATAACAGGCTTCCCCATTGTCACAGATGTCATTTGAGAGCTCCTCAAATAGGACAAAGCACTGAAGGGTCTTTGCATGTTTTTTTTTTTCTCTTCAACATTGGTAGTATTAGCCAGAAAGGGTTTAAATATTTTTAGAAGAATATTTACAGAAGAATCCTCCTTTTTCAGTCAGCAAAGGGCTGAATATAAATTTCTGGAAAAAACACTCTAATACATGATCCAAGACAGCCCAAGTCAATGGGAGTTTTTCTATTGACTTAGCAATTGTTGGATTCAGGCCTTCAAAAAGAGAATTGCCTCATATTACTGGGCCAGTTGCAGACTTGGCTATGCCAGATTAACTCCTTTGGGATTCAGCAGAGTTATATACTAGGTAGAAACAGCTTACCACAGTCAGAAACCAGCTCACTGAGATTACATTTGGAGAACAATGATATCAACTGCTCTTGAATGTAAGGTTACTGATCTCTTAAGTAGCTAAACCTGCCAAACACAAAAGCGGGGTTAAGCCTCTATGGAGAGCAACCTTGGCAAGTGTGATTAGATTAAATACCCAGTTGTTGTTTCCTACTTAAAAGTTACCCAGTACAGCAATTTATTAAATGTCCTTTTGGTTCCTGAAACTCTTACACAGTGAGATCTGCTGAAATATAACTGGAATGAGTCAAGATTGCCATCATTTGACTAAGGGGTTTGTCAATCACATTCCTCTATCTGATATCCTCAACACTAAAAAATTCAGGGGAAGCCTCATAAAATTTGGTGTTTCCTTGTTCTCTGTAGTCCCATGAAGGTGTTAGAGCTCATGTTCAATTTAAAGAAGCACTCTTCTAGCTTAGGTGGCTATGGAGAAGAGCCTGAAGAGACAGATCCAGGGTTTCTTAAAGACTCAAACTGTAGAAGCAACTGATAACAAGCCACATCATTTTATAGATTATTTCACAGAATCACAGAACAGTTAAGGTTGGAAGGGACCTCTAGAGATCATCTAGTCCAATCCCCCTCCTCCAGTAGGGACACCTAGAGCACAGGGCACAGGGTGGCATCCAGGTGGGTTTGGAGGACTTCCAGAGAGGGAGCCTCCCCAGCCTCCCTGGTCCCTGTTCCAGGGCTCTGTCATCCTCACAGCAAAGAAGTTCCTCCTCACATTCAGATGGAACTTCTTGTGTTGCAACTGGAACCATTGTCTCTTGTCCTATCACAGGCCGCTGCTGAGAAGAGTTTGGCCCCTTCCTCCCTACATTCTCTCCTCAGGTACTTATACATATTAATCAGATCCTCTCTCAACTTTCTCATCTCCCTGTTAAACATGCAAATCTCATAGAGCCTTTTAACACTGGAGGCTAGCCGTACCATCCATGATTAACACTGGGTTTTCAAGGTTGCACTATCCCTACTTTCTTCTCACTTTCATAATCTCTCTTTATCATCTCCTTTGCTGCATCCTTCTTCCCTAGTCCAGAATTGTGTTGTAGGTCTCCTGTTCTTCTCACTATTTATCCTGCTGTGCCACACATCTGTTTCCCCATCATAACCCACCTTATTCCACTGGTCTCAAATCTCTTTCTATCATGATTTATATGTATTTTCTTAAAGAAAATATGTATTTTCTTGATGTTTAATCAAATTCCTAGGCTCTACTTGCCTCTCAGTATTAAAACCTAGAAATGTGTGTGTGTGTGTGTGTTAGGGTGATATTATTATTCTTAATTGACATATGTGGTTGTCTATCAAAACTCTTGTCCCTTTTCATTCTTCTCATTTTTTCTTTTGTCATAGATGTATGTTTCAGTATTCCTACGGCAGCTCCACTCCACTTATACTAATAGTTAACTATCTTGAAGTTTATACAACATTTTCCAATGGAATTTTTCTTCCTTGCTTCTCCATTGAATTTGCCTCTAAATTCTTGTCCGCTCACCCTTACACAAGCATGAAAGCTAGTTACATTTTCATACTTCCAAACATTCAAAATTCTCTTTCAATGTTCAGGTTAAAACCCAAAGACAGGTCTTCTTGAGATTGCCTCTTGGCTCCCACTCCTCCGGCCACAAACTTCATCAGATTTTAAGTGGATCTGCTAATTAGATAATTCACACAGAAGGGAGCTCTAGCAAATGTCCTAAGGATAAGAAGAGTTTCAGACTTAAAACATAGTCTCTGAGCTTTTTAGATAGCAAAGTCAATCAACAAAGATAAAACCATAGATAACAAAGCACAAAACCTGCTTTTTTAAAACTAAATATTGGCTTGTCAAAGGTTTATATTTTAATAGATATGTATTTACTAGCTTGGAAATATCACAACAATACTTAAAGCAAATGGGAGCCTCATAAGTAGGCCTTCTTAGAGTGGCAAATGGCTGTACTCCATGTCCTCCTTAGCTATCTCAGCTGTCTTACAGCACCTTCCAGTAAAATGAAGAGGTGCAAGATACACATCAATTTACCAATATAATTCTCCTTAGACTGACACTTCGTTTACAAAAAAAATAGAAAATAAAACATGATTGCAGAACAAGGTGATCTTCTTCACGACTTGATTTAAATTGCATAGTCATTCTTTTAAAATGGATTATTGTAACAAGGTTTATTTTAAAATGAGATGAATGAGATGAAGTGTCTAAAAAACAACCCTCGTATTAAAAGCAAAAAGCGATATATCCTAAATCTCTAAATACAATCTGCGTCACAGATGACCAATGAATTATGTAATCCTCACCACAGTGTTTACCACAGGCAGTTTTATAGTATCCGTATTAGTGTATAGATATGAAATTACACCATAAGGAAAAAGAAGATGATGGAGATTTCTGCTGAAAGCCTGCCTGTTAACATACAAGCAAAGTTACACAAGCATCATTAAAATAAATAAATAAATAAAAGTAAGGCATGGTTTAAAAGACCCAGAAAACACGTCACCTTCTAGAGACTGGGTTTATCCAAATTTCAGAAAAACCTACAGAGATTAGGTTTTACCTAATACTGCATAAGATGATTATAGCTATTTGTGGCACTATAATTCCTTCTAGAAACAAAATGATGTTTTATAGAGATATATCTACAAAAAAAAGAAAAAATCCTTACATAAATCTCTTTCATCCATTCTCATTCCACAGAATGGCCTTCTAAGCTGTAAAATCATGCACTTTTCTTAATGAATCGAAGACCAGACAAACATATAGCTGAGGTTTTTAGAAATATATTGTACTAAACTATGTGTTGCATTATAAATACTGATTAGATTTCATAAAGAACACAATTGGAAAAAGAAATGCTTAGCAGTTTTCACATGTCGAGATGATTAGGATTTCTTAGTTTCTCATTACTGTTGCTGCTGATGATATTACTGTATTTCAGACTTTTCCTCTTTTATCTCTACATTCTGCCCTATGATGAGATGATCCCAACAAATGGGCCATTCGGATTTCAGCAGGTTATGCTGAAGGTCAGTTTAATTCTCTCTTCCTTGTAGACTTACTTGTAAAAATGCATGCTTGTATCACAGCAACATGTGCTAGAAGATGTGAGAACACAGTTACTGTAATGCCCTCTAGCTACAGATACTTCTATCAAAAGCTAAAAATATTTAGGCACCCATGATAATGACAGTGCTCTAAGTTACATTCTCACTGTGCCATAGAAAGCAGCTACTGGTGCTACCTTTTTGGCAAAAAAAAAAAGAATTAATTTACAGAAATGTCAATATCTAGATAGGACTTCTTCTCCTTTTGTTTTATTTCCATCCACGTCATAACTAAGAGTTTTGGGTTTTTTTCCTTCCCTTTTTTCCCCCACCTTCCTCTTCTTAGAAAAATAGGGCTAGATTTTCATTGTGTTTGGGCTACTTGAGTCTAATGGGACTCTAGAGACTGCAGCTCCACATGTCACTTTGAAAATGTGCCTTTTAGCAACTAACTCAGCAATAACCAAACCCAGCAACCCTAATAAGAAGTCTAGCAACAAGAACAGCCTGAAGGGAGAAGGAGATGCTTTTGAACCAGAATTAAAATGCAAAAGGCCAATCCATCATTAATCCTTCAGTAAATTACTTACAGATCCTTTACTTCAATATTTGTAGTCACTTTTTGAATGCATAGAATATAGGCATGAAAAATATTGAGTCCTCAGAATTTTTTTCAGCATCACATCTCTCATGTTAATCCCTAAGTCAGTAGTCAATACTTATGAAACACACTGAACATTTAAAAAAGGGTATGGAACCATTGATGGTCTATGTGCAAACATGATTTTATGAATCACATCACACAAGGATAAATTTGAGAACAAATGGAGCTTGGCATAAATTAAGCTCAGGTGCTCAAATTTGAGAAGTGTTTCCAGTTGTGTCTAATTCTCTTTACCAATTCTTGTTACACTAAATTTAAAGATAACCTATGGATTTGTAAAGATATTTGAAAGTTAACTAGAAATGAACACAATGCAATCATTTAAAGGACAGGAATGATTGTAGCAGCTGAATTTGCTCACAAAGGAACGCAATTCCAGCTAAGCTATAGGACCACCAATGCCGAATTTTGCATATAAAACAGTGTTAATTTTATGCCCAGTTGGAACATGCATTTCTGCATCCATGGTAATGTACAAAAATCTGTACAAAAATATTTTTCATTGATAGTTACAGACTAAACAATCGAATGTTGATCAGTTATAGATAAAACCAGTCTGCTGCAAAGCAGATGGAAGTTTAGAAAAGTGTTGAACATTCAGTCTCCAAATATTGCCCCAAATTGGACACTTTCATGATCACAAGAGGTTTCATATATAAAAGACAAAGGAACATAAGCATGACAGAACTTTGCCAGACACTAAAAGCCCTTTTTTAATTGGTGATTTGACTTAGAGGGGAGTGGAAGAAAATATGTCATGAAGCTAAAGCAGATGTCACAGAAGTGGGTGGTTTTTATTGTTGTTTTAGTAATCTTTTTACAAGAACCTCATTACTGATTGTGTTAAAACATCTTCCCCACTTGGAACACTGATGAGAGGTCACTGTTTTTGTATTACTCCAGAATCTAGACCAACCAGAGAGCAAACCAAATATAGTAATGAGAAACTTTGAACATCTTGTGATTCTCAGATCTCTTGAATAAAAAGCTGGCTTGAACGGCAAGGAAAAGATATTCGGTGACATAAAAATTAAAATTCTATCTAATGTCTGAAATACCTCGCTCTTTAGTGTGTTATCTTGGCAATCAAAAGACTTCCTATATTCTTTGGATTCAACCTGTATGTAGTTGTAATTTGTTCATTTCTTGCATATGTCGAGCGTAAAAAAAAATAGAGGATAGCCACACACAAATAACACATTATTTTAGAATACTTTGAAGGATTATTTGAAAGTATTGCACATGTAAATGAACAACTAGCATTGTTTTGGAGATCTGCATATTTCTTCAATACAATCTTTAATACTCATAGCTATGCACAAGAGGCAAGGAAACAGCCTATCTTTTTTTATTTGTTTAACTTAAAATCTACTTATAAATATTTGGTAAAATTGATATGAGTTTATTTTCTTTTTTATAATAGATAGTCATTGAAAGTTATATATTGTTTATAAAACAAAGCTGGCCACTCTGAAGAAGATGACCAAAATTATAGGTAAAATAATATTGACATTAATTACTTCCATTTGCAGGAAACAGACATGGGAAACACACATTTTTCATAAATGCTACAGAAATTATTGAAACCATTCCCAGACCTCCCTCCTCTTCATTGTAATAGTGCAATGTTGATGTGCTCCAACTTTTATGACAACAAACAAATTCTTTTTCCTAATAGCTACTGAGCTACTGAATGACATCTGCCCTAAGAAATGCTCCCTCCTGTAGCAGACTAGTCCTGGACCAAATGTACAGATGTTTGTGAAGCAATAAAATTGCTTCACCAATACAATGTGACCAACACAATGTGACCAAGGTGGCAGAGTGAGGTGGAGCAAGAATGACAGGTAATCACTATCATCTCCCATGACTGCCAGCAGATACACTGTACCAGGCAAGGCACAGTAGGAAATCAAGAGTGTTAACTTATCTTAAATATCTCATGGTAGAGTTCAATTTAAGTTCAAGATCTTGAAAGTGTTATTCTATATACAACAATCTCTGCAATATCACATCAACTTGGAACATCCTGCAGAAGTTCCACTGCATCCTGGAGCATTTTCCTTGACTAGTTTTCGAGTTCCCTTGGCTAATGCTTCTCACAAAAAGACAATGCAAAAACCACATAGAGATTTTACATATTTTTCTCCCAGCAAAGTCAATGAAACTTTAGTCAATTACTCAGCTACAGTTTCACCTTCAATACTGCACAAACAACTATATCCTACTGTGGTTCAATAATCTTCACATAACAAATGAAAGCAGCAAGGTTTAGGAATAACTATTCAATGCTGTACTTTGCATGACTTTTCATTACTCTTTCTTCACTATAAATGAGGAAATGTCACTGAAATATCTATGCAATGACTTTATCCATAAAAAATCTGGAAGGATCATCTCAGTGTGCTGTTGTATTGCGAACATAAATTAAATAGTGACCAATAAGAAGAAAGTTGCTATGTCTGACCAAGATCTGTCCTTCAGAACCAGGTATGAAGCTTTAAACATGAGTACCTACCTAGAAGTGCTTGAAACAAGCTGCTTTTAAAGATGCCCATCACCTTTCGGATGGCTTTTTTCAGTTGTTGCTCTTCCGGCTTCCTTAGTTTTTTACAATATTCTTCCAGCAGCACTAAGGCTCGGTCAGTATCTAAAAAAATGAACAAGAAGAGTTTTTTATTGCCTCAGGAAAGCATTTAAAAATACCCTCACATTTCTTAAGGTCTCCTTTATCTGAAATGAACGATTACACCAAATGGTGCTGCATTCTGTTACCATTAGCTAACTGCGTGCCATGAACAGCAAACATGGGCAAAATGGAAAGAATAACTGAACACCAGAATAGGAAGAGTGTTGCAAATCTGAGATTTCTCTGCAAAGGGAAAGCAATCTTTCAACTGACCTGTACAACAAGTGTTTATCTTTTATTTACTTAAACCTAGATGAGAGCTATGTGTTTTGAACCAAATTACAAATTGCAGAAGCAACAGAATTATAGACAATATCCATTATGGATATCTGTGAAAGGAAACTGCCTTAAAACATATTTGCTAAAGATTTCTGGTTAGCATCCAAAGCTCACTTCCCTCTTCTCTGAATGTATCTGAAAGGCAGATTTCCAAGAGGGTTCATATGAAATCCAAACATTGTCATTTCATATATACGAAGGTAAAGGAAGATGGGGGAATCAAATTTCCCCTTTCCTTATACCTATCATAGCTAATGCCTGGAGATATGCACTTGCATAAATATGTACGACACACAAATGTCTGCACATATGTTTTTAATTACAAAGTCCCATAATTTTTAAATAAAATACCCAAATATTAAAAAGACACATTAACAACTACAATGAAACAAGTATTTCAATCTAAATATCTTAGAGTCTCATTATTGGGTCAATTAAATTCAATGACGTACTGACAATATATTTGCAAAGGCAGGAAAGGCTGCTTTTATCTTTTATTATTTTTTTTAATCTCTCAGAACAAACTTCTTTTTCACTGAATGGAAATTGATCCTCTTTGTTCATCCAAGTATTTTGAATGGAGTTCAGCCCTTGACGGGCCTTGTGTTATGGCAATTAAAGGAGTTCACAGCTTGAAGAAATGAGCTGTGTATTCAGCATATTGACCTTACTCACAAATTGTTTAATTAATAATTAATATTTAAGAAGATGTGATTTCTCTTCTTTGTCCTCACAGAAATGTTGGCTGATCACATACATTTTATCAGAGAAGCAAAAATATATCATGAATAAAAGGGAACAAGAATTTCATACATATTTTTCCATATTATATACATGTGTATATATATAATGCATGTATGTATGTGTATGTTCACATGAGAAAGAATAGGGAATATTTTGGAGCAGTCACTGAAGGAGGCAATTGCCTTGCTTCCTTGGTTAAAGGCAATAGTACAGTTAAGACCCATTTATAAACTAGAGGGACAAATCAGCTCTTTCTTCAAAGGCCACTTTTGCAAACTTTGTCACCTATAAAAGCAGCTGCAAAAGGCATAAAACAAAGTGCTTTCCACAGAACCACAGAATCGCGGTTGGTAAAGACCTTTAAGAACATGAAGTCCAAGCATAAGTCCTTCAACACCATGCCTGCTAAACCACATCCCTAAGTAAGTGCCTCATCTACATGTTTCTTGAACACTGCTAGGGATGGTGACTCCACCACTTCTCCAGGCAGCCTGTTCCAGTGCTTGACTACTCTTTCGTGTAGAAATTCTTTCTAATGTCTAACCTGAACCCCCTCTAGCACAACTCAGGGCCATTTCCTCTTGTCCTATTGATAGTAACTCCAGAAGAGATCTGACACTCTCCTCACTACAACCTCCTTTCAGGTAGTTGTACAGAACAGTAACATCTCCTCTGAGCCTGCTCTTCTCCACACTAAATAACCCCAGCTCCCTCAGCTGCTCCTCATAAGGTCTATGCTCCAGTCCCTTCACCAGCTTCATTGCCCTTCTTTGGACACAGTCCGGCACCTCCATTTTCTTCTTGTAGTGAGGGTCCAAAACAGAACACAGTACTTGAAGTGCGGCCTCACCAGCAGTGAATACAGGAGAACAATCACTTCCCCTCACTTCCCCGGTCCTGCTGGCTACACTCTTCCTGATACAAGCCAGGATGCCATTTTAACAGTTGATTCTGCTAAACCAGCCCAATCCACTGCTTCATTGCTACTAGCCAAATTACAAGAACATCTTCAAAACAAGTTTCAAGTGCAGAACAATAGCAAGTGCGGAAATTCTGTCAAGAAATTTGGGGAAAAACAGCACTAACTCTACATATAAACTTGGTCTCATTTCTCTTGAAAACTCCAGTCATATCATACCTACACTGCCAGTACTTTTTTCTATATACTCAGAGTTCTATCCTCCATGTAGAAAATAGTTAATAGCTTAAAACATTGACTGGAACCACAAATTGACCTTCACCACTAATGCAGACAGCCATTCTTTCATTAGCTCTCTTGTGCAACACACACATGATTATTTATCCTCAGGTGAAAGAGCAGAGTGGAAAAAAAACTACTGCAGTGTAGGTCCTGAAGTCACTTCTGAGAGTCTAAATGAGGGAAAGGAAATTTGAATGCATGCCTCCCTTTGGGCTAAACACAGAGGAACCACCCAACCACTCCTTCATTCTCCAGTATTTTGTGAATGGTCTTGACATCTTCTCATCAATCATTCCTTCCCTGAAGTGTATGGTTCTTCTTTAAGACAGTTGTATTCACTTAAAAGTAGTATCCATTTTTTTTATCATTTTCAAAGAATGGAGTTTTTATTTTAATGTAAATTATTCTTTCTTTAATTCAATAAGATGAAAAAAAAAGAGCCTATTCTGAGTTTATCCCAGAGCAGCCTCAAACCCTAAAACTGCACAGGGGTGAACACTCAGCAAGCACAGCTCTAGTGTTAACTCCAAATCCTGGCTAAACCCCAGATCAAGTAATTATCTGTCGGCCTGATTTTCTTCTCCAGCTTTAATAGGATACATGATTTTTCACTTCCTAGCCTAAGCCCTTGCATGGGGTTGCAGATTTTCCCCGCACAACTGCACTCATTATTAGGTGGTGTTTTCCAAACAGTCTGTGAGCTGTTGCACGTCAGTTTAAGGAAAACCACAGGGAGGGAGCAGAAAGTGGGTGTCCACGGTACCATTAAATACAATTACATTGGGCCTTCAATGGCTATGTGGGATCATGGAGCTGATAGGAATTTCTTTGGCCACCCTCTGCCAGTTTTGCTTTGACTGAAAGCTACTGCAGGTCTTATGCTATCAGCTGGAAGTGCGTCTTGACCAAAGTCAAGACCAAGGCATTGGCAGGGTGTCAGGGTGCGATGGCTGCTCCTGGAGCGCCCCTGAAAATGAAAGTAGCTTATGGAAACTATGTGTTTTGGAGCGGATTAGGCTCTCAAAAGGCAATTTTCAGCCTCTTGGTCAAATCTTATTGATTGTAAATTACTTGGGTCTGGATCTGCATAGAGATTGGCACCATACTTGCCCCAATGGCGCTTAATCTTCTTCTCTGCATGGTGACAGACAGGGCCTCTGGATGGTTTTAATACAGTAATGTGAAATAGGACAACAATATGGCCACATTTGAGGAGTATTAAATTTTCCTCCAAGATCATAGCCATCTTCAACTCTCTGAATTATAGTCAAAACAGATGAAGATATCCAGTAAATGGTCTTTTAGTCTGTCTGAAACCAATGAAGAACAAGCAATATTAGGCTGGGTGAGC
>JAUBOD010000548.1:3952258-3982264 GCA_032353885.1 Nothura maculosa
GGTCCCTCTCTGTGGGGCTGCTCTCCAGCAGGTCAACCCCCAATCTGTACTGATGTCCAGGGTTATTCCTCCCCAAGTGCAGGACCCTGCACTTGTCCTTGTTGAACTTCATTAGATTTCTCACCACCCACTCGTCCAGTCTGTCCAGGTCCCTCTGGATGGCAGCACAGCCCTCAGGGCTGTCAGCTACTCCTCCCAGTTACCAGTTATTCCTCCTAGATAACTTTTTCTAGAACTGTTGTCAATAAACACAAGTATTAAGGACTTTTTTCTGTTCTAAACTGTTCTGTTTCTGTTCTAGACCATTCTAAACCACTCCCACATAACACAGCACCAGGGTTGCTGTTAGCTTTCAGCAATATTATACAGGAAACCGTTTTCCTAACTATGGCCAGGATGTTATCCAAACCATTTATTCAACTAAATATAGTTGGCCTTAAATTAACTTGTGAATACCTATGATTTTCAATAACTAAACTGGAAAAGATTTGGCTCATATGACTAATTCACCCTACAGAAGAAAGCAAGCTCATTCAAAACCATTCTCTAATAAACTCCATTTTCAAAACACATCAAACTAGCATATGTTGAATGACAATAAACCAAAGAAGCAGATGAGGGAAGTGGCACATAATTCAGGCAAAATGTTGTTACCTACCAGTGTTCAAGCCTTACGTCCTGCTTCAGGTCACAATAAAGCCACATAAGCAGCACTGCACATGGACCAGCATGCAATATTGAGCAACATTGATATTTTAGACATCCTGTTATGTACACCTGCAAGACACTAACAGAACTGCTGCTACCTTCCTTGGAGGGAGGCATGGTACTGTCATCCCTACTGTGAATAAAGATAGCCAAGAAGATGGAGAGAAAAAGAAAGTGCAAGTCCCAACTCAGCAGGAAATGAGTCTTGCATCTGCAAGAAATCACAGGCAACTGATTTTCAATAACCTATACCACATAAGGCAGTGTTAAGTAGCTGTTGCCTTTAAGGAAACAACAGATTTGCTCAGATGCCCATATAGCTTATTGGTAAGTTTAGAGTCATGTTTGTATGTCTCTTCACCCTTTGGCATTACAGTTTGTGAATTAAGAGACTTCTGGGGAGCAATAATATTGGAAAATGTAGGCTTAAAATGAATGACAAATATTCGTTCATCAGCGAGAATTGCTTAATATTAGGCGAGATCTGAGCTAAGATGAAGGTTTTACTTTGGTTTGTCTTTTTTTTAAGGTTTTTAAGGATTTTGGCTGTTTTCTCACTAGTGAAGGCTTTGGCATGGGTGACTTTTTAAAGAAAAAGATGCCAACAGATTTCAAGAGAGTCTTTCCAGCTTTGGAGAACCAGCATTGGGAAAATGTAGGGCACTAAAGCTGGAAAAGGCATGAGGAATGGGGGAGGGAAAAAAAGGCAGCAGCCAAAATAGAAGTGAGAAATGCAAGCACAACAGCACAAAGGAGAGCAAAGAAGTTTCCTCAGTGAACTTTGGTAACTATAAAAGAATCTCAAAAATTACTTTTAGTAGTTCAAAGCTTAATGTAGATGACTGATAACAAACAAAAAAAGAGGCCTGAGCAAACATCTCCTCAATTATTTTTTTAAGATCTTCAGCTCTGAAAAACTCAAAGATTCGAAATGTTATAGACCAAAGGGAGAGGATAAGAAACTTCCTGGTAACTTAAATAAAGCCTGACCCAAGCCTAAGCCATTGGTTTACTCATATACCATCCCTGATTTTCACACACAAGAGCTAATACAGAGTTGATTCCTACAAGACCATAGTGCTCTTTGTAGACCTAGGCTTTAAAACTCCTCCATGAGACTGTATTTTAAAATATAAAGTTCTCACTTATAAACAGAAGCCTATTATATTTTAGAAAGAAACACAGTATATCAAGATGCCTGAGAGAAAAAAAAAATAAAAATTACAAGCTACAAACCTTCAGAAGGCTTGAGGACTATGGGAAGACAAATGATCATAACAATATATATCTGTATATAAGATGCAAAATCTGCTAGATCTCACAGAGGGACATCAGAAAGGTTATATTTGGCCGTACACAGATCAGAAACTTCTTAGCACCTTTGGTGCTTCATACTCAGAACAGGACATTAATGAACTACCTAGCAAAGGAAACATATGAGTTATGCAACCTTTAGGAAACATAAGGCATTACGTATGTGACAAGAGTTATTCTCGAGTGTGAAGACTACCGAACAAGCAAAAGGACTGCAAAAAACAGCTCCAGAGAGCAAGCATGGCAAGGAAATCAATCTTCTGTCCTGCTAGGGAAATAAGTAGACAGAAAAGGTGAGGTTTAGCTGTTGATGTTGAAGTGATTGTCAGCAGGGCAATTTGTTTAGGAAATGGTATTTGTAGTCCATATTGCCCCACAGAGAAACAAAACACTCCGTTAACTCTGTACGAAATGTAGCCTGCCTAAATTAGCCCTGCCCTATGTTAATTGTGCCCCCAGATTGCCTATCTGTAAAACACGGATTTAGGAGAGGTTTAGTTGTGAGGTTATTCTAGACATTGATGCAGTCAGCAGACAAGAAATGTGCCAGATACTCTGTTTGTAACTGCTCTGCAAGCATAACAGCAAATTGTAGAGAACAGGGCAGCATCATATGCTCAGGTACATTAAGGGAAAACCAAGCATCTGAATTGCAAGAGAAGCTAAAATAAGATGGACGGACAGCTGCCTGTCAGACTGTGGCAACAACACGCAGCCGTGCTGCTGCAGAAGCTGGACAGGAGGATCTTTTTACAGAATATTGATTTGCAAAAAACTGCAGCAATAGGGCTAAAAGCAAGTGAAATTGCTTAGCATGGTGCTAGCTGCTCCATGCTCTGCCAGCAGTCCCCTGAGCCACCCAAATGACAAAAGCACAGAGTTCAGTGGGAATCCTCCAGGCTTTTGGTTTACTGCCCTGTAGCGCAGAAGGGTCTGGACTTACGCACCATCCTGGTGATGTTTGCCTGATCTCTCTGGCAAGCTCATATAAAGGCAGGACCTCTCCACAAGCTCCTTCACTACCTAACTTCAGTGCTTTAAGGGCACTTTTAATTTCCATCTTTTCTGTTGTAAATTAACACAATTCCTTCTCATCCTCCAGGTGTGGATGTGTATGGCAAAGGACCCTCTATAATCACTCCTGTACCAGGTCACTGTCACATTCCTCTCTCTGCTCAGGCTGCTCTTTTCCAGGCTACCAGTTCCAGCATCTAGAACTTTAGTACACAGTTTACATTTCTGAAACTTTTTCTTCTTTCTGGAGTTAAATTTATCTTAAAGAAGTCTCTAAACTCCAGCTGAAAATTCAGGAATGCCAGAGCATGCAGACTGGTGGATGGAGCTGAACAGAAAGTACTATGAGCTTTAAGCAATATGAACGATACACAAATAACCAGGGTGTAAAATGGGAAAAGACTGCTTGGTTATGTTTTGTTTGGTGTCTAATCAGTCTAATTTACAATGTGGAAAACTGGATATTATGAAAAATATAAAGATCAATGGTGACTGAGTAACAATGTGAGTTTAGTAGCTGCATATCTTTGCACTTGATTTCACAACATATAACTATGTATTTATAGTGCTGCATTAAGCTTCCTTTTAAATGTGTATGTCTAAACTTGTCTAAATTTACTTACCGAAGTAACACCTATGTAAAGATCACTTGGTGACAAGAACCTTTTCTCCAATGTTTATTGTCAAAATAAATCCTACTTAGTGCTTCTGCACCTCTGCTTATTGCTTCCAGCTCCATCTGAGTGGATGGGAATATCTGACCCTGCAGTCTCAATAATTATCCTCTATTCTCTCCTTCTCAGTCATGTTGAAGGTAAGGACAGGGCCTCCTTGTTATTGATCCCTTCTCAGGTTTCTTGTCCTGGCTGCCCAGATTGGGTCTCAGACACTACAGCAAGCAGATGCTGGGGCCTTGAAAGTCCTTTTTCCCTGCAAGGAAAAACCCTACAAATAGAACTAGCTTCACCTTTCAATGAAATTTAGGTGTAAAATGGTAATATTGAATCAGTGAAAAATGAGTATTTCCAAACAATGTAAATATGAAGACAGAACAAAAAAAAAAAAAAAAAAAGTTACAAACCCCTAAAGTGAAAGAGGACCAAATTAAAACTTCTTCTTTAGGCAGCAGAATGACAAAAACAGAGCTTAACAGTCACATAAAAATTAGTCCTGCTTTGAAGAGCTTACAATCTAATTGTGTACAGTACAAAAGGCTACTGGAACTTGAAGCATAGTTACAAAAATAAAGAAACTAAATTGCTTAATACAACTGTGGTCTGTGTATGTGTAATATATGTAATACATTAAAATTAACATAAAAGTGAAGATTGGAATGAGGCAGAAAACTAGCCAAAAGAGGCCTCTTCTGGAATAAATTTCCAAACCTGTACCAAAAAACGTATTATTTCACATGAAAGAGAATGAGGTGGAATTATGAAAATTCAGATCTAATTCAGTAACACCGGTATCTTCCTAAAGATGGAAACAAAAATGGAAGGAAACTAAATTATCTTTATTTATTACCAAAATGCACAATATAGTCTTACATTTTCCCAGATTCACTCTGCAATTTTTCCTTCAAGAACCTTGGTATCATACCAGAGTCTCCAAGCTGGTAAATAGAACGCCAGGTGAGAGCAGAAAAGGAATTTTGCATTTCAGATATCAAACAACTGAATCTCTGTGAACTTTACTTGGGGGCTTGTTTGGATTTTTTGTTAAAGCCCAGATCATCAGGCACCTGTGAGACAGTGCGATAGGAGTGCCAAATACCGGGGCTAAAGTTGGAGGTCACTCTAACTGTTCCACTGTTGTAAAGCATGAGGCACACACTACAGAAAAGCAGCATGAAACTTAAAATGCTGATTTCTACTTATAAAACTAATAAAATATCCAGGAATCTCTACCCAATTCCACGCTCTGATAAATGTGTTTCCAAAAAAATCTCTCTTCATCCTTAAAGTGAAGACAGATTAAGGGCATTTATACTACTATATCATTGCAAAGAGAGTTTATTACCACAGAACAGTCTTCCAAATGACAGATGTTAAAAAGAAAACCGTTTTTTCAGCTGTTTTGTCTGTTGGTTGTTACTGTCACCCCCAATCAGGTCAAGGCAGTTAGGCTGGTTATTTCTGGAATGAATATTGCATTAGAAAATGTGATCTTTGTTTCCATAATGATGTTTGGGACTGTTTTAAAGTACAGTAAATACAACAAGAACCCATAACAAAAGAGATTTTAAATGGTGAGAAGTTTTACTTCACCAGTTTTACTTGTGAGAATCAAGACTCATCCAAAATAAGAAAATCTGAGTAAAGCAGTAATTGACATTTTGCTGAAACAGGGTCTACAAAATCAGCCTCTATCACATTTGGCCACTAATTACAAATTCAGCTTTTTCTCCACAGCCACCCTCTGACATCAAACTTCACCATCTGGCACAGGTTCAGAAGAACAGATGAGAGGGCCAGGAGGAAAAGAAACGCTTATAAAGCAGGAAGATCCCACTAGAGCCGCTGTGAGCAGGATGCAGGTCACAGGAATGAGCGAGGGGAGACACAGCTGCCCCTTGTCTCTGCTTCAGCATCACAGATGCATCCAGTTCTAGGGACCAGCAGAAGAGTTTGCATTGCCTTTTCCCCAACAAGGTATTAATGGGTGGTTTTTAGCTATAGAACTTGCTCTCATAAAGATCTCTCATAAAAATGTGCCAGTTTCTCACTGAAACTTTTATGAGACACTGAAATTTATACTAACTGCAGAAGATAGGTTAGGAATGGGGTTGCACTACATTCACTCCACAGTGTAAGAGGGTAAATTGTTAGGAAGACAAGTCAGATTTTAGGTGGGTTAAAATGCTCCCAAAGCTGCATCTTTCTTCTTGCAAAAGCCCCTCAGGATGACAAGATAGGCTCCCTACTTAGGAAACTAAATTGGGATGGATCTGCATTAGAAATCTAGCAAATACTACAGCAACAGTAGAATTAGTGGGGGGGGAAAAAGGCATGATTTTCTCTATTTGCAGTCCAGAGCTCTTCTAGCTGTACCACCCACTTTAATATAACAATGCCCTGTAGTATGTCTGCTTCTGCAGTCCTTCTGTGTGCAAAACATCTCAATGTTTCAGTAAGTTGCTGCTAGAGGAAAGGCTGTGTGACTGGAAGAGATTACTGACACAAGAGCACCTTTAAGTCTCAGCTTTAAAGCAAAAGCTGGGCAAGTTTAGAGAATTTCTTCCACAAATTTGCTCGACTCCCATAAAACTAAAATTGTTCTTTTAACTGTGAACCTCCCCATCAGCCTTGCACTGTTCCTAGTCACTGCACTTTAAAAACTGACAGGGAGTTTAATACAGCTTGGAGTGAAAAAATGAGGTTTTTAGCTATGTATTTATTTGACAATATCTATGGAGCAAAAACTTGTAATACCAGTGCCTTTTGGGAAGAAAAAGGGAAGTTTTCCTACTTTATAGGCTTTAAGGATATACAACTAGATTCATTACCACTTCCATATTGAGTATCAAAACCTACAAGCCTAAATCTGAAGTTTGTTATCTAAAAAAAAGTTACTAAAGAGGTTCAGGGCATGAAGAACTCCAGTGTATTAATGAGTGCCAGCTTTGTCTGGCCTTTTATGAACTTTGCCTTTAAAAAAAAACTAGTCATTTTTAATCTTAAAAATCTTAGTTAGTCTTTAAAAATCTTAAGTTTTTTTTTATTTATTTATTGGTGGTTTTGGTGTTGCCTTCATTAATAAAACATATCCCTTAATATATATTTCTTTATCTAAGGGGTAAAAAAAATGGTATTGAAATAAAAACAGAGTTAATGTCTCTATCAACTAGTTCCAGGATAGTGGGTCAAAGATACTATTAATGGCAGCCCACAGGTTGCATCTGGCTATTTCTCACTGGGAGAAGCATGAATAACAATGAATAGCAATATTTTAGGCTCTTCTCTATTTTGTAAATGAATACAAAATATATGCACTTGCAAATCTAAATAGAGTCTCTTACACTGAACAGAAATCAACTGTGTAAATAGTTTGGGGAGGGAGAAAAAAAAAATCTAAAAACATACAAAAATCTGACTTCACTTCCTGAGACTCTCATGTGCAGCAGTGCTATTTAATTCTACAGTGAAGCTTTCTTCAAGAAGCTCCATAAATTCAATATTAATTGTTGTGCTGAAACAAATCCTAGCTTTTTTTTTGTGAAAGTACAAATTAAGAGAAAATAAAGTGTCTACGTCTTGAATTTCTTCATCCCATATTGTCTCCATATGGCACAATGAGCAACAAATGGTTTTCCAACTGAAAACAAGTCTATAGTTTAAAATTCTAAGTTTTTCATTTTAAAACAAATGAAAGATGAAAAATGAAAAGGCAAAGAGAAGAGTCATTTGTTTAATCATGTACCAGCAATAAAAACACCCATACAATGTCTCATTCCTTATCTAAAGGAAGCACATTCCACTCCTGGGGAGTGCTTTATCCTTCCTTTCCAGCCTTGATTTTTTGTTATTGCAATTGCCAGCAAGCAACTCTGGGAATATCCTTAGGAATGCAGAGCCTTATTTCCCTCCAGAAGCAGAGGAAACAAACCCATTTCACTCCAGCACATCAGAGAGCAGCAGTCACACGCTGTCACCAACATGATCAGAACAAGTATCAAGCCTCTTTTTCCATGGCCCTAAGGTGAGAGCTCTTTTTAAGGCAAATTCTTCAGAAAGGGCAAGAACTGGTCAACTCCAAAGAACACAGTTTGGGGAAAACAGCTTTCTATGACAAATATCAGGATCTTTCAAGGCTCATTTTTACAGGCTTCTCTATCTTGGATTTTAGGAGAATGATTTGATCAAATCCAAAATAACAGCAGACAGGAGGAATGCTGAAAAGGAGAGGGATAATCTTGCTCTTACCTCTCTTACTGAAATACATACTTTTGTACAGCCCAGAACAGAGTATCCCACTGGGATTTTCAGCAATTACAGGGACTGGGAAGAAAGAATATATGAACTCCCAGGCAGAGAACACCCGAATGGGAAAATAATTCATCAACAAAAATATGAAACGAGATATGAAGTGCTGTCAAAAGCATAAGGCAAACAAATAGGGAGAAAGCATAGGGAAAAAAATCCCCTCAATCTCCTTTGCTATAGCAGTATTAGGGATTATTTATAACAATTGTGGGGCTTTTTTTCCCCAGATGGAAGTGTTTTTCAAGTTGCCAGCATGCTTTTGATTACAAAGTTTAATTCTAATGCATGGAACGGACAAATTAAGTAATTCAAGCTAATAATACAGTTGCTGATTTGCTAGCATTTTAATCCTTTAATTTGCATGTCTAAATACATCCTAACAATATCTTTTTAATACTTAAACACATGCACACTGGCAACTATAACGCGCTGACGATGAGATATATTGCAGTATTTCAAAGACGACATTTGGATCTCTATTGATGTTGTATTTTAAAAACGGCAAATACATTTCCTTGCAAGGCAGTAGAAATTAAAATCTAAGATCTAAGACTGAACTAAACTGCCTTGAAACAAACAGAAAATACACAGATTTTTAGGGCCAGAAGGGACCATTAACGATTTCCAAAGTAACTTCCTGCACAAAAGATGCCGTAAAATTTCACCTCAAAATTCCTGCTGCATTTTGCAACTAACTATAGCTAAGCACCTGTCTCAGAAACATCCTTTACTGAACACCACACAATTCAGAGTCAAAACTAAAACTCTAGAAAGACACTGTTTAAAATTTCATGCTGTACCATATAATAAGTCTCACAGTAGATGAGCGTGACATGTTTACAGCAAAACACGATGAATTATAAGGATGTTAATCAGGATATGGAGGATGATACACCTCCATATATGCTCCTGTCTTTACTGCACAAAATTAGAAATAATTGTATCAATGACAATATGATTTATTAAACCACTCCATAGTTTTGAAAATTTGTTTCTACAGTCATCTGTAAAAATATATTCATAAAATTCTATCCACTCTATCTAGTTTGAAAATTATTTCTAGTAATCTGTGTGTTATTACTGTTATTTACACAGTAAATGTTAATTTATAACTGATAATGAAGGGATATTCCTACAAGGAAGAGAATGAGGAGTCCAAATCTGTCCCCACATCTGTTGGACAACATTCACTTTTTGCTCTTTTCCCCACGTTTTGCCATTCCTATATCAGAGGGCTTCAAGTTCTGGATAGATGAGCTGAATGGACAAAGATTATTTGCCATTTATTCTATTAGTATATTATGAAATCTTAAATAACATCCTAAATTAGTGTCACATGTACAAGGAACCTGAAATAACCTAAGGTCTACAAGTGTTTTCCATCCTTGTATGTTCCCCCATTCTTGTCTGAACACTGGAAACCACATTTTCCAAAGCTGCAATCACTGATTTGAGGACAGACGTGAGAAAACATACGGCTAGTTGCCATTTTTCAAATGCTGCCATACTACAGGCATAAATATATTGGAATGCTATGCCTTCATTCAGTACAAGAGTGAGTTATTAAAAAAATATTTAAAAACACATTCAAATCACCTTCATATTGGAAAATACAACTCTGGAAATTTTTATTAATATTAGCCACAAAACTTTGTTATTTAATTATGCTACTAATGGCTAATGTTTATCCGCCAAACATGTAAAGAATAGACAAGAACCTAAAATCACGTTTTTAAAATTCATTAGTGTTTGTAAGAGGTTTTTCACAATATTAAACATCAAGAGAAAATCTCTGCATTTGTTTAATATCTGTGATGGCTGATATTTTATAAAATGTGTCTTTGAGGCCAAATTTGACATGATAAGTCTTAAAACAGAACACAAACATGCTTTTTAAATAGGTACGTGCACAGATTTTTCTCCCATTTCCAACGCAAAAGAAAAACAATTTCAATTCTCCATTCAAACACTTTTAATTTCAAATGGCAAGTATGAGAAATCTACAAATTAACAAAACACAGATTCAAAATGAGATAGGAAGCTTCATAGCCCACCTTTCTTCTTGACTGGCATTCTTCCTCCTACTTCTGTTACTGCTTGCAAGCACTTAATTACAGGTATTAACGATGTATCACTGGAACACTTTGCGAGGTCTAGCTATTGCAAAATACTTTTACAGTTCAGTTCTGAAATGCAGCTTCAATCTTCATTTCTATCAGTACTTGCTGTTTTCCTGCATGGAGCTTCCGATGCTTCCCACAAAATAAGGGGAAAAAAAAGGGGGGGGGAGGACAGAAGCTTTTGAATATTTTTAAGAGAGATTTCAATTTCTTTAAAATATATTTGAATCTATAAAAATACAAGAGAAAATGTTCCTTGGCAGTATAAAACCCTATTATAACTCCTCTTCTGGCAGCAAGATTTGAAAATTAAAACATTTTATGTAAAACAATTAAGGCACAGTCCATCTCTAGGCAGCTCTCTTAACACTTGCTCAAAAGCGTATTTTTTGCAGGACAAAAACTCCCAAATAATCCAAACAAGGAGGAAGACAAAAACAATCCAAAGTGACTCTTAAAACTTCTTTCACTTCTTGAACGAATTCTGCTAGCTATGCATTGGGCGACTACTCAGCAGACTGAAAAGGTCCCTTTTTTTCCTCACCAGACAACAGCCTTCAAATAAAACCCTCTTCCCCAACAACAGGAGTCACTGGCCAGTCACTTTCATTTTTATTATATCCAAGCCACCCAGCCTTATGGTCTTTAATGTCCCTCTGATCCTCCCATGTATTAAAAGAGAGGATTGGAAAGGAGGAAAGCAATCCCTTGACCTGGAATTATTAAAGTGACAGTGCTGCTCAGTGGGCACTTTGGCAAAGCAGATTGCTTTGGAGTGGAGTCATTTACTTCATGCCATTTCTTCCCTCACAAAGCAGTCACCGCATGGAAGAGGTGCAAGGAGAGTTAGCAACCAAAAAGGTTCATTTTTTTTTTCCAAGGATATCGAAGCATTAATGAAATTTTTAAAAAGATAAAATAAAAAAGCAAGCCATGAGATCAGTCCAGGGTTTCCCACTCAGAGTCGCAGCTGGTTGCCTTCAACACGAGCCTCTCTTTCTCTCTCCTGTTTTTTTCTGGAAAACAAAATAAAAAGAAAGAACAGAAATAAACTGAAAATGCCAGCTTTTCCTCATCTAGCTCAGTAAAGAAAAGTGGGAAGAAGGGGCCAGCAGAGACGCGACGCACATGACAGGGCTGGGCTCCTCTGGGGGAGGCGGCGGCGGCATTTGGGGGAGGAGAAGAGACGGGGGGACCGGATCGCCGCGCTCTTAACGCTGCCGCCCGGCCCTACCGCTCCTGAGGGGGCTGCCCGGTGCTTCTGAGGCGCGGAGGGAAAGAGGAAAGGGGCTGGATGGGGGCGTGCGGGAATGGCCGGGCCGGGGCTGAGGGGAGAAAGGGGCGCGCAAGGGGCGAGATGTCGAGGCCGGGGTAATGGAGGGGGAAGAGAGGGTTACCCCGAGGGCTGAGCCTCCCCCATGGAGGGCTCCCCGCTCCGCTAGGGGGAGCGCCCGGTCCCGGCCTCCGCCTGCGCCGCTCAGCGCCGTCGCCATGGAGGGGCCGCCGCCATCCGCCTCGCTTAGCAACGGGCGCCCGGGTCGCGCGCGCTGACCGGCCACCGCCCTACGGCCAATAGGAATCCGCCGTGCTGTGCCGCCCGGGCAAGGCCCAATCAAAGGTGCCCTCTGATAGGGGTCACGTGGGCGGGTCAAGATGGTGGCCTCCATGGGAGGAGGTGTGGGCGGAGCCATATTGTAGCCGCGGCGGGAGCAGTGCTGCTGTTGGGGCCTACTCGGTAAGGGAGCAGGGGAGCAGGGGCACGAGGGAGGCCGCAGCGGGCGCTGCTCGTGAGGACAAGGTCTGTCCGAGCACGAAATGCTGCCTTTAAGTCTTCCTGGCGGGCTGTGGCCACGTCGTGACCTCTACAGCTGGAAAGGTTACCTTGAAAATGAGGGAGAGAGTTGGAATTGAGTAGTGCCCCCTGAATATAAACCGTGGTTGACTTTTGCTGTGTAACCTTTGTTGTGCTTCTGCATCTGTTTTTATTTTGCTGATTTGTTTTGTTTTCCTTACGATCCAGGACTTCAAGATGGCAGGCAGAGAGTTCCTGGACCCAAGCTCTCCCCAGAACTTCCTGTACATGGAAAAGTTAAAGCATGCGGATCTTATGGCCAAGTTGTTTGAGGGGCTTCCCAAAGCAGATCAGTAAGTGCCCATAAAATAAAGGAAAATAAGAGCATCGTACACCTGGTTCTGTAAGGAGCTGGCTGTGCATCTGTGTCTTGGGCAGATTTAATTATAGGGACCTTTCCTTTTAATTGGACAAACAACTTAATTTGGATAAACAACTAGGGGTAGCAAAAGGCCTTCCCGTGTGGGTAGAAAAGAGCAGAATGATGTGGTTTTGGACCCATGTTGCTGTTGATGATGTCATTCTGTATAGGCCCTGCTAGTTTTGCACTAATCATAGCATCATTGTGGTTGGAAAATACGTTTAGGATCATCAAGTCCAACTGTAAGCCATTCAACATCATGACTGTTAAACCATTTCACTAAGTGCACTTCTTCCCCAGAGTAGCTGGGCAGGCACCTCTGCAATGATTTGGGAGTGTCCTGATAGCTGAAAAAATATGTATAGAGAGAGAAAGAATGAAAAAGAGTCCCCTCACTTTATTTTTAATTATTATTTTTTGTCAGTAAGAGTGATGATCTCCTGGTTCTGAGTGTGTCTGTGCTGTATTTGTATCAGGTACACTCTGAAATGTTATCCTCAGTCCTCTCTCTGTGGACTGTATGTGTGCATATACGTCCAGCCTGTAACAGTAAATGAGCCATGAGAATGAAATGTCTGGGTTGCAGGAACTACTCTGGGGGACATTCAGTGAATGGAATCCAGTGCTGGGAAGAAGTTGATCTAAAAGCCAAGAGGCCTTTTAATATTAAAAAAAAATTAATACTTCCAAATAAGAGCAAGAGAGATGTTTCACTAGCCAAGTTATTTTGTTATATAGCAGTATAATTAAATTCCTAGTAGCTTATTTTCATGTCTGAAACTCTGGTATGTATGAAGAATTAAACTCTTTTCCTGTTCAGATTAAGAAGTAATTGGTACCATTGATGTCAGATGCTTTTAATGTTTAGGCTTTTGCAGAATAAACAGCTACATCTCTAAAGTCCCTTTTTATATAGTTATTAATGATTAATATTACTTGTAGCATTACAGTGTGAGTGCTTTAAATAAGTGGATTTAAAATCCATTTATTTTAATTGAGAAATGCTTTGGAGATTGTTACATTTGATTTGCAAATAAATGTGACATTTGGCCTAGGATACATTTTGCTACCAATTAAGCATTTATTGACATCAGGGCTTTAGCTGTAAATCCAACTTTTGATGTATTTTGACAAGACATTTTGAACATAATGGCACAGCTTCAAAATTGGAGTGCTTGCAGTTAATTGCTTGCCTGGCAATAGTTCTCATTCTGCGACTTCTAGATTGGTGGAAATAGAAGAATAAAGCAGAGAGTTGTTTCCACTAATTACCTGAATGTGCCAGGTATAGTGCTAAAGATAACAGTGGACAACTTCCTTCCGTGAGTCAAATGAAATAAGGCACAAACTGCCAATCAAATGTGTTAAATAGGTACAGTTTTCATTCCCTCTGTTGTCTTTAACTACTATGATGGAATATTCTTCAAGAAAAAGTATTTGTTGAAATAGTAAAGCTGACTTTCTGGAACCAGAGTGTATTCTGTTCTGCTGAGTATCACAGACCTCAACATGAACAGCTAATCTGAACCGCTGAACACAGAATCAGTATCAGAATTCAGTCTGTCTTATCAGGGGAAACACAAGCTCTAGTTCTGTTTACTAATGTGCTGGGTTTCTGTGGCTCTTAACTAGCATAACTTCTAGCAAGGCAGGACGTTACATTGTTGTGTGCAATGCAAGAAATGCTCTCAGCCCACGATACTACAGACTCAATAGAGATGATCGTAGAATTCTTAAGATTGGAAGGGATCTCTAGAGATCATCTAGTCCAACTTCCCTGTACACGTGAGGTCAGTTAGAGCATGTGGCACAGGGCTGCGTCCAACCGAGTTTGGAAGATCTACAGAGAAGGAGACTCCACAACCTCTCTGGGCACTCTCTCTCAGGGCTCTGTCACCCTCACTGCCAAGAATTTTTCCTTAAGTTCTTGTGGACCTTTTGGTGCTTCAGCTTGTGGCTGTTTCCTCTAGGTCTATCAGTGGCCAGCAATCTGCTGGCAGGTGCAGAGTCCTCACTGGAACATCCCTGTTACGGTAGTTGTCCCACCTGATTTGTTCCATAAGCTCTTATTTTGAATGCAAAGCTCTTCTTGTGGGTAGGCATGCTCAGCCTTTGGAACTCCATTGTACTAGATGCTGTGAAAATATTTTGAAGTCACAGCTTTGAAGAATCCAGTGGAACATGGAGAATAACCAGACATGCACATGAGAGAGGAATAAGGCTGGAGATAAAGCTGCCAATGAGGCAGTTAGAGAAATGAACTGTGATTCAGTTCAAAAGTCATCCTAGTAATCAGTTAAGATGTCTTTTGTTTGCACAGTATTTGTTTAACATACACTTTGCTGTTGACATAGTATCTAACAATCTTATTTGACATGTGTGTTTATACCTGTTAAAACTTCTGTCTTTTGGCTTAGCAGTGTCAGAACAGGTTGGCTGCGGTGGGCAGACAAAAGGAACATGGTAAGAAAATTAGGGAAGAGGGCAGAAAGCTTAAATTTTCTCTTTATGTGATTCATTCTAGATTATGTTTTATGTTCCCTGCACATGGGTGAGCATACTTGCATTCTGCAGCTCACACTGCTTCAGCGATTTTTGCACTGGCATTTTGTCTTATTATGGTATTTATAATATAAACTTGAAGGCAAGCACTATATTTTACCCTTCATACAGACTTTAGCATATTTGGGGAGATACCACAAGGAGCCTAACTTCTGTCTCTGCTATGGATTAGTTCAGCTAGTTCCTGAATTGGGCAGCACTATAGAGCAAAAGATATTAGTGACTTGTGTAAGTCCTGTATAAGGCTTGTATAAATCAGGCATATGTAGGTTGTACTGGTTGCTTTTGGAAGCAGCTAATCTCCATTTCTGCAAGAGAGTTATATCTGTTACCTCTTATTGCAGAATATTCAGAAATAAATTATAGTATTGACTAAACTAAACTCTGTTATATATGATTCTCAATTACTCTTTCTTTTTTTTCTTTTTTTCTTCTCCCAGGAACCTTGTTAATCATGGAGCTTACTTCCTTGCAGCAAATTCAAGCTTATGTGGCTTAGCAGCAAATAACTTCTTCAGACAAACCCTGAATGTTACAAAGGCAGCCTTTACGTCTTCCTTGCCAATGGCCGTTATACCATTTATATCAACAGCAGCAATTTATGACATATTCCTGCGTCAGCCTTTATTTTTAGGTAAAATTTAATTATTCCTTGTTATTTAAAGGGCTTTGCTTTACATGATGTAACATTAGAGGACATCTTCCTCTTTAAGCAGCAGTGATCTTAAACTGTTCTTCAAACTATGTGTTGCAAAGCAAGGCTTTGAAAATCACAGCAGTTCATCTACTGCACTGGTAGCAGTATGTGGGAAAGAAGATGTGTATGTTTTCTATAAAAATGTGTGTGTGTGTGTGTGTGTGTGTGTATGTGTGTGTGTGTATGTGTGTGTTAAAACTCTTTTTTTTTTTTTCCTGTGATGTGCGCTGATGTGCAGTGATACTTTTAGGATTTTTCTTGATGTGCACTGATGCTTCTAGCATCTTTCACCCTAGAAGTCATGTAAAGTTCATATTCAAACTGCAACAAGCAGTTGAGTTTCTGTCATCGGAATGATTTTACTTGAAAGTCAATTACAGAGCAGTAAATATGTTATAAATGAGAATGATTTTCACTTTTTGCAAATGATAGAGGTTTTTTTTTCTTAATTTCCAGAATGCCTGCTCAACATGGCTATTTCTGCAAAGTGCCGCTTCCCACACTGTTGCATGCAGGTTAAGGCTGATATTCAGGAACTATGTGGATATTGTAAATACTGGCAATGTAATGTTTTGTTTTGTTGTACAGGTGACCTAGACTGCCAGGCCTGTGCTGTGGTCAGAGGAGGATTAATAGGGGCTGTTGTGGGTGGTTTCTATCCTTTTCTTATGGCTCTTCCTGTGAACGCAAGCCTTGCAGCCAGGTATGTCTTATTAACTTGGTGTGTGTGGAATGGATTTGTTACATTGTGGTTTTCAGTTTCCATTCTTCAGATTTTCATCCTGGGTACAGAGAGGAGGATTTACGTTGAAGTAACTCATCTAATTACAGAGCAAAGTTCATATAAGCTGTGCTGACAAGCAGGCTTCTAAAATGAAATGAAATCTACAAACTGAGACATCCTGAAGAGCATGTGTTCACCTTGAACCTCACAACTCATCCCTAACGCACACAAATATGTTTAAATTGCAACTGCCAGCCTAACCTTGGGAAAGATTAATCCCTAATGTAGGTTGTCTGGGCAGCTGAGAAACACCGTGACTTCAAAGAAGCACAGAGGACCCAAACTGTACAGAAAGTGCAAATTTGCAGATTTGGTCAGGGCACAGTGAGGGAAGATTTGATTGGTGTCCCTGTAGGTGATCAGTTGCATTGCAGGAGATATTTTGTAGAGTTTATCCAGAGAGGAAATTCACAATATCCATGCAGACTTACAGTGAAAATTAAGTTATAAAGCAGTATTTAGTGTCACAAAGCATACCTGCAGGCATATTTACAGTGAAACTCTTTGGAAAAAAAGAAAAAAGGTATTTAGCACGTTTTAAATGGCAGATTGACCATAAGGTAGAACATAGTATTTATGAATCATGAGAGTACTGTCTATAAGTAGAATGGTGACTGAGACCTGTAGTAACCACATTCCTGTGTCTCCAGACAAACACCTTTCTTTCTGTAATCCTATGTCTGAAATATGTTTTCTCTGAAGTATTCAGAGCATTAGCATTTGAAGAACATCATCAGTAGTTTAAATTTATGGAAAATAAGAACTGATGGAAGTTCAGGTTATCTTTCCAAAGTGTTCTAACAGTAGTAATGGATTGCAGTACCACTAGCAAAATTTAACTTGCGATAGTGAATATCTAATTAATAATTTTTATTTATTTTAATGTTAAATAGTAATGTTTAAATGGTTATAATCAGTAGTGAGAACTAACTTTTTTGTTTGTTGTTTAGGTATTCTTCAGCTCCTTTGCCAGGGAAAGAGAATCTGTTCCGCTTTTGGCACCGAGCTTCTCAACCTGTCTTTAGAAAGATGAGTTTGGGGATACTTATACAGACTCTAACTGGAATTTACCTTGCCGCTAAATATCATGGAATATATTTCAAAATGCTGGAGCAGATAAAACCTAAGAAGGATCCGGAAGAGTTGGAAGTCTGAAATGGAGCGAAAAAAACTTCCCAGTTGCCTTGGGCAGGTAACTATAATAAACAAAGAAAGAAGTTATTGCTTGCTGCCTTCTTCTCAAAATAAAGACTCCACATCATTTTCAATCGTAAACTTAAATGCAAATCATTTTTTTTACAATATCTCTCCTTAATAAGTTGTATATATTCCATATACAGGTAGTTTTATTTGAAAACTGAAAAAAAGTAGCCTCACTTTGAAGTGATGCTTCATCTCCTTGAAGTTGTAAATGAGGATTATTAAAAAAAAATATTTCTCTCATGATATTGCAAACCATGGTAGCTTATAATTCCATTAAGGTATTTTCTTTCTAAGCTTTCTTCCATTCTCTTAGCTTCTCCTTTTCTTTATGCACTGATGACAAAGCGACCCTGCTTTCAGGCTGTTTCAGGGAACACTTTTGGGAACACCATCACCCCAGAGGAGTCAGAAATGATACTTGCATGCCAATGACTTTTCAGAGTCCAGTTTGGACAAGTTTTGGATGAAGCTTATCTGAAACACATGAATTACTGATGACTAGGAGAAGCAGTCTTGTTTGTAGAGCTACTGCAACTTGCTTTTTGGTGTCATTCCTGTATAACTGCTTAATTCTCTTAATAGTATAACTACTAGCACAAGTGCATATATACTCAAAGAGTATCCTTAGGTTGGAAGGGACCTTTAAAGGTCATAGAGTCCAAGCCCCCTCCACATGCAGGGTCACCTAGAGCACATGGCACAGGGCTGCATCCAAGTGGATTTGGAAGATCTCCAGAGAAGGAGACTACACAACCATTCTGGGCAGCCTGTTCCAGGGCTTTGTCCCCCTCACTGTTAAGAAATTTTTCCTTAAATTCCTGTGGAACTTTTGGTCCTTCAGTTTAGTCCTATCAGGGGCCACCACTGAACAATCTGGCCCCATCCTCTTCACTCTTTTCCTTGAGGTATTTATATACACTGATCAGAGGCACATAGGCTTTGCATCCTGAACTGGACCACGGGTTGGAATTCACCAGGTGTTTGCATGGCCCACCTCCATTGCTTGTTTTTGTGGTTAGGTTACAGCATTGAAAGTGGTGCTTTGGAATAGGAGCTTGTTACCTCAAGAAGAGGTAGTAGGTGAGTGAAGGGAGGAAACTAACACAGCAAGAAAAAGCTAAAGTACTAACATAGGTCACATACATATTATAGATTTTATGAATACTGATAACTTAAAAATGGTTTTCAGAACTTGCTTACAGAAATGCAAATACTAGAGCAAGATTCTGTGGAATTAAGAAATATTTATGTTGAAATAAAGTAAGAGTTGTGAGCTTCAAATAACTTCAGATTAAGCATTTGACTTCTTAGTACTTTTTTGCCACCAAGTAAGGAAAGGGGGAAGATGCAGAAATCTTTTCACAGAAAAAAAATGTAATAGCTTGTTTCCAATATTGTCGTTTGGAAATTTTGATATCTTACATTTCCCAAAACTAAGGTTGCAAGATAACACGTTGACAGAATCTCAGTACCAATGCTTGAATATTCAATGAACAATAACATCTTTTTAACTTGAAAAGTGCACAAAAATATATACTGAGCAGCAAATAAAGTCTATCCAGACAATCTAACCTTGTCTTTACAACGCGTTCCACTCAACATTCATTTCTTCATAAAGCAAGAGATCATTTTCAGAAGTCTCAAGCAGCTGGTTCTGCTACTGTGAGGTCCATTTGTCTCCTCTAGTTTCAAGATTAATGAGCCAGATTCACTTTTGTGAGTCAGAATTGGTTTCAAATTGACAATTCACAGAAGTGTGAAATGTGAAAAATAGCAAAATTCAATGTATTTTGTAGCTTGAAAAATTAAACAGGATTTTTTTCCACTGAAGCAGTCAAGTAAGGTGATGCACGATCTATCCTGTAAACTCTATGTTACAGTTACTGACTACCGCACTTCAATAGAACACTGTTATCCCCAGAGATACACTTGGTAATATACATTAATAAAAAGAAAGAATTCAACACTAAGACCTTTAAATGGTTTTGCAAATTCTATGCTAATATGCTGCTGAAAAACATGCTGAAGTAATTTAATCACATTTATCTACTTTTTCCTTGTTGCTCTAGCAGGGAAATCATACGCTATAACCAGTAGTAGCCTGATTTATACAGGGAATTAGCAAAATGGGACTATATGCATAAGCATTGTTATGCACAATTAGTTTAGCTTTTTTTAATCTGAAGTGTTTAATTGACACGATGTTGTGGTACCAGACTGCATCTGAAGAGGTGACTGGGCCTTATATCACCTGTTGTACAGACTGTCACAGAAATTCGTACATTTGGTAATAGAAAACTTAGCTCTTACTTTGCAATAGTATCTCCAAGAACAGAAGCCAACAGTTCAGTTGTAAATGAGTATTTAACAAGAACCAGTTAAGGCACTAAAAGGGCTCAAGTGTTTTAGAATGTTACTGTCATAGCCATCTCCTTTTCCATATGCTATTTTTGACATCAGTTCAAGTGATAATTATCCTGAGTAGTCAAAAATGCAAGCTGTGGTTTTTCATGATCTGATTCAAACTGCATCAAACTGCATTTTGTTTTTGGATCTTAAATGTTTGAAAAGAGAGAAAGGTTGAAAAGTGTAACAGGAAGAAATGCATATGCCTCAGCATCTCTGAGTACCTTTCAAAGGCCAGTGGTTACTTCCAGCAGAATTGATGAATATACAAGCTGCAAGTTTTGTTTATTTGTTTGTTTAACAGTTCACATTTTAGATCCTGGCACAGACCAGCTACAATCCTTAGACAAAAAGTTTAAAATCAAGGTGTGTGTGTTTCAAAGGAGACGATTGTGTTGGCTGCACACTTCCACTTCAACTATAGGTGAAAAGTCCTCAAAACTACAAGGATAAGAAAAGTTCTAACGTGGTGGTATCTGAAGCACTGCTTTCACTGAGATTTGGAAATATTTTTCTTCAACTCTGTTTCACTTACTGGATACAACACATGCTATTTTACAACTCTGAGGAACAACCTTTTACCTATGCTTGGCTTCCTGCCAACTTCTAACAAGCTCATTGCAAGCACCATCTTTCTACTCAAAAATCTCTAGTACATTAGAACACATTTTAAACCCACCCTTTTCTCTACAGGTATAGGAGGAGGAAATTAGTTACAGAATGTACATCAGAGTAATGATTTTTATTACCTTCAAGGAATGCACATATCTGATATATAAGTTATGACTGATTACTTAGAAGTCTGACCTACTTTCAAAAGACTTCTGAGAGACTAGCTATTGGTAAGAATCAAGACCTACTTTAAAAAGCACTAATTCTATTCACATTTCCTTTTGGTCACAAATCTCAATATTACACTCTAATAGAGAGCAGATACCTCTGAACATCATAATAAATAACAACCCCTTCTTATCAGTCTCCTGCATGGCTCCTTTCTGTTTTTTCTTCCTGCCCTCATGTCTCACTCCTGACATGCTCCAGCCATGAAGTAGAGACAAAACAACCAAATCTGCATCTAATGTTTCATTCTCATCTAAAATCAGCCTTCATCTTATATGCATTCTACAAAAGGGTTTTTTTAAAACAGAGCTTCAGTATCCATCATACTTGATACATACTTGAGGCATTTCCTCTCTAAGAGCACTATAAATAGAGTATCAATTCCAGCAGAAAAATCTCCAACTGCAAACTTCTCAGAACATTTTTAAAAATGTTGGAGAACATTTTTTAAGATAAAAGCTTTTTAAAAATAGTAAATTTTGCAAAAGACTTTATTTTTCTTACAAACCTCTGTGTTTCATAGAAAACAACTGATTTTTGTCAGTTAACATCAGAAATCTTATCAGAAATTTGAGTGCAAACATACTGAATTTTGTGTAACAGTTCCCCCCATTTACTTGTAGCCATGCAATTCAACACAGGAGCTGTAGGTTTTGTGATATATTTACTTAAAATGAATTCTAGTACTCAGCAAGGTGTTCTCTACAATTGGAGTACAAAAAGGAGAAAAAGTTAGTAATCCTTTGAAATAGTAGAAGTGATTCATTACATTTTTAAGCATTTTTTCTTCTTGATTTTAAGCTACAGATGACTTTTATTAGAATACCTGACTACTAGAAGGACAACCAGGAAGCTATTCCCTCTACCAAACAACAAAAAAAATTTGAATCTTTCACAGAAAATTAAAACAATATCATATTGCTCACTCTAGAGCTTCAAATATGCTATGTCCTTTCAGAACACTCAAATGTTGATACAGTCATCCCTATTTAATCTGGAAATAACAATTATCTGATGAAGATTACAGTTTAACAGCATACTATTAGTTAGGCATCAAATTGGGAACCTAGAATTGCAACCAAAGTTTGCGTGTCAATAAAAGGTCTAAGTATTTATACAGAAATTCTACCTCTTTGGTGCTTTATTGATCAAATGTATCTACATTAATAAAACATTGAGAAGCTGCTGTAAAACACAAAGAATACAAAGATACTTGGAGAAAAAACTTCATTTTAGGTTAAGGAATAATGCTTTTTTTTTCTTTTTTTCTAATATATGATCCACGCATATAGAAGTAAGAGCATTTTTCTCTTTCCGATTCAAGTTTTGTGCAATGAGCCACTTTTTATTAATGGAAGACATTAACAAGAAGAAAAAGAAGATTAAAAACTATTTCAGCCCATAAACTGAAAGATAAACAAGTGTGATTTTATTATGATACTCTATTCTTATCTGGATAACACGCAAAAGAAACAATATTTGTTCAAGTATTAAGCTATATTCTTAATTCTGTCTAGTCGCAATGTCTTAGTGAAGTTTTAGGTATGATTTGGTTTTCTAAGCAGGTGTTTTTGGCTCCTCGGGACAAGCAGCCTAGACATTATCTGTCTCAACACTAGGGAGGCAGCGTTATCTTTACAGGCAACTGCGCAGTGGAACTGAGCACGATCCAGGGCTGGCACGAGCTTTCCACCCCAGCGCTGTAAATGGGCTCTGGAGGCACTTCTGTGTGCTCAACCATGGCATGGCCGCCCGCAGCTCTGCACGGCCCTTACACCAGGCGGGCTCAGAGCGCTACCATCCGTGCACCTCATTGACATGACCTCTGTCTGAGGCTGCCATCTTGCTCCCAGTGAGCCCTTCCACAGATTTAATTGTGTTGTGTGTAAGCGTCCAGATCCTCTCCTTTTCATGTCTCCAATACCACCCGTCACCACCAAACTTGCTCATCCCTCCTGGCCTCACGAGGCTGCCAGCAGCCGCACCAGCCTGTGGTTCATGGCAGCGGCCTGCAGGAAGGTGGTGCCCATTGGGAGGGACCAGTAGGGCCAGCGCCACCTCCTTGATTCACAGCCGCCAGGCTCCACACTGAGGAGAAGTGAACACAAATGTGTTGATGGCTGCTTCGTAGGAACTGTGCAAGTCCCTCAGGTGGATATGGTCACAAGCTGGGAGAGGTGCTGGGCCCCCCACACACACACGTTTAGCCATTCTGGGTCTAGGGGGGTTTTGCTTAACCCAGTGCAGCTGGTTTTGAGTGCTCAAGACCAACAAGTAGCCTAGCAACCAACCAGCTAAAATGTCAAGTTACGCCAAAGAACACACACTTAATGTTTTCAAAAAAATGGAGAGCCATTGAGGCAGCTGAATACAGTCTAGATGTGGAATACAGTTTGGGCTGGTTTGGGATTTTTTTGGTTGGTTGGTTGGTTTTCTTTTAGTGAACTTAACCCCATAAGAGCATGAGTAAAAGCTCAGCTGCTAAAGACCTCCTGCCTGGCTGGGGCTTCCCTATCCGCTATGCTGACAAGAAAGGGGAAGATTTTTATCAAATTTGCCAGGCCAACACTCTTCAATATTTTGTGTTACCAGTATTTTCCCTGCAGAAAATGCCTAGTGCTCAGTTAAGTCAGCAGAACATGTAGAACCTAAACTTGTTTCAAAAAATATTATTGAAGGTGCTTCACTTTATTTCTTTAGAGCAAATTAAGGATATAACTACTGATAAAATTTTAAATGAGACTAAGACAACTGTACACATCTGTAAGACAAATAAAAATATTCCTGTAAATAAAATTTATCTGAGCGTTAGGTAATTAATTGTGTAATTTTATTGTTTTGACCTGTTTCAATTCGTTAACAAATCTCTTAGAAGACTGTCCCAATGGAGAGGAATAAAAAGCAGCAGTGTGTTACAATATTGTAATTACAATTACAACAGAGGCATCTGCTGAAAGAGGAGAAAGTTGAAGTTAGCTAGGCAATAAAATGTCGGAGTTTTACGTTCAGCTCTCTCTCTTTAGTCAGTAAGTCCTGACTGTGTTTCTTGTAAGCATCGAACTGCAGCCAGAGTTTGCTGTATGCGCGTTTGCTGCTTTCCAGCTGCTGTTGGAGCTCCTGGACCCTCGCATCACCATCTCCTGCTGAGGCCTGTTTTGCACGACACTCTTCTGCTAGTCGCCTGGCTCCTTCTGCAGCCTCCAGCTTCTCTGCCAGCTGCTGAATTTGCTGCTGTTTCTCTTGCAGAGCTTTGCCCCTTTCCAGGGCCACGTTCAGGAGCTCCTCCTTCTCCTGACACGCTCTCTCCAGCTTCGCCTCCAGCTCACTGCCCTGAGCCTTCTGCTGACTTCCTTCCTGCTCTACCTGTGTGAGCATTTGTTGGTGCTTCTCCTGTAAGTGCTGCAGCTGTTTTTTTAATGAATCGGCTTCCCTGCTGTAAGCGCTTGCCTGTTGGGTCTGAGCCTCTAGTATCTCTCTTTCCCGCTCTTGGGCTCTGCGAGTCTCATAAGCGCATTTCTCCTGCAAGGAATCCAGCTGCCGAGAGAGCTCCCTTACCTGCTCCGTGAGCTGGAGCACTTCAGCTTCCTTCTCTCTCACAGTCTCACTGAAGAGAGTTTCATTCTCTTGCCTCAGGTGCTTGTTCTCCTCCAACAGTTGCATATTATGTTTCTTATGTTCATCCTTGAAGCGAATCATTTTCTCATGGTTGTCAGCCAGGTGCATGAAACGCTCCTCCAGACACTGAATCCGTTGGGTCTGGGCTTTCAGCTTTGCAGCATCCTCATTCCTCAGCTCCTCCAGCTTCGCGTTGAGTTGCTCCAGGCCCCTGCAGCGCTTGTGTGCATCGTCTGCCCTTCTCTTCAATATGCAGATAAGGCGATACTGTTCCTCTATGCGGGAACGAAGCGCGGCCTTCTCACACTTCTCTACTTCAGGGATCCCGCAGAATTTCCACAGATCCTTGTTCAGGTCTTCCACATCTCTCTCCATCTCTGGATCACTTGCGGGATTGGCCTTCCCAGAGTCTCTCTTATGTTCAGCCATGGAGCTACTGTCTCTCACAAAGACGTAAAGAAGTTTCTGATGACATTCAGCATATCTCAACTGCCCCCGGTGGTTCTCATCTGTGTCCCACCACACTCAGCAACCAGGTAGAGTGTCCTAGGGATATGGTTCTATCACCCATGGAGACCAACTCCTCCTGAAGGCAACAGGGTTAGATGGATCTTCCAACCTATTTAAAAGTTTTTGATGATGTGTTACATATCTAAAATAACTGAATAGCCTTGCTATTTCCTTAGAGATTTATGATTTAACAGATGTATGCAGTGCTAGTAATTATTGAATCCAATTTGGTAAAAACACTTAGTACTTGAAGAAATAGTTCATAATCTAAGTTTTGGCAAAGACTTGCTGGATTATTTTAGGTACATAATTTTAAAAGTCTGTTTTCTCATCTGCAAAATAGGGTAAATATTTGTGTTCTGGTAGCACCATAGTAATGTCTAATAATGCTACATGGTACCCAGGTGTATGAAAAGTTAGTTTAAAACTGATCTACATTTTCTCATTCAGACACAGACCTAGAAATAGGCAGCATATAAACAATATGCTGTTAACCAGCATAATATTAGTTTTGTAAATGCCCTGGGTTTGTTTAGCTGGAGATAAAACAGGTTATGTTACAGAAGCAGCTTAAAGAAAGGATTCGAGGAAAGGCACTGTAGAAATGAAATTTGTTCAGAAATGAATTCAAGCTAAAGGAAAGTCTGAGGCACAGAACCAGTCTACAGATGCAGAGCAACGTAGTGGTGACTGTCAGTGGGGACACTACCTCTAGATACTCCATCCCTCTGCTGCTGCTCTTTGCCTTTTGCCAACATATTTGGAAAGAATGGAAAAGAGAGAAAAGGACCAAAAAAGGCTGTCTAGTGAAAATGTGACAAAGAGAAGGAATTAAAATGAGAAAATGTTTTCTTACCAAGTGTTTTCTCTGTTTGTTGCCACTCCTACTGTGGGGTTTCTGTCTCCATGGGGATAGGACTTCAGTCACTCCAGAGCTGTTGCCTTCTTCTGTCCTTTTTGGAAAAGGTCCAGCTGAAGCTGAGCCAAGCCCAGAACAGTGACAGAAAGACAAGGAGAGTTTTTTTAGCAAACAAATGCTGTGAACAACCTAAGTAGCATAGCTTCTGTAAAAGGACTTCCAGAAATACAACACATAGACCTCTCTTGGCCTGCACCGTTTGTTGCAGAGGAATTTGGAACTACGGGTAACAGTCTCAGAACGCGCAGAACATCCACAGGCCAAAGTAAGGACCTAGCCCCTACCACAAAAATCTTATAACTTTTATCAGCAGTTGATGAGGAATATGGTGGCTGTGATGGGGATGGGAAAAACACATGCAGCTGGACAGAAAAGTTTGTGACCTCATCTTGTTTGCTTCATATCATTTTCCAAAGATGGCACAGGACTAGGTCTTTCCAAATGGGTAAAATGAAGTCACCAAGCCAACCAAGGTTTGTACGATTAGTGCAGAAATGGGAGGCAGAGGAATAGGGATTTTTCAGATACACAACATGGATGGAGAGTTGTGAATGAGCAAAGGAGGAAAAGATTGTGTTTGTCCCAGTGATTTGTTTGGAGCATTCTACAAGCATTTTTCATAAGGATGAAAAGCAATCAGAGCAGGTCAATTAATTTATCAAACTGTCTTTTAGTGAGTATCACATCTTAATTATATAACTTTAGAGTGCTGGTTATGGATGACTGAAGCCTTTCCCTTTGCCTGCTGAGTAAGAAGAGACTTCCTAACACTTTGTCTCGGTCAACTGCATGAACATACATTTTCCTATCACATTAAGCGTTATCAATTCTGGAACATCCTGCTGTAATTAGGAATGATCATGAAGGTCATGGAAAACCATATTTATTACACAAGCCATTCAGAGGAATATAAAAAATGCACATTTTCAATCATTTTCATTGGGTATTTTCAATACAAAATTCCTGCTTCCTTTCATAGTTAGATCCAATGATTGTCTTCAGAGCTTGAGACTAAGACCTATTTTGGGCATTTGTAATTCCTACAGACTGTTGATTGGACAGAAAGGAGGTTCCCCAGTAGGTTGAACTGTCCCTTTCCCCCAGGCTCACGGGGTGTAATATCAAGTATTCTATATATTGACTGCTGTATAATTAAGTTCAGCAACTCAGATGAGGCCCCCTTTGCCTCTCTAAGGAAATGTTGGATTTTAACAGCTTCTAGACCTATGCATCTACAAACAAATGTGCATTTATTTTGAAAAGTGTTTTTCCTCTGCATTTTTTACTGAATTTACTGAATTGCTAATAAAAATACTTTTGTTTTTAATGGAACACAGAACCCTGTGGTGCTTTAATAGATTGTGTTTATTAAAAACAAAACAACAAAACCAAAAACAATTTAACACAATTTATATTTTATGCATTTAGTTTTTGTTACTGGTATTTCTATAAGTGACAAATTCCACTCCTATTTCATATGCTGCAAAGCTGCCAAACCAGGATGACCAGAATCCCAGCAGTCTGCTAATGGTGGTGCTAAAATACAGATACATTTCTTTTTTTTAAATACAAAACAAAAACAAGCCTACAGATAGTGAATATGCTTTACAAAATAAATAGCCAATATATTCGTCATCATTAAAATTGGCAATTTAGATGCAATTTGGGGGGAAAAAAAAAGCCCTCAATATCTTCAGCATTTAAGAGCTAGGTTAATATATTTAGTAAGGTGATTAGTACATGTATATACAGACTCATTATGACCCTGGTTCTTCATTGGAATGAACACTTCTCTGCACCTTGCAGGACAGAACATCAACAGTACCACCTCGTAGGATGTTTCTTTTGTCAAACAAGATCCTTTTGAATCCTAGAAATGTAAAGCTGTAAATAATTTTTTAATGAATTCTGCACACTCAAACTTCATGTGGAGAGATCTGCCATAGCATTAAAGAGGACTCAGCTGTGTATTTGCACTAATGAGCATGGAACAACCCCCAATCTTTTGCCATTTTATTACTAACACCTCAAAAACAATCCCAACGTGGCACAGAAAGAGCTGCCCTTTGGCTGTCAGTTTAGATCTACAAATCAAACCCACATCATTTAGGCAATACCAGCATCTAAATATCACAGCTACCTCTACCACTGAATCCTGCAAGTGCAATCTTACCCGAATTCATTTTCGCTGAATAAAAAGAAAAAAAACTCCCTACATTTACATAATAATCTGCAGACAGCAGTTTTACATGAAATAAAAAGTGACATTTGATAGCACAAAACAGAACAGCAAGAAAACAGACACCATCAAAAGAGCTACTGCTTTCCAAGTTTCTCTCCTCTTTATTTTTTATTCCCTCTTTTTTTACCCCCTTCCCCTTTTATTTTTGCAATAGCAATTCAAAAGTCACTTTATTTTGTCAATTTTGCAACCATTAGCATCCTGAGAGGTAGTGTATCTTCTACCCATGTGTTTGGCGAGTTCATCATCTTCTCCCACAGGGCAGTTTCAGCTGAAGTTGAATCCATCCAGTCGACTGCAGTTCCATAGCTTTTACCTAAAAAACAAACAAAAAAAACAAACAAACAAAAAAACCCCACAATAGTTTTAAGCAAAGCATTAATCAAAAAAAAAAAAAAAACCACAACAGTTTTAAGTGAAGCATTAATCACTTAGTATGTTTTGAATTTGGGAGAAGATAATCAAATCACCACCTCTTGTGTAAAAATATAGCATTGGATATTGAAAGTATTCTGTCTTTTTACTCAGCAACTTCTGTCAAATATAATCACTGATAACTTTGCACAAATGCAACATTATCTTTTTCTTCTGTGTATGTGTATTATTATTTATTTTGTCACAAGCCAAGACAGATAAATAAATCCACATAAATGGAACAACATACAGAGACCTAACATCTAAGAGGCATTAAAAATGAAATAGACCACTGATTTTGGTACTGAAATACAAGCTTGGCTACTTAACAGTTCAATCTGAGACTTCCTCCCCTATTTTTTATTTTAGGTTATGCTTATAAACCATGCAAGAAGTTCCTTTGGGAGAAGTAATTTTTAATTTGCATTTCCTTGAAAAGACGCCAAACGTATCCCTCCCGGAGACCAAAGAGGGCAAAGAAAGGGATAAAGCACAAGGACTGAGCACACATGCAACTTCTATACCAATTCACCTTCCAATACTGCCTTTTATGCTAAATGACTGGTTTCATTTCTAGTAGTAATATTTTTCATCTTTATTCCTTTTCTGTATCTCCAAATCCAACCATGCATTCTCTGTCTCTTGAATCTCCACCCAGTACTGTCTCTACACCATGTACCCTATTTTGCATGTGTAAATTTTTCTGAATTTATCAAGATTTTGTGTGTAGATATCCCATATTGTCTGCTACAAACGGTACCAGATACTACGAATGGACAAACACAAGCTTATTTTTAAGCTTTCTCCTAACTTCTCAGCCATCCCCATCCATCATACTAGTTCTTCTATTTACATTATAGTATGCAGGCTGAGGAGTAGATAAACTAATGAAACTCTTTACTAAATAAATAGCTGGGAGGCTGTTCAGTGATCTTTGCAAAAAGAAAAGAAATGGAAAGGTGAAAAAAAGGAAACAAAGAATAATTAATCAAAAGATTAATCTGCCAAGAGCCAGGTACCTGTTCCAAGGCCTATCCTGAGACCTCCCAAAAAGTGGTTGGCTAGTTTGTGGTGATCCCAGACCGTGAGCTCTATACAGGCTTCTTTCAAGTCTTCTGGTCTAAAGCCATCGTAGACCATGGTGTGGTTGAACACTGGGTTTGTAGTTTTTGCCACTGTTCTTGTTTTCTGACGACTTTTCCTGCTTGTATCTGGAAGAATGGTACTTGGAAGAATGGAGAAAACATCGTCAGTTTGCACTTGATCAGCACAGAGTGCATTAAATACACTGAATAACAGAAAGCTACTGATTTACACTCTTCTTCAAGAGCTGCAACGTGCCTGAAAAGGCTTTAGCAGCACCGAGCTAGGCCACAGGCTGCATTCTCAGTCATAGAATCATAGAATCATAGAATGTGTAAGGTTGGAAGGGACCTTAGAGGTCATCTAGTCCAACCCCCCTG
>JAUBOD010000548.1:4044812-4056507 GCA_032353885.1 Nothura maculosa
GTTGGAGGCGGGCGGGGCGCCCGTTGCCGAGGCGACCGGCGGCCGTGGCGGCGCCAGGGCGGGATGGGCGCGCGGTAGGTCCCGACTGAGGAGCCGCCACCCGCAGCCGTTGACAGGGGGACAGGGGGGCACAGGGGAACAAGAGGGCACAGGGGAACGGGGGGCGGCTGCAGGAGGGGCAGTGTGGCGGCAGGCTGCTGGACAGATTGTTGGTGGCAGCCGAGGGGGCAGAGGCCAGCGCTAAGTGCGTTGTTTGGGCTAAAAACGCCAGTTTTTGCGTGGGCACAAGCGGCAGCTTAACTACCAGTTATGGCTCTGTCCATGCCTACACTTGGTGATTTATTAGTATGGGAGGCAGTAAAGAAATGTTCTCTGTAAAATGGTTTCCCGCTGGTGTAAAATCTGCGGTCAGGTCTCGGTCCCCTCCCAAGGCGCTTCCTTCTCTCACACGCGCAGTTTCTGTAGTCTGCACAATCTAACAAATCTGTTGCTATTATATGTTCCTGTTTGTGGCCTGGAGGGCTTCCTAAATCTGTTACTGGAGCTCACCTGGGGCCCGGCTTTCAAAAATGCGAACATTTGCCAAACAATGCTGCTCAAAATGTCAGTCCTGCTCCCAGCCACTTTTAAGCAGGGGATTAAATTTATCTATTTAGTGGAAGGTCCAGAGATCAGGAAAAAGTAAGGGATTGTTGGAGTGATTTGCAGTGTCTAAGGAAAATCACTAAAATACATGCTCAGAAGCAGAATCAACCCCCCTAGTTAATTCTGCAAAATCTATCATATATTTATGCATTCAGGCTGGAAATTTCTAAGGGCAGTTAAATACCTAGTTCCTTGTCTCAGTGAATGTTTTTACTTAACTCATGTCATGTTTTCTTCTTTAAATCACCATTTTACAACATTCAGCATCTCCAGCATTACAACACGGTCTTCACAGTTTGTAAAATCTTTCTATTTTTAAAATATTGTATTTAATGAAGCTAAGTTTATGTTGTTACCTGTAAAGGTTTCTTGTGCAGGTTCAGGACTTAAGTGCCTTCAAATCAAAGGGCTTCTTTTCAGATGGCGTCAAGGAGTTTTAGTGCTGTCCCATGGCGATGCTGTGACAAAAGCATGATTGTAGGGAAGCCCCACAGTAGAAATATCTTACTCATGTAGCAGCCATACAAATTTTGATCTGGAAAACTTCAGAAATTCAAGATACTGCTGCCGAGATCTAGAGTTTTGCAGATCTGCATAAGTGGAGTTTGGTGTAGCTGCAGATTAAATGGTGGGGCAAACACCCAGTGATGGCTCTAAAAGATTATTCCCATGAATGTGAGTGTGTCTTTAGCAGCAAAACAGACAAAATCTGTCTGCAGAAGCAGATTTCCAGAATGGTGGGAGTTTTTCTGGATAAAACGTTAGAAATAAGGTGTTCAAAGGTGTAAGGAGCTGTGTCGATTTCTCTGTCTTGTTTCAGGATATGGTCAATGCAGGGAGAAGCGTGTGCAAGTGTATGCATTAGGCTGTACCTGCCATTAGTGGTTTAATCTCATTGCCTTGATTGCTGATTGATTGATATGCTGCTTTCCACATATTAGCTTTTATTTCCATGTGTTCATTTTAACTGCTGCATACTTAATTATGAAAAAAGTTTGTAACAGTTTTATCTATTGATGCAATGCTTGTGAAAATACAGAACTTGAACAGACAGTGGGTTTAATATAACAGGTTATATACAAGTCAGTCAATAATAAAAACATTTGTTAAATCAGTTAATCTGGATTTGATGTCTGATTATCTGACAACTAAAAGGAGCTTAAATAAATAAATAATATATACTCCCAGTTTCATTACAGAATTATTCATTGTCAGTTGGATTCTGAGGTTGGTGGTTGTGACAACACAGCCAGGGAATAGTGCTGACACACATATCCCTTCAGAGAGCAGTTTTGTTCTAGCTCTGACAATGAAAACTGGTATCAGAGTTGCACTGAATGGCGAATATTCATAGCTGTAGGAGAATAGGAGAGGGAAAGAGATGCGTATTAACAAGTGGCCTGGCGAGAACAAGCCAGATAAAGAAACAGAGACAAAGGACTAGTAAAGCAACAGCAGCTTGTTTGATTTGTGAGAATGTAAAATACAAACCCACAGCAAGGAATGTGGTAAGTAAGTAATGATAGAGGCCCTCTGTTCATGAACACATATCTATTCAGGGCAACGTTTTGGGATATGCCAGAAGCATGTGCCTGAGTGCTGCCCAGGGCAGGAGTGTTGTTGTCAGTAAAACATCTTGTTTTGTTTATTGCAGAACTGCTTAGATTTTGTCACAAGTGACAAGGACTGGGAAGCATATGAGGATCCTTAATTTCTCTTTTTTTTTATTTCTTTCTGTTTGCCTTCCCTTCCCAGCTTTTTAGGTGTAACTTCCAGAAGTACAACATAAAGTATGGAAGAGCAGAAGAAAGAGGAGAAAACAGAAGAGGATCTCACAGAACCTTTCTTTGAAGCCTTGCTAGAATATCAGTAGGTTTAGTATATTGAACTTTTCATTCATCTGCATTATATTTCTTGAATAAAGTAGACAAAAAAAAGACCTTAATCAGTTGAGATTGAATTAATTACCATATAGGCTGTGGCAGTTGTTCACTCTTGTGTCCTTGTTTGAGGTTTTCGAACCTATTTCAGAAATGTACACTTTTCAAACTATTTTACCTATGCTAAAACATTCAGGGTCAGGGTTTTTTTTTAAATATTATTGCATTATAATTTAGGAAAATGAGTTCTATTAAAAATAGAAATATTATTTTTTGTCTGCTAGTAACAGCTATTTCATCTGTACTAAGTTGATGTTTGATCATACTTTCCAGAATTCCTTCCTTTTCATGCAGATCACTGGCTGGAATTTCAAAACCACCATTCCCTTTTGTGCAGCAGAGTGGAACATGAAAGGAAATTTTGTTGTATTCGGTAAACCCGCAGCCTGCTGTTTGTCTATTCTCACCTTAAGCAGAAGCAGAGCTTCTGAGGTGCCCCACATTGTCCCTGAATCCTCTAAAAATCATCAGAAGAGAGGGAATCATCCATTTTCAGTACACCTCATGTATGAAAAATTCTCAGCTGGCAGCTTAAAATTGTGATGGAAAACTAGCCCCTTAAAGATTAGGGTCTGACACACTGTCTTTCTGCACTGATTGCAGACACATCTCTTTCACCTCTACATATTTCCAAATTGTATTTCTGAAAGAAACACTTTGAACAAAACTGAAAAGCATGTTTAAAAATACCATTGGAGAGAGCTTTTATCAGGAGCAGCCCATCTCTGATTCTTGTTCCTTCCCTACATTGACCCAAGGGGAACATAATCAGGCATGACACAGATATAATAATCTCCCATGACCTTGTCTGCTTTTCAGAGGCCCATCTCCAAACAAAGCATATAGAAGTGATTTTCCAAATAGTACTTGTCAGCATTTCTCCCACGTGCTCACTCTAGACTTACATTCCAAATGGTGTTCAACTTACCGTTTGCCTCTGTCAATACTTCAGGTGAGTAATGAATCATTAACAGAGTCTGGAAATAGAAACACAAAATCTTTAATCAGAATATTTTAGTGAAATCTGATGAGCTGGTTTCCTAGACAAGATTGCCATGCATTTACCTTAATAATGTATTCAAGTCCACATCAGAGCATCACAGGTCTGCATATAATTGGATGGAAGCATTTGAGAGGGAGTTGGAAGAGTTGTTATCAAGAAATTGTAGGTTTGTCTAGGTAGAATTATGTTATTTCCACCCACATAAGGTAAGTACGTTCTTTATAAGCAACTCCTGACTGTGCAGCTCCCTTGCTACACACATGGTTTAGTTGTTTTAAGTGAATAGGTTTATTTTCGTGGATTACCTGGATTTTTAAATGGATTTACCTTGATTACTCTCTCTGAATCAGTAAATGTTCCCATTCTCCTCCTAGTAGCAGTCAGAGCTGCCATGAAATCATGTCAGAATGTATAGTCACTATGTATGTTACCACATAGGCTGTGTGAAATCAGAAGTGTAGCTGAGCAAAGCTGTGTTCACTGCTTCCAACTGGGGATGTAGCCAGTCACTGCCAGGATTGTCTTTATACCACATGCACACACCAGGTGATTAATGATAAAATTATGGACCTGAAAGGGAGATCTTTTATAGCGGCAACTGTACCTATAAATTACTCCCTCCCATTAGTGGTAAAAATTACAATTTTTAGAGAAGTCCACATAGAAAGTCTCATTGCAAACTGCTGAGACTGAGAGAAAAGAAAGACTTTGAAAATAATGGAAATAATGGAGAGAAGACTTAACCCAAATGCTAAAGAGTTTTCATACAGTTTGAGGGTAAAAATATTGTTTGACATATTCCAATATTGAGTGACCAAAATGACTCATTTGTGTCATAAAAGTGTTCCAGCAAAATGTGTGTGGTACCTAGAGAGGATGAGGAATTTATAGAACAATGACAACAAAAACTAAGTAGAAAATGAAGGAAAATACTGCTTTCTCTCCCTTTTTTATGGTCTGTCTTCACCTCTGTAAATCTATAACATCTCAACTCCTCTTTTTGGACATAATGATACAAGTGTAATTGTCTTTCACATTTATCTTTAGGATTAATCAAGTATATGATATTTATTTAACTTCCATTCATGCCTTTCCTCCAATGTGTGGAGGAGATGATTGGTGTTCATGGCAAATTCACTATTTTGAATTTCTGGTATAATTTCCTATTTCAGGGCTGGGTAGAAACAATGCTCACCTTGCCCTGGTAGCAAACCATAGATGACTGGGAAAGCTGTCTTGATAGTGGGTGGAATGTAGTTTGTGTGTGGGGAAGTGTTGCATGTAGTATGCACAGAAGAGTAGAACTGTATCGAGTAAATCTAGCTGTTTTGTAGCATTTTGAATCTAACAAATATCACAAAAAATCATCTAAACAGGAAAGGTATAGAATACTGCAGACAAAATAGTGTATATTTATTTTACACATGTATATTTTTGAAATTAGAAAAATGATAGACATTTCTAAAGTTAATTTAAAATCTGGTTGATAGTAGCAGAAATTAAGACCATATTCAAAATCCAAAGACTGATTAAAGTGACAGGTAATGGCAAAGTTATCACCTCTCTCTACACATTTGCACACTCCAGCCATCACCTTGCTGGAGTCCTGCTAACTAATATCCTTAATAGAAAACCAGAATACCTTGAACCACACTGGAAGCAGAGGATACAGCAGTTGTAAATATAACTTACATGACTAAATCCCTTAAAGATGTAAATTTAACAAGGGAAAAATATATATAATTTCAAAATAACTTGTATGAAAGGGAGCATTTGTGAGACTCACTAAATCAAATTTTCAGAAGAACAAGATACCATTGAGTAACCATTTGGGCATTTGTCTGACCTGTGTGAGTTGCTGAGGTATCTTCTATAATGAGCGATAAGAGAGAAATATTTCATAAGCAGAAATAAACTCCTAAAAGACTCTACAAAAATAGGCCAGCTAAATTACAACCAGTAAGGAGAGAAACCGCTTGTTAGTAAAATATGCTACTGGATAGTGGGCATGTGACACTGAAATGCAGTAGTAGCACATGAAGTGCTGTGCCATTGATACAAATTTGGTAATACCTTTTTGTTTTGATTTGTTAAGATAAAAAATACTATGATAAGTGATGCAGTTCGATATGTCAGTCCTGCAGAAAACGCCATGAAATTCAGATACTTTGGAGTTTTGTAGCCAGCCCTAGCTACAAACAGAGGAGGAACGTCTAACGTCTGGGGAGTGAGAAGCAGTGAGCCTGCAGATGCTTGGTATCCCTTCCCACCTCAAGAAGTAGCAAAGAGTTTTCCCAAGAGCAGGAATGGATGAGATCATAGAGTTTTGCCAGCCTATATCTTTATGTGTAGTCTGGAAATGACTCCAAAAGATGCTGCAGGCAGAACTATTGAATGATTCTTTCCCCATGGAAGTTTCCCACCTCCAGCCTGTTAGGTGGTTGCAGCTCTCCTGCTTGTGCAGTCCTAATTACTAAACCCAGATTTCTTTCCACATTTGCTACTGGCAGATAATCTATTTAGACTTTAGAAGCTTAGTTTCAGTTCAGTCTTGAGTTGTAGCAGAACTGAAATGATCCAAGGTTGAGGGGCAATGATGAAGTCCCAGCTAATGATCCCTTTCTTAGCCCAATCTGTCTGCTAAGGGAGCTATTTATTTTGTTTCAGACCATATGCAGAAATAAGGTAATCAGGGAGTCTTTTTCTCAGTATGACATGAGATCCAAACTCACATGAAGGCCCAGCTGCATCTGGTAAATCATTTCTTATGTGCAGTAGGAAGACAGCAGCACTTACCCAATTAGTAAAACAATATGAAATGGAAGGCAGAAAACCATTAAGAAGTACTTATGCCTCATCTATTTTAAATAATCTAGCTCTTCTGTATTTGTGACCAATTCTCTTTATTCTTTCTCCACAGAATTCATTTAAAAGAAGAAAAAATTGATCAGATTTTGCATGATCTGAAACAAGTAGAAGAAAAGAACAAAAAATACCAAGAAAAAGTAAGTTTCCATGCATCTTTATATGTTTCCTATATTGTTTAATTCACAAAAAAATCACAGATTTGATTCACTCAGTCAAAGTATTGCAACTGTAGTACTTCATTTGGGTCCCTCGTAGTCAATGAAACTAGAGCTAGTGAATCACTTTGTGCACTTAAAAGTTAAAATGGTATCTAAATTACACGTAGCAGATCCATAAGTATGTGAATTATACATATACATAAACATAACTCTACCAGAAGGAGTAGCTAAATACTGTTATCTGCTGCCTGAAATTGACATTTTTTATTTACTTCTGAGGCATCAATAAAGTCTTAGTTATTCTTGCCAAATTGTATGTTATAATGAAAACTGAATGAAGAAAAAAGACCTTCCAGACCTGTCAAGGCCCAAATTTTAGCAGTGCACAACGAGGGGTCATTTGCTTGTGGATTAACAGTTGTGTTATTAGGAGTACTTTTTAAACCATGGTTATGTAATTACTGATCACACTAGAGTGACACTTTAAAGAGCCATTAGGAATGGCATCCGAGGATTTTGACTGTGGATACACATGCAGTCGCATAGTGAAAGGAATTAAAATCCCTGCAAAACTCTTAAGCTGAATCATACTAGTCACAATTTTGCAGCTTGCACTTCCCAGTAGAAGTGAAACAGTGAAACAAGCAGCCTTTCTCTGCCCTTCCCAGGCCTGATGTTTGCAGTGCTTTTACAGACGCCTTCCTGTTTAGTTTTCCTTGGTGTGCCCTGCACTCTTGAAGTCTTCTTGACTGTGTCTCCTTTATGGGCTTTAACTATCAGTGGAAGTCACCCCTGGATCTTCTTTCTGCAGATGTGCAATCTCCTGTGGCTATTACCCAATTGCAGCTGGTTGCTAGTCTCTTGAAGGTCTCAGACTTTACAGGGTACTTTAGGGCAAGATTCAAGTGCTTTTTGTTTAATCTCGTAATGTTCTGACTACACTTTGGGCTTCCCTCTTTGCTTCCTGCTCCATATTTCTGAGTGGTTTAGCATTAATAGAAGTGGGAATTAATAGAAGTGGGAATGTTTGAGGTACTCTCTACTGCATTGTAGGCAAAGGACTTGATAGTCTAATGTCCTGGATTATCATTATTATGTCTAAAGTGCTACATTTTCATGAGGAATATTGGAAGTTGATAACTCTTAGAAATAAATACTGTTAAGTCAACCCACAAACAGTGGCAAAGGACAATTCATGGGATGCATCAAATAGGGCAAGACTATCATTTGTCTCTCATTTAGTAGTAATGGGCTGAAGATACTCAGAATGGGTTTAAGTTATTTAATGGGCTTGAAGTTACTGAGAAGTTTTGATACTTGCAGACTGATCCCTTCTCTGCAACGTTTTCAAATAAAAATACCTCTTTTCAGCAGAATGTTCTGGCAATGCATCCTGGCACTGACCCAAATCTGACTTTTATTTGTCATTTAAGTTTGTAACTTAGAAAACTAACTAGAAAACACTTTAATATTTGCCTTTCCTACTGTGGTTCTCCCATAGAATGACCATGTGAAGAACGAACAGCAGGCACGCATCCAGCGTATCCTGAGAAAGCTGGAAGAAGAGGAGAAAGAGCAAGACCAAAAGGACATTGTAACTAGGGATGACGTTGAAGAGTCACTGAAAGCAAAGTGGCAGTATGCTAAGGATCAGGAACAACTTCTGAAAGGTGTGTGGTAAACTCTGTATTACAGTTTCTTTTGCTGCTTACCCATTTGAGATAGATTTTCTTTGCATGTTAAATAGAGATTCAACTGGCTTGTTTCATAAAAAGCATATGGCTTTTCCTCCCCATAATTAAGCTCTCTAGATGTAGAATAAGATTTATGAGGTTTATAAGGAAATCTGCTAACTAAATTGGATTAAAATTCAAGAGAAGTATGTATTTGATTGAAACAGATCCCATGTACTAGACTCTATTTTATGCCTTCCAAGTGATATATTACTGTGGAACTACAGATGCTTCGTATTTTCAATTAAGTTGAAAGTCATGAAAGTCCCATGCATTGACTGTACTGGAAGATTAAAAAAAATGATGGCAGTAAAAATGACTATTTTTGACTGCTGAAAGTTCTGGCTGCCATCCCTGTGATTCTCAGTAGGGGTACAGTCACATGTGTCTTTGGTTACAGTGTTTCAGTGAGAACTGTTGTCCCTTGTTGGCAGAATGAGATCAAGCTGTTTTCATCAATGATGGTGGCCCTTGACACTATGTGAGGCCATCATGTTGCAATGTATTGCAGGGCACAAGAACCTCCCCTCTCTCCCCAGTCCCAGCAAAAGCGCCTTCACAAAAAAAATGTGAAATCATTAGGGTTATCTCTTCAATAACTTTACAAAGAACCTCTTTCCTGATGTTTTTTCTTTAATAGATCTGTACTTCCAGATAGAAGAAACAGACCAAAAACTTCTACTAAAGCGGGCTGAGAGGGATTACTGGTTGGAGTACAAAAATGTAGGAAGCAAAACACATGCCAACAAGATTAAGAATCTGGAGAAAGACATCAAGGAAGTTAAAGATGACCTTTGCAGGGCTACAGGTCAGTTTACAGCTAGTGTAATATGAATCTGATAGCCTCATTGTGTATAACCTGCATGAATTAATTAAAATAGGAATTTAATTTGAGGCCAGGCTAAGTACAGTCATTTCTATCAACATGTGAACTTAAGTGTGCTGCATAAGCCTGTAAGATGGAAGAACTGCCCCTCTTTCTCCTATCCCTGTGAAAATGCGTTGTCTAAAGAAACTGATGAAGTCACAGCCATTATGAATTCCAGTTAAAGAAACTGATAATCTTCTGACATTTTTATTGTAAAATAAAGAGAAACCATTTCTAAAATAGCAGTATTGTGAAGGATAGCAGGTTTATAAAATCAGGCTCCATGTATTTGGATACCTACATAAAGGTCTTCCTGGAGCCTGTGCTTCATAGTCCTTCATCAAAGGAAAACTCCTTTGACAGAGAAGCAGTAGGAGCTCATTCTTGGAGTGTCTTTTGAATTGAACTTTCTGGTACTGGTTTAAGTTGAACCCTAAGGGGGAGTTTTGTAGCCAGTGATCTGAATTTCACCTCCTAGTTCCATAGTCCCAGGTATGAGGTGCAGTGAAATTGCCAGCACAGATGTGTGCAAGTCCTGGGAGCTGCTTCAATTCTGATCCAACAGTAGAATGGATTTAAAACCTTGAACATTCTGGTGCTGAGTGCTTTACAAAACCACTAAGTTCTCTGTATTATTGCATTATTTTAAAACAATTTAAATATTTAACTGTTATTTTACCTGACCTATTCAAAGGAAAAAGAAATCCTGATCTTCTTCCCTTATGACCTTCTCAGTATTCATGACCACAGCCAAGCAGCTGCTTGTAACAGGCAGTGACACTGCTCCAAGGGGCTCTGTATTTTCTGTGCCAACCATTACCAGGCATCTATTACTGCGGATAAGATCCAGTTAGCTATCTTTTTGTCTCTAGAAATCATATTTTATTATGATTAAGATCTGCATTATGTATTCAGCATTGCCAGCTAGTGTGCCAGGTACCTGTCTGTATTGATATTTTTCATTATGCACATTCCCTGTTGTCAATCTGCTCAAAATTCACTTTATAGCTCCTGATAGATGAAATGAAAAGGAAAATGGGCTTTTACATTAAATGCCAGAGTGAGCCATTAGGAGCACTCAGTCTGACCTCCTACATATCGCAGGCTGCAGAGAAAAAAAGCCTGTGGTTAAATTGAAGTATATTTATAGAAGGTTTTTCAGAGGTATATACAGCAGTTGTCCAGTTAGCATATCAAAAACCTGTGCTGCCCATAGTGGATGTTAACATACTGTTTTACTCAAATTCCTAAAATCAAACTTACAAATTGCGTGGGGAATAGAGTTTTCTCCCTCTCAAAGTCCCAGTGTGATACTGCAGCAAATTGGGCTTGTTCAGTCCTCGAATGTCTAACAAGTTTATGCAGCAATGTGTAGAGGAAAGTACCAGCAAAGGCCTCGATGCTGGGGTAGCTCATGTGGTCTCCAGATGGCATTTGAACCAAAACTGGTGGATTGGGTAGGCATCCTAAGGAAGGCATGTGCTTAAGGGAGGTCTGGAGAAGAGAGTGTTGCAGTGACAGGGAAATCAGCCTCTATGGAAAACATGAGTATATGTGTGGCCCTTTCTCCCATTCCATCTCAGGTGAGTCAGTTATCTGCAAGAGGTTGAAAAGTTGATGATTTAACTACAGTGTTTAAAAAAACCCAGGTCATTTTGTCAAGTCTAATGGAGGGTTGAGTAAGGTAGACCAGTGTCCACATCATTGGATTAAGAAATGATGCAGCCAACTGGCACATTTGAGTGCTCACGGATTCCCGTGCATCCATCCCCATAGTCATTTGGAGCCAGGTCAGGAATAGTCCAGAGCTAGGATGAGTTTCAAGCCTCAGGAAGAAGCAGAAAGTGTCTTGCTTCAGTGCACAGCACCACAGCCTTCACTGACTTCTTAACTAGCAGCAAATGCCAAACTGCAATGGGTTACTCATAACAGCTGAGCAGCTGAAGGGAAGGATAAAATAATTGAATAACAAATGATTTGAACATGAAACCAAACAAATATAATTAGACCTAGCAGTCACTTTCTAAATAATGACTATGATTAATAATGAAAATTATTGCCAGGGCAATTGCTACATTCTACATTTTGTCCTCTGGCTGTGTTAGATCCTTCTGTAAGGCTCAGGCATCAGAGAAGTTTTTGGGCTCAATATAATGATAACTAAAAAAAAAAAACTGTGCTAGCCCCTATAAATAAGATTGTCTTGTATGCATTTATCTCTAAAAAATACATTTTCTAAGAAGTGCATGTCTTCCAAGACTCTTGAGACTCTGCTATTGAAACACTCGAGATTTAGTGTTGTGATATACATATTTTAGCAGACAATAAATCTGCTTATCTGCTGTTGTAGCTCAGATTCTAGTTCTACAGTTACACTGCTGTCCTTCAGGGTAGGACTGGAGACTTGGAACAGGCTGCCCAGGGAGGTTGTGGAGTCTCCTTCTCTGGAGGTCTCCAAACCCGCCTGGATGCCGCCCTGT
>JAUBOD010000548.1:4088775-4100165 GCA_032353885.1 Nothura maculosa
ACATGGTCCTCCTCTTACCTATATACTGTACCATTTTCCAGCTGCGATCCTTAGAAACCATTTTGAGGCTGCACCAGCAACATCCTGATCTCAGTGTTATTGCCTCAACTTATAGATTGCCTCAACTTATAGATGCACTCATATGGCAACTGCAACTAACCTGTACTGCTTATGGTTAAGCACTGTCAAAACCAACTGTTTCCACAAAGTTAATCCTAGTCTAAACCTAGAGTAGAAATGGGTTTTGACAAACAGTTACTCCAACAACTCTTCTCTGAATAAGATCAGTTTTAAACAATACTGTCAAAGGCATCACTGGCATTGAATAAAAGCAAATTTTAAAATAAATGAAGGATAGTTCACAAAACACTAAGTTATATCAAAGAAACTTCTTTTAAATGGTTCCTCTTAATTTCCACCAATTTACCATGCCAATCCAACAGTTATAATGATTATTAAACATTCTTCACAATTTTAAATGTCAGCTATTATGTTTACAACTTCCTAAAAAGCAATTGAGCAGTTTTCTATATCCATTTCTGCCTTTAAACTTAACGAGCATCGCCAACACCCCATCGAAGTTCATATCAAAATACAGTTAAATTTTGTCTCAATAGTTTCAACCATATTTCATAATTCTCTTATTTCAATCATGCTTTCATCATTTCTCCAGAAATGGTTACAGACACAGATACACAAAAGTAAGCTTGCCAGCATGGCAGAGAGACAAGCTGCAATAGTTTAGAAACTGCATATATTTCACTACTATCCAGGCATCATTCTGCTTATCTGCTAGTCTAATCAGATACTTTTCTTCTTGAGAAGAGAGAAAAATAAACTTAAGCAGTTCCATTCATCCAGAAAACATCACGTTATGCTTTCAGACAAGAGAACTCACTGGCATCTTTTCAAGCTTAACCAGTAAATTAACCTGAAGTGGCAAAATATTATAGCACAATGGGGGAAAAATACACATCCTTAGGATCACAGAATTATAGAATAATTCAGGGTGGACAGATCCTCTCAAGATCAGTTACTCCAACTGCCTGCTTGAACCTGGTCCAAAGAGACCAGTGAGGTTTTCTAACCTCTGAGTTACTGCTGAGCTTTGACTAAACCAATGGGTTGTTGAAGTCTGCATCCAGCTGAAGAACAAGCTTCATAGAAAGCCATCTGCCTGTGGTACCAAGGACAACCAGTTTTGATTAGATTTATGATTTTATCTCCCCTTTTCCATACAAAAGACAGCTGAAAATAATCTCCTCTTACTCCCTCAAGTAATTTGGAGTAACGCAATGAAGACTAAGGTAATATGGAGCAAGTAAATCTTACTCCCCTTACTCCCTCACTATCTCCATTTTTTACTGCTTCAAATGCTACTTTATTTTCACAGATCCTCCTAATCTAGAGCCAGTTCTATCACAACTCAGTCACTATCCAACTAGACAAACCAAGGAAGTTTGGACACGGCCTGAGTTCTGCCATTTCCCTGCCTGCTCAGATGCAACTTCACACAGGCAACAGGGCCACAAAACAGTCTCTGTTTGGTCCCTCTCTTAACTTCTACTGCTTACCTTATGCCAGCTCTAAACCATAGAAATTCAATAGCATAGAGGAAAACCAATCCAATACTTTTTCCATGGTCTTACAAGACCAAAACAGTTCACAGAAGGGTGGAACAACTGGAGGAAAAAAATTCATTAGGATATAATCAAATGCAGGAGTGAAGACTGTCTTTGCCACTTAAAGTATCTTCCAATTCGAGTGCAAATCTTTGCAATTAATGCAGCTTTTCCTCTGTGCTGGTCTACTTCTCAAAATGTCACGCACAAAAGTGCCCCAATGTCTGTTATCCATAAGGATCAGGACAGGCGGGAACAGGGGAGAACAATTTATGTAGGATTCTTATGTAGGATTATTTTTAAATTTTAATCAATATCATAGATAAGTTATCTTTTGAAGATTTAATTTTCCAAGCCCTCTCCTCTACCTCCAACTTCTTTCCATGTCTGTCATTCTGCAGTAGGTTGATTTTCTTAGAGAGATGCCAAAGATTTAAGAGATTATTTGAGCTAGCATCAGAAATTTCATTTCAGATGTTTATCAGGTCCTGCCAATTTGAAATCATCTAAAACGAATATTCCTTAGCATTATTCCACATCAAAAAAACACATTCTTTTCCTCTTGTAAAGAATATTTCTAATAAATATCTGGTCATAATCAGCTCTGTTAAACTTAAATCAAAAAGGTCTGTTACTGTCTGAGTCATTTCAGTTATAGCTTTTCCTCTCCCCAAAACCAAAAATAAATAAAAAGGCATGTTTCCAAACTTATTCCTAAGGTAACTTCACAACTGCATCCAACAGTAAAGGGCATGGAACTCCACAGTGGATAAACCTTACTGGTTAAAAAATAATAATTAAAAAAGTTCTAAAATATTCATTAGTGATTCCACATATTTCTGGAAAATAACTGTTTTGACAGAATGATCCATACTTCCCTACGATTTTTGCTGGTATTGTGATTTCAGCACAATTTTACTAAGATGCCATTTTACAGAAAGACTTAGAAGCTCTTTTTAGTATGAAAATACACTGCTTTATTACAAACCTATCATGCAGACAGTTTTTAATAAAAATATACTGAAGATTTTATGTGTAGTGAAGTCACGCTCAATGAATACAGATAGAAAATTAACACACAAAGTAAAAGGAGTTTGTCACCACAGCTATAATGGGCATGAATACGGAACCAATGATTCCCAAGTAATATTCATATGACTGGAGTTAGCTCTGTCTAAAACAGAGGACTCATGGCTGACTACAATCATTTCAGGATGAGAAAATCTGACTTTGAATCATATAATCCTTCAAAGGGTGATAATCTTGTTGTCTCTACACATCCAAATCATATGAAGCCAATAGTTAAAATTCTGAAGACCTATCAAAAATTCTTTCAAGTGCAATATTATTATTTATACTAAGTCTTTCAAAGTTCAGTATCTGTCCATATAATGGCAAACTAAATACAGGCTCCTTATTCACTTTTGCTCCTTTACAATTATTTGACAAGATATATTAGCTTGATGAAATTCTAAAGAGAAAATGCCACATTCATCTTTAGTTTCCAGTATAAAGAGACACTTATTTCTGAAATATATCAGGAAGACCTATGATCATATGTGATCCTGATCACTAAGATGCAGAATTATATGCACTAGATACTAGTTTCTGTCCCATCCTCCTACCTGAATATTATTCCTATTGAAAAAATATCTGTAAACTTGGACCTTTCATCCCATCTTTGCACGCATGCTTAATAATGAGCCTATGAATCATACTGTAAAGGTTATTCTCAGCTACAAGATGAAAAATGTCTCCATCTGAAAGCCAGCCTGACTGTTCTTGCACATGCAGTGCATTCAAACTGAGTATTTAACCCAATGATGTTATTTAAACTGAGGGGAGAAGAAATTCTTTTCCAGTGTTCACAAGCTGCTCTCCAAGAGAAAGCGCTGTGCAAAGTGAAACTTTGAGCAGTTATTTGCTCAAGATTAAGTCAATACTCTCAGAGCACAATATTTGTGCAAACATTTGGGCATACATCTACCTAAGCTCTGAAGAGCTGGAAAGCAAATAGATCCTGTGTGGGCTCCGCGCTAACCGTGCTCTTTGGGAACACATTAGAACAGGTGTCTGGAGAGCTATTCTGATCGGGCAGGTTTTGATTCTGTATCTCATTCAATACTAACATAAAATATTTAAGTATCCCACATGATAAAGTGTGGGTAGGCACAGTAACACAACCATAGCACAACCTACTTACCGGAACAGAGAAACCTTTTTGTCAGCAGCAGACACACTGCAGAACAATAAAGTCCTCCCCTTAAGCACAACTCTGTCCTAGGAAAGAAGGTTTTTAATTTAACCAAGTTTTATTTCAGTACCTTATTTCAGTACCTAATCTCCTAAATCCTGGCCTCAAGTTGTGGCACTTAGTTCCGCAACTGTTGATGCCACTATTGGGGATAAAGTTCAATGGACTTTCTTCTGACACTTTGAGTCTTACAGCCCACCTGGTCATCCATATCAGATTCACATTAAATCCTTAGCAAACAGTATCTGAGTGAGGCCAAAGTACCTCCAGTACCACCTTGCAACAGGAGAGTTTCTTTAATTCTGCACTACAGAAAAGGGAAAAGAAAACCTACACCACTTAATGTTTAGGATATCTTGTCAGTAAATACCTCTAGCATAGTTTCAAAATTCAAATGCTTGCACTTTCTGCATATACAAAGTCTTCTCACAGTTATAAGTGATTTCTGAATATTTAAAGCATAAATCATGATTCTAAAAGATTGACAAAACAAAAAAAGTTGTGCATTTATCATGTGAACACCAGTCTGATTTTCTCCCATGTCATCTCACTAAACAGCTTTTCAAGCTACAAAGTCCTCACAGACACACAACCACGTCCCTACAGTTCAGTGTATTGGTCAGATTGTGACCTTTTCACATCAAAGGCTGTTCAGTTTCTGGAAAGCGCTCGCGCTGGAACATGGTTCCTCATGTGCAACCTCCCAGGCTCTGCAGTGCCTGCAGCACACGGAGCAGTCCAACACCAGTGGCCTCGGCAAACTGGAAATTACACAGCAAAATAATTTCCATGCACCTTGTAATTGTAAAAGTATTTAAATGCACAGTAGGACACATTTCTTGGCGGGTCCATTCTATACAACTTCACCGATGAAAAAGTTTTTTTCTTCCTGGTTAATTACTGGCATTAAAAAAAAATAGGAAGATCAAGAACCCATGATTATGTAGGAATATGTCTTATTTTGTGAAGAGTTTATGCTAGTTTGGTGTACACAAAATAAGCTACATTATCAACAAATTTTAACAGTAGAAGAGTATTTATGCTAGATCCTTTTGACAATGCAGAATTTCAGAATAAAAAATTGCAATAAGCGATATTACTCTAACAGCAACACCTTGAAGGAAGGGCCATGTCTTATAAATGGCAAGTTAACATGTCATTCAGCAGACACTAAGTTCCTATACGTGTGCAACCAAAAGATCTAGTGCCTCAGGAGCAGCTTTTCCTCTATCTTTAAAGGGCTTTATCAAAAATTCTATCAACCAAGACCACACACTTCTGAAGATCAGCTATTCAGAAAAGGCACCACAGGAGCAGTAACATGCTTTATGCCATGTATACTGCAACGTGAACAGAATTGTTCTGCAGATAGAAAGGCTTGTTTTTTGCATACCCACACGGAGTAGTAAAATTTAAGCTTAGTTTGATATTTGAGAGGAAAAAAGCAAAATCTCTGCACGCAACATCCAAAGAAATAAAGCTATACTGTAAACCAACATGATTAGTACATCAGATCTCAATTTGACTATTGCAATGAAAACTTGAGTTTTTCAGTTAAGAGCTTGTAAACCGTGGCAGAATTAGCTGAACAGAAAAAGTGGAAAGAAGTGAAAAGGAAAGAACATAAGGTAAGGTTAGGAAAAAAAATCTTTGCTGATTTATTGCATTGTTAATAAACAATAGGAAAAGAAAAATCCTGCAGACTCCTCAAGATTTTACCATGAGAATCTCTCTCCCCTTATAATGCAGGTTTGGGTAGAAGGAATAAAAGCACTTGTTCAGAACTTGCTGCAAAGTTTTCATTACCAAATCTCTGCTGACAGACCAAGGAAGAAAGCAATTTAAATTGTTTGCCTAGCCTACCACAATCTTTTTCTTAAAAGAAAAAAGCCGTGGCAAACAATTTCATTTGCATGTGCAAACAAGCAGACAAACAAACTTCAAATATTTACTATTTAATGAAAATTGAACACCATCCTTTCCCTACAAAGTGACGGGCAGGAAGTCACACAAGACAGCACAGGTTTACACAGGTTTAAGTAGCACTTTGGAGAACAAACAGGGTGCTTTGTACTTCCCGATGTTCTACAAAACACTCTGAATATGCAGTTTTATGGAATGTCACAGAATGGTTGAGAGTGGAAGGGATCTCTAGCAATCATCTAGTCCAACCTTAGGTGTCCCTCAAACAGGGACACCTAGAACACGGGCCACAGAGTGGCAGCCAGGTGAGACTGGAAGATCCCCAGAGAAGGAGACTCCACGACCTCCCTGAGCAGCCTGTTGCATCTGAGACTTCGTTTCTCAGGGCTGAAAAACTGGAAGTAGCCACATGTGTGATGCAGCGCAAAGGTTAAGAGAGTAACCAAGTTAAAAATGAATTCAAGACATCAGCTTATGAAATAATTTGTTTTCCCTCCATTCCTTGCTCTCTCCACTTAATACCACATGCAATTTCCTCATGTGAAAGGCCACCTACACACCAGCCATTTTTATTTGACTCTGTTTATTCCTAAGAGGGACTTACATTCCATATTCCCAGCAGGGATAAGAGGAAGAAGTTCAACACCAAACATCAAGCTGTTTCTTTTCTACTAAGATATTCTGCGACTTATACTACTTTCCTGTTTTGGTAATACCGTGTCACTGCTTTGTAAAGTACTCATTTATTTTTTATCAGCTAAAATTCAAAGACACTCAGATCTCAAGAGCTTCTTGCAGATATTCTGACACAAGTCCCGCCAACTTCATAGCACCTACTCCACATTTTGCACTTGAAGGTGAACTGATGTTTCCTCATTGACACCACTGTTCATATCCTCCCTTTGGTCAAAGATAGGATCAGTTTTTGACATGAATGGTTAACAAACTGGATAAAATAGATAAGATCAAAGAGGAGAAACAATCAGTTCTATCCCATCAAAACACAAGTATTTTCACAAAATTTTTAAGCTGACACTACTGTACTGCAAGTGCACAGCTCTCCCATGGAGAAAGGCAGGCAATAAGGGAACAGCTAAAATTCTCCAAGCTATAAATAGAAATTGGAAAATGTCTGCCTATTTTAGCCTTTACTTCCCTCTTCAATTTAGTCTAACATTTCCCATGAGATATTTTGAGCTCCCTGAGCAAACAAAACTCATCCTGGCTCATTCGAGTGGATTTTTATTGGGCGCTTAAACAGTCCCTTTTAGCAAGGGCACAAGAGTTAAATGCTTAAACTCACCCTTGCTAGCTCATGGCAAAGTTTTTTAGGATTAGAGTTTGGATATATTGTGATTTAATCAAGGGTGGAAGTGTAGTGGTCTTTACAAGCACGGAAGATTAAAACAAGGTTTCATTTTTAAATCAATAAAGCTTTGTGTGCAAATGCCTTACAAACAGAAACCCACCCTGTTATAACTCTGGTCTGCTTGAGTTGCATGAATTCAAGCCAGTTCTTCCCCTCATCCTCCAACTTTAAGAGGTCTTTCATAAGCATTTCTTTAGTGATGAAGTGGTTACTAAGTTCCACAGTTCTACACGAGCAAATATGGAGAGCTAAGCCCCTTAAGACTGAAACTAGATGAGTAACTGAAGCTGTAAACAACAAGATCTCCACATCACATGGCCTCCAGACTGGAATTTCAGTATTTGCTGTGTACTGAGACAAGTTTCTGTCACAAAGATCTTCTACAGTAAACAAAAGACCAAAGCAGAAGCAAGTGCTACAGTACAGTATCTAGTGTAAGTCTCATTGCATTCCCAGGGGCTCAACATATTCCTGTCTACAACTGCTCCTTATTAACAGCTTTAGAAAAAAGGAAGAAAGCATCTCATCAGATCTCGGCTAGTTTATTTAGGGATAACCAATTCAGAAGAAAAGTCTCCTCATAAAATAAATGCCATTAAACACACACCCAGAGCCCTGGAAATGCAAGCAAGCTTCAAGCTCCTAACATTGCAATTCCAAACACAGGAAGTTCAAGGGACCACAGTGTTCCACGGCATCTGAGAACTAACAGGAAAGCTTTTCTGGGTTTCATCCACTCCCATGCCAAAATTAGAGCACTAAAACAATCTTCACATACTCCATACTTTCAAAGGGACTGCATTTTTTAAAGTATATTCGAACGCACCTTTTTTTAAAGTATATTTAATAGACTTAAAAGCTACCGCTGTTGTAGTAAAGAACTCTAATTGCATCAGAAAGCATAATGTACCTTCCCCTCTCCCTTTTTTTTTTTTTAAATACTTTGCACCTCAGTTATACACCTTGAGCCTTTCTATCAGAGAGTTAATCCAAAGCAACACCTTACTGTGCATTTCACACTCCTTAGTAATAATTACATCCCACCAAAGCAAAATTGTTCAAATTTGGCTTCCGCTGCTTCTTCTTACATTCTCATGATTAGAATCCACTTGAAATAGATTTTTGATACCCTAATTCTGCCATGTTATTATAGTGACACCTATAACTAAAATGTAAAGACTCCTGAGAGATGGAACTGCTGTTGCATTTAGAACAAATAGCAATATACTTCAGAAAATATTATAAAAAAACAACCTATTCAAAACCACTATTTGGATGGAAGATAGCTAAAGAGATTAAAGTATATCTATTTCATTGAATGTGACACATCACCAACCTGAGAACTAAAACAAAATTATGCAGCAATCCTTAGGTATCCCTTGTTTCTTTACTATAAAGAAACTTTATCTTTAGAGAATTAAAGTTTATCTTAAAAGAATGAAAAAGAATGCAAGTTCAGAAAGGTATTTTCTCTTGTTTGACTACAATATTATGATTTAAGCAGTAGTAGTTGTAGTTCATGATTAATAAAAAAAATGTAACCACAACTACAGTACCTGGATTTCTGTAAGTTTACAAATCCAAAGCTTACAAACCAAGATAGCCACTATTATGTGAATACTAGATGTAAACACCTCATCTGAGACAGAAAAAGGGCGTTTCATCCATTTTACAAGCGAAATTCAATTAAGCTAACTTTATATAAACATAAAAATTAATAAAGAATTGCTAGTTGCTAAACAAGGTAAATACTCCTACCACACACTGGTTTTTAAATAAAAGATTGTTAAGCTTGTCATAACAGTACACTTTCTAACTTAGGAACACCAATGGTTTCTGGCAAATAGAAGACAAAGAGATTATTAAGCCCAATAAATTTATACCGCTACTCAATGTATGGTGGCTTAAGCACAATAGCTGAAACAATCTTTAACATTTCACATCAAAAATGAGGACAGGCTGAGGATTCACAAGGAGCTATGGGTCAGGAGAGCTCATGAAGTTTGCCACAGCAGTAATATTAATACATCAAATCAAATCAAAATAAAACCACCACACACATGAAACAAGAGCCTGGTACAGAAGTACCGCTACATCACACTACAGTTGCTCAAGAACATGAAGACACTTTATTACTTGACAGCCACAATACTAATCTTTCTACATTTGGCAGGTACTACTACAATCAAAAAGTTATAGACAATTGGAGCTTCTGTAAGTGGATTTACTGCCAGGTTAAAGGTACAGTAAATCTACCAAGTAAAACATATTAACTCGTGTTTGAAAAGTGAGTTAAGTTTCCATTCATTCCAGAACTGTGCACAAAACTATTTTTGTCATTTTTGTGTTGTTTTCCCCCCTCTCTGAGCTACATTAATCGAGAAATGAAACAAATTTCAGTAACACTTTTTTCAACTGACTTGATATAAACACATCTTTATACTGGGTAGAGGTAAGATTTGTATACTTCTTATCCAAGAGGAAGTTGTGTCATAAAATTATATTTGAGCTTTAATATTTTTTTCATTAGATTGGTAAAATTAGCAACAACAGACACACATTGCTGTCACAGTGTAAAGGCAAGTGGAATTGTTAAACTACGTGCTACTGCAAGGATCTTATTTTGAGTAAATACATGGAATACCAGAGTACAGTTCCAACCAGTGAAAACCTACCACTTCCTACATAGGTAAAAAATAAACTGCTGCTAGATGACGGCATTTACGAACGTATGAGTGTTATAACTGAAGAGCTCTGCTTGAGAGAAGCAATAAAAAAAAAAATTAAGTGAAGATTTCAGAAGTGTCTTTTCAAGAGATAAAGTGGGAAAGGGAAAAGAAGGGGTTGATGTGTAGAGATCTTCAAGAAATCACAGGTATGAAAGAAAATTATTCAAGAGTGCTCAGAATTAGTACAAAATATACTCTTTTTTTTTTTTTTAAAATTTTATAGACTACTGATAGGTTAAGACATGAATCCAAATAAAGCCACAGGATTTTGAGATGGATGACAGCCAAAATTCCTAATCTTCCTTTTCTGCTGCTTCAGGCTTGTTCACTCTAGCTCCATGCTAAGAAGTGAAACCCCAAGTTACTTTTGGTCTTGATCTTGTCATTTTGTACCCTCTGTTTCCAAGTCATAACTATAAAAATCTAATTTATTCACATATAATATTGCAAAATATCACAAGGAGCTCCTGTCAAAACTGGATATCTTAGCAGATTTGTTAAGCTTTACATAAAGTCATTTTCACAGAGAGTTAGATACTGCAATAAAGTTTTACTTCATTTCCCTCATTCCTCAACACTCAGTAACTGATTTGCCACATATTACTCATAACTTGGATTTGCCATTACTGGACTTGAGCACCACAAGTTAACTCTAAATATGCTAACACTGTTTTCAGGTTTATGAACTAACCATTAATTAATATACTTCTAACAGGAAGCCAAGGTGAAATGCAAATGTAACAATTTTTACCTCCAGTTTATTTTACATCAGTTAAGTTCACATTTCAAAATGTGAGCATCCAGAGCAGATACAGTCTGTAATAAAATTTCTCTCTTACCTAAACCTATGCAAGAAAACATTCAGATCCAAATTACAATTTCTTTCAAAAGTTAAGACTTACAATGGACATATAAAGCAGTTATTTGGCACAAGGCAAAGTTTGCACTGCTGCATCAAAGAGGAGTCTGTTGAGAGACTTGTAAGCAAGAAAAATACTTGAAATTATTCATTTAAATTTATACTAAGAACTGTTTGGAAATGATTCGTACACTGCAAGGTGTCAAGACTTTATTTTAAAAGTCATCTGTAATACACATCTGATTGTTTCTCAAACGTGTAAGAAACAGCTCCTGTAAGGCTTACACATAAGTAGACATATCTGACTAATATGGCCTTTTAACAGTCTAGTATTGATTACTCTTAAATAGGAAAAAAAAAAAAAAGACAATGAGAAAGATAAGTTTAAGAAAGTTCACCAACTTCTCAAAAATATTAAAGTTAAAAATATTAATTGTTCGAATAGAAAGTCTCTGCTTCAGAAAATGCAGAGAGTACTTCCCGTGGAAAGTAACATGTCAACATCTTATAAGTGAACTGTCCCAACATGCCACCAGCACCACCTGCTATATAGTCTACTTTTATACTTTACATGAGGCATTCTGTACACCAAACAGAAACAGAAAAAGTCATGTTTGATAAGTTACATCTTTTG
>JAUBOD010000548.1:4119230-4137128 GCA_032353885.1 Nothura maculosa
GTGCTTCATTTTGTGGCTACACCTATTGGTGGCTACCACTTAGAAGAGGCTGGACCCACCTTCCTCACTCCTTCCTCTGAGGTATTTATAGACACTGATTAGATCTGAATTCCCAAATTCATCTTATGATTTTTTTTGTAAAGTTTCTAGTGTTTAGATTTGCAAAGAAGTGTCTTATGAGTTAAGGATTCAGGTGTAATGATAACTGGGGTTTGAGGCATGATTTTTTCTCGGCTTCTCACACTGCTTCTCTTGGTATGTTTTGCACAGTCTCACAAGCTCGCAGCTAGTCACGCTTTGTACTGTATAATAGAATAGTATAACAGGTTCCCCAATACCTGTTAGGCCTCAGAAGTCATGTCAGGCAGGCACTGCTTGCCTCTCCACAACTATTTATTTTTGTTGAGAAAAAAGGAAGAGCTTTAGGCCCATGTGGATTGCACTTCCCACAGCTGATGCCTTTCCCCCACTCTCCTCAATGCACTATTTTCAGCAGTGTTAAGAGTGATTTCAGAATACACCACTACTATTTTTAAAATGTTTTTTTTCTGTAAGACTTCAGCTCAGCATTGCTTTGGCTCTCAGTACAATCTTTTTTCATATTCTGCTCACACTTTTCATTATACCATCCTAAGCAATTACAAAACACTTTACAAACATTAACTAATTAATCTCTCACAACGCCCCCCAGAGGTATGCAAATGTGTATTATTATTCTTTCTTCACTGATGGGGAACTCAAGACATGGAGATTAAAGGCAATCTTCTCTCCTTTGTTTCCACTTTTGGAAAAGAGCCAAATTAATTTGATTCTATCTAAAGGTGGAAGAGGAAAGTCAGGAGGGGAAGGTCTGGGGCAGATTTACCATTCCTTGCAGCCTATGACGAGCAGCTGTGCTGCAGTCTTTGGAGGTCAGAGGATCTTTGTGAGGTTCTAGAGATGATAAAAGGAGGTAAGGGAGAGTTTTGTGACTGTGAATTTTCCACCAGTCTGAGTGAGTAACGTTGCTACTTCAAGGTTGCAGCTGTTCACTGAAGAGGCAGGAGTTGAGCAGTCAGTGACACAGAGAGATAAGGAATCTATATTTACAGAAGCAGCAGCAGAAGACAGGGCATCTTGCAGGGTTGACTCAATTTAGATGGAATTTATTTATTGTGGGAGAGGAGAAGCTTCAGGTAAAGAACAGCAGGATTGCGGAAGGGCTGCTGTGACACCAGTCACAGACATCAGTGTGTCCTCCTTGCTGTTACTGCAGCTGAAGTGTCCTGGCTCATGAAAGCATTTCTGGAGTGACGGGCCAATCCATTAGGAAAGGGAAAATTGCACTGATTAAATCAAGAAGAATTTGGATTGCATTTGCAAAGACTATAATTCTAAGCAAACAAAATATGTAATCCAAGTACAGGAAACAAAAACAGAGCCTCTAGCTTAATACAAGAATGCATCCTAGTGAGTGACTGTCATAGTGATGGATAGCTTTCTTCCTCCCACCCCTAGGAAAAGGCATTTCATGTGGGATCTAAATAGGCTTCCATGTGAGAATTACCAATCCTATTTTGGATCAAGTGCCTCCTATACTTAAAATTGGCTGACTAGGTTTCCAAAACAGATGGCACCTCAAAAAAAGGAGTTCCTGTAGTTAAATTTATGTCACAAACCACTGTTCTTCCACCCTGCTGTCTGTCTCAATAGTGACTACAGTTTCCGGAAAAGGAAGGAGATGCCTCTATCCATCATTTGCTTAAGACTCAGTTCACCTATCACTGTCATTCCAAAGGAGCAGAGAGAGAAATATGTGGTTACTCTGAACTTGTCTACATTCTATAATTTTGTTTGGAGTTTAGGAAACAAGGTGATAAATGTCTTCAAAATGTCATGGATAAGATGGATAGATGTTCTCTCCTTAACCTACCGTTTTTCTTAAACTTCCTGTCTCTTTGTTGTCTGTTCCTGTTTCTTGTATTCATTTTGAACTTGAAGGGTAAGGCTTGCTGGGATATAGAGCACTGACAACCCAGTGGCCAACTGGCCTTTCAGCACTAACATTTCTTTAATGGTAACAGTGCACAGGTCTATTGAAAACACAGAACATAGAGGATCCATCTGACATTCCTTTCTCTCTGTGTCTCCACTTCTTGTGTCTAGGAGAGTCATCTAGCCCAAATGCTGAATACTGAGGGAGAGATTTCTGAGTACTGAGGGACAGATTTTTTCTTTTTGTGTTTTCTCATTCACTAAGGACCTCAGTTCTTGGCTTAGCACAAGGCACAGGTCCTCAGAGTCTCACACACTCAATGTGAGAGATGCCCCCCTCCTTACTCCCTGACAGACAGACATGTATTTGCATTTGCAGTGTGGCTTTGCTCTCCATCTTCCTAAGCAAGGTGAGCAGGCTAGTGACTCTCTTAGCCTGCTGAGGGTGGACTGTGGTGGACAAGCTGCAAGGCAGGCTCTCCAGTATGGTCAGAGGCGTTTTTCTGCCAGCACTGGCTTGGCACAGTCAGATACACTGAAGAACAGGACACCTGAGAAACTCTCAGGTTTTCAGCTCGGTCCCAGGGGGTCTAACCATTCCTCACATGTAAGTAAAGACATTGAAAACAGCTTTGCCACTGTAGCTGAAGTATTTTGCATGTTTGATTGAGAGCCCATGGACAAAGGATTAACATAAAGTGTGATCAGAAGAGCACTTCCCAGCATGAGTAGATCCATTAAGATAACCATCATTGCAGAGAAAGCCACAGCGACCTCAGACTGCCTTGGATGATTTGCATTAGCCTAATCCGTGCACTTGCAAGCACATTGCAGATGGCTGCATGGCTAGTTATGCATTCAGATGTGCTGATCCTTCCTCTGTCTCTACAGCTCCTGGAGAAACATCTGACAGATCTCTGCACTGCTATGAGATGGCCTTAGCCTGGCATCCTCTTTCCTATCTTGTACTCTGAGCTAATTCCACTGACCACTACGGACAGAAATTGTAAAATCTCCCCTTAAGCAGTGACATGGATATGTTCATGGAGCAATTCAAGATGTTTCTTTACCTCTGCATTTCTAGCGCACATACATACCAATTTGCTGGACATCATTTTCTCCTTCAGCTTTCCCAGAATATCTTCCCCAGGCTGCATTATTTTTCTTCATCTTTTTATTTATTTTTATTTTTATTTATTTATTTTTGGCTTCTTCTTTTCTGCTCTTTCTCTCTTTAGCCACCTTCCCTTTCTTAGGGAAGGCTTTGAAACTGTTTCATGGATGGACTAATCCCCATCCCTAAAACACCAAAATAGAAGGGACCATGTTCAAACTGTCGCCTGAAATAACATTTCTGTGTGTGTGTGTTTATTCCATCCTTAGCCTCTCCTAGATTCACTTGATACTTTTGCTTTGATAAGGGCAGTGAAAAGAGGTCTATGGAGCCTGTCTGTTTTTCCATGTCTAGTAGGAACTGCAGGAAGGCCATTGGGGAGCAACTCTCTGTTGAGAGCACAGTGACCTGAAGGTTTTGTAGGGTCCAGGAAAGGAGATAAAGGAGAAAGGAGATAAACACAAGGCTCAAATAAAATCACCCATGCAAATGAGAAAAAGACAACTTACTTTCTGATTAGTTAATAATATTACATGTGTATGCAGTGTTCTGTGTGAACTAGCTACGTATGTGCAGTGGGCCACCTTTTTGCCATTTAAACAGCTGTTTAAACAGGGCTCTCCAGCTTAAAAGCACTTAATTCTACCTGATAACACGTTTTATATTCACTTTCAATTGCTGTTACAGACCTATCATTTATACAGTGAATGTTAATGACTGCTGAGGTGTCCATGATGAGCTGTATAACCCACATGCTGCTATTGATCTTGTTAACAAGATATTGGCAAGTGGATTATCTTGAGACCTCCAAGATGCAGCTTTTAACAGATGCTGATACTCAACTATCAAAAAAACCATAGGTACGGGAAAGGCAGATCATGTTCTGCTAATGGTATATTGGGGTCTAGCCAAGTACAAAAGAGGCTAAACAAAAGCCAGAGCCAGGCCTTTGAAAGTAAAACTCTGTGAAATACTTCTGTGAAAAATACTCCAGCCGCTTTCCGTGTCAGTCTCCCTGCAAAAATCATTTGCTTCTGTGGCCTTTATTTTCAACTTTTGACACAAAATGTGCAATCTGGATGGCTACCAAAATGGCAAGGCAGCTTTTCTTAGGTCACTTAAAAGAGGAGATCTAAGTGCTATTGGTGAGATTTTGTCACACAGTGAAAAGACTATAAGATTCTTCTGTTTCCTTAATGGTAGAGCCTCTTGCAATACCATTAGTAAACTGTGTTTTCATTGCTTTTCTCCAAAAGGGAAGAGGCTGCAGTATGAGCCAGCCAGAAAAAAAGCCAAGCTGGTTATCTCACATAGCTTTCAACATCATGAAAGAGCCAGTTCCTTTTTGGCCAAGATTTTCCAAAGATACTGATGACTGAGCGCACTAACATCCTTAATATCTGGATGTCCTCCCCAAAGTACCTCAGGAAGCCTGATTTTGGAAACCCTGTGAAATGGGGCCCTTTTCAGCTGTCACGATGTAAACTGGAAACACCAAAAATCAGAGAGGCTTTTGAAAATGTTGGCAAAGTTAATCTGTACATTTATAGTCACTATAAAAGTTTTTAAAAGGCTCTACAAACTTGTTTGCACTATTGGAATCCACTTGCATTAATCCTTTGTTCCTCCTCATCACTAGCCTATTTAGATGTAGATTTAAATAACTCTATAAGATCTTGTTTACCATAAACATGAGAGTACTTTAGTGGAATTATCAGTAGTGGCTTTAGAGTATTTTCTATGGTTCTTCCCTCTCCCATTAACTTCCTGACTCCTCCATAAAACTCGAGAGAACAAGATTATTTTTGTTGCCAGTTTGAGCAGGAAACATTTACTGCTGATGCATGGTAAGTATTTCCCATAAGCAAATTTGCTTATTTGCTGCCTCTATCTCCTAGCTAAGGGAAGAGGTCATTTATTTTGCTTAAAGATTGCCCTGAGAACTATTCAAATTAACAAGATGCTAAGTGTTTTACTGAGGAGGGTCTTTAATTTCCTTGTCTGGTACATCTGGAAAATCCACATGTATTTATTCTGTGCATAGACTGTGCTGGGATAGATACATATCTTTGCTATGTGTAATAGATTAGTTTCTCGGCATATGTTATCATATTTGGTCAGTTAAAAAGGTTAATGAAAAGTTTAAAGTGATATTTTGCATATCTTATTGTTTTTCACTCTACAGGATGAACAACAAAGCCAAGAATGTTTATGTAGAGCATCCAATCATTTTGCTGATCCTATATATTGTATATGTGTAGAAGCTATTAATGACATCTTGCACCATTGGGACAAGAGTATGACTTCATTATAACATTTAAATTGTAGCCTTGATATTTGCTTCTAAGGTTGTATTGCTGGAGTAACAAACAGTAGAGCTGATGTCTGAGCTGCTTTCATTTATGCTAGGAGCCAAATTGGCAGCCATTGCTCTTAGGATCAAAGGTCCTAGAGGTGGCACCTGGCTGCGACTTGTGTCACCCATTGCTCCAGATATCAATGGAGCTCAAAGTGTGAGCATGTTGTATGTAACATCCACTTGCCACAGGAGACAGAGGTAGAAAATTTTCTCCCTAGCTTTCCTGCTCCGGCACCTCTGGGCCAATGCATTATGTGATGGTGATTTTGTCTCCATGTATTTCATTGCAAAACTCCATGAGCAGTAGAATTTCTAGAATTTCATTAAAAGAATTCAATCCCAGACTGTTCTTGCTTGAGATGTCAGAAGTGAAAACAGCTTTTTGTAGCTTCACATGCTGCAGCAAGAAAAGTAAAAAAAAATAGAAAAATAATAATAAAAAAGGAGCTATTTGAACACCATGGTACTATCTCCAAGTGGAACAGTGGATATGTTCACAAGGACTTCTGTAAATAAACAAATAAAAATGTCACCACTTTCACACAGCAAAACTTGAAAGGGACTTGCCAAGATCAAATAGCAGCTGTACCCGCTGGAGCTGGAACTGAAACAATCTGATCCACTTCACTTGCTACTTAACAAACAAGAAGCTGCTCTGATAAAAGTGCTCTTAAGCCTTTCTAGCTCTGTGGTAGGCAAGAGATAGTTCCCCAGTAGCTTTACGGGAGCAAACTTTATTAGGGGAGCACGTAGAGGGTTTGACTTTCACTAAGGAGTGGGTTTGGCATCCGCTGAAGAGCTCAGAGAGCTCAGACATGAGGAAAGCGCCCAGCTCTGCGTGCCAAACACATAGGCTGACAAAACCTTGGGAGGCAGGATTTCAATTTGATTTTCTTCCTGCATTTAGGGACAGATAGCTGTTATCTTCCCTGAATTTGTCCTTCACACAGATGAGAATGAAATGGGACTGGTCTCTGTCCTCATTTCCACTATTGTAAAGCTGAAATAATTCTTAGGGCTTGAGGGGTGCCTTTCAATAGGGCAGCATTCAATTTTACAGCATTTAACTGTTTAGTGCCTGAAGCATCATTTCTGATATCAACAGCAAAGTGTTGGCCAACAAGCTAAGTTGTGAGGTAAGTACCTAACAAAAATCCGTGCAGTTAGATAAACAGACAAGTTTCAGTGGAATCTGAAACACACTGATCTTCTTGCAGTGGTGCAGTGTGGCGAAGTGAACTGCCCTGGTTTTAATATGTGTTCATTCCCTTTTATACAAACCAGGTCTCTGACACTGAGATCATTTCACATGTATTGAGGCATCAGGGTTTGTTTGATTGTTGTTTATCTTCTACAAATCTGGAAGTCAGTCTTCTCCTTCTTAGCTTTGCTGAAGAATTTTTTTCAGAGGTAAATATAAAGCATGGGATCTTGAACAGATATGGTTTCTTTCAAAGTGTGTCATAAATTGGAGAAGACGGATAGGAACTGCAAAAATAAATTACATTTCTAAGCTTTAAACAGTGGATAAAATATTTTGACTTGTTAAGATTCATTTTTTTTTATTTCTTGTATATGAGCTTTGCAAGTTCTCCAATCTCTTTTCCAGAATACTGTAAAAGAGAAAAACAGATGAACAAAACTCCTTTTTAGGTCTTCTGTATTCATCATAAGCAAAGAGTAACATAAGCCTTGAAAGTATTCAGGTGATCAGCTGAGAAATGTGTTGCTTAAGGACTAAAACTTCGGAAGACAAGTTTGAACACTCTGGTCACTCATAACTGCAAATAATCCAGGAGAGCTACTCGTAATATTCAGTCTTTTTTTGCCATTTTAACTGTGTATGCACAACAAGTCAGTGTGTGCCATAGCAAAACTGGATGAGAGGAATCCACCAACTTAAAAGGAAGATTTCATTGCACACAACAGGGAAAAACCTGTTCAAGTGAACGATTTTATTTGTATGTCACAGCAAATGAGATTCCTGCAAAATCTCCTCAAGGGAGTGTGCTGTTATAAGCCTTTCATCAGAGGCTTCAGACTGGGCTCTGCTTCAAACTACTTCAGAAGGAAAGGACAAACATCCTCCTTCCACTGAACCGGATGTTTTCTGAAGGTGGAACAAGGTATCCACTGTAACTCAAAAGGAGGAAGGATCACATAACACCAGGCAAAAATGCCGAGTTACCAGTTTTCACAGCCTTTCTTATTATTGCTTTTTTAAACCAGGAAGCTTTTCCACATCCGTGTTAGAGCTATGAAGATCTCTGGGTTTCCTCTGTTTTGCATCTACTGCCATTTGCATCCCAAGCTCTCAAACACAGTCATCATGTGCTTAACAGAGAGAGAGGCTGCTAGAACATTTGTCTCTCATAATAGTCCTACGGCAAGTACAGAAGTGGTGTACATGGAAACATATTTATGGGAATATTTGGTGTATTCTTAGGTTTTCTTTTAAAGCAATTTACTGTCTGGTAAGTAAAGGAGAAGCCAAATTCCTGGCACACTGCCAATAACTTCTCTGTAGACTTCAGTTTTGGAACTCTGGTGTTGACCATCTGCATCTAAACTTCTTGGGAGCTGTTAGAAATTCAGACTGGAGATGAAACACTTTTACTAGGGACCACGCAGGCAGTGGTTATTGTTATTTCCTTCCCCTAACTCGAGGTTTGATTATGATGCAACAGAAAACAAAATCTTCCTATGGACTTCTTCACACTTTTGATCACTCTCCAAATTGAAACAGAGATTGATATTCTTGTTGCAGAGTTCTAGAGAATGGTGGAACAAACCATGGGAAGGGGCTTTTTCCTTATCTCAAGACTGCACACATTTCAAGAAGGAGTCTTTGACATAAAGTGTAATGTCCCGTCACTTTAAAATAGCTTGCATTCTTTTGGACGTTTCTATCACGATTTTAATGGTTTTGCATGTTTTGCCTATATATGAAAAAATACTTAGACAAGGATGTTGTTTTACATATTCTGGAATTTCATGGCTCTTTTTCACTTCATGTCCAAGAGGAGATGGATCAGCTTGAAGGATTAATGAAAAAGGTTTTGGAAATTTTCAGCTCCTCGCAGCTCACAATTAGCTTACAAGTTGTTATGATTTCATGGCTGATCAAAAACACATTGAGAAATGTTCATCACTTGCTCATCACTGTTTTCCTAGATAGGAAGCTCACAAAACTCAGAATGCCTGTTATTAGCTGTGTTTTTTGGCAGACATTTCCCAAATACCGAATAGCTTAAAAGCTGAATGGCAAGGAGATGATCTAGCTCTTTACCTGTAGAAAATATTACAGGGAAAAAAAGCTGTATAAACAACAGCCATATGAGCTTTAACAGGCATTCCATCTCACAATTTCAGCCTTATACAGAGGGGCAATCTTTGAGAGACATAAGATAATTCCATGGATACACTGACTGAGTATTGGTTTCTCTGGTCAGATGCTTGTGTGTCCTGGAACTTTGATAACAATACCCATCTGCTACCAACGAAACAATGCACATTGCAGAAGCTGAAAAATATAATTGTATTATTAAAGTGCCTGTTCAAATCTCTGTCCTGTGTTGCAGAAGGAATGCAAGCACCAAAGTCACCACTGTGAACTATATTCCTGGATTGAACCACTTATCTCTTGACCTATGATAAATATCAGCATGGAAATATCTTTCTATGCCTGGACCGTAGGTCAGAGACACTGCTGACTGTGTGGGTCTTGCCATTGACTTCAGTTGATGTCAGACTAAAACAAGTGTGAACTTCATTTGGATGGGTTATCAGGTGGTCTGGTAGAATGGGGTAGAAGAATAATACATACTAACTGAGATTATTGGTAGTCAGTTAATAACTTAAGCTTTTCTCTCTTTTTTATTTTCCTTTTTTTTCAGATGATGATGAGCACAAAGTTCCTAAACCTTCACAAGATCCAGGCTCTGGCAACAGAATGAAGCTGAAAACAAGTTATAAATGATGTCTTAAACCGAATTAGTGCAGTTTCTCAAACAGTTCAAAGCATCCACTTGAAGTGCTATGGGGGATTGTGCTATCAAAAGGAGAGAATGGAGCAAGGAGCAGTGATAAAGAACAGACTTTGGGCTTAGGTGATTTCAGAAGATAATTGCAAACTTTCTGGAAGCCAATTTAAGTGCTATATCCCTTGCCAGAGCACAGTCTAATTTCTCTGTTAAGCTCTTTGCCAGGAAATAAACTCTTACATTCAAGGGATTATTGCATTAAACAGAAATGACTAAGTCTCAGATTCTGAGATCCAGCCCAGTGCTCAGTTTTACCTCGCTTAACAAGCAGACCTTAAATACCAAGGAAGGCATTCAAAAAATGAGCTTTTAATTCACACAACTGTATTTTTAGCTGAGCCTCTTTCTTACCTCTGGATATCTTGTTTCTTATCAGAATGAGTTAAAGCCTTAAGGAGCATAAGATGGAGGAGAGCTGAGCTGCTACGACTGAGAAGAATCAAATGGCTGAGAAACTGGTGATGCTGAGCACGACACAGCATTCCTTTCTCAGCACAGAGCCATGCCCAAGTGTGGTAGTAGAGAGAATCTATTGAAAAAACACAAAATACCCAGTGTATTCACAGATATTTTAATGAGTTTGTTTTACTTTGGCTTCTGGTATCAAAGTTATTTGCAAATAGTTGGATGATGACCAGATTTTTTTTTCAAAAGAGTGCCATTTCATTGTTCTCCTGTTTAAAAAAATTTCCGTCATTCAATTAGGGAGCTGAAACAATGTCTTGGACAAAAATGACATATTCACTGCAAAGCAAACAAAAAACAAACACAAGTCTGGTGTTTTTTTCCATTAAAATAGCTATCTTCATAGAGCTTGCTCTTCCAGAATAAATCCTAATGGACAAAAGGCACCAGAGTTTGTGTCTCTGCAAACTCAGGATAAAATGCAGCAGGGCGGAAGGCAAAGCTGATCTTGTTCAAGTACCTCCAAGTGAAAAGATCTCTTTTGCCATAGTGACAAAGCCCTAAGCAATCCACTGCACAACACAGGTAACAGTGAAGTGTGTAATGAAGTGTTTCCCAGCTAAGCTGTAGGCTGAGATTTATTGATTTACTCACTAGCTTCTGACACATACCACAGGTTTTTGAAGACCACCTAAGCAAAAATTGTACCTTTGTTGTGCATTTTACCTAGTACTTCAGTGGATCTGGGAAGAACTATGCTGCTCTAAATACCTTCTCTCGAGTGAAACGTGAGGCCTTGACCATTTTTAATCATTACGACTGCAGCACTTTTCACAGAAGCAGGGTGTTAACCTCCTAGACGTGGCTACATTCCAACTCAGATGTTTTTCTTTCTTCCTAAATTTTCTCTGTACTTTCAGTTGGATGACGTATTCCTCACTTCCCTTCCTTTGTGTAACCCTCGTGGCACAGAATGGGAAAGGCTGCTCTGTTTCCCACTACAGATATTGCCTGCTACTGAAGTGCAACTAAAAAGGGATGCCTATACAAAGAGACCGCATTCATACCCTTTAATGCATTGCTTAAGAAAAGCTGCATACCTAACAGAGCGACTTTGTCCACAGCTCGTTAAGCAGTCTGGTATTCATGTTTGTTAATAGTACTGCAGAAATGGGGACCGTTATTATCCTGGGTATTGTTATTTCACTATTCTTCAACTGCAAAACAATTTATTCCCTTGCCTAGAAATTAGGAGAGATGATTACAATTAGTTAGTTAATCAAGCCGTTAAAATCCAAATTTAGAAAAATGAGAGGCAATTCTGTGGAATAATAGAGAAGAAAAACAGATAGACTTGTAGATGGTCTATCTTTACGATACATAAAAGCAGCCTCAGAGGACTGAAGAGGAATCATCTCCAGAGTCCATTCTTTTACATTAAACCTTCTGCTTATTTCTTGATTATAAAATTTGCTAAAACCTATTTCACTACATTGTGCAAGTAACTGGTGCATTTTGCATACAAACTAAGCATGAGTTCAAATCCCTCTTTGTGTCCTGCAGAGAAAAAGCCTCACCTTTTGTCAGCCAAGATAACGTGCCTGCCCTGGAATGCAGCACACACAGCTGAAGAATTGAGGAATCCAAGTGAAGAATGAGTTAGAACCAAAATAAAGAGAACTTTTAAAGTATCAACAGCTTTTGCAAGACCCCATTGTCAGAATACCTGGGCATCTAAACACATGAACCATAGTCAATCTTATAATACTGTTCTAAGAGGTAATAACACTTTCATTTTATAGGCAAGAAACGGAGACAGGCAAACCTTTAACATATTTCTCCTAAAGACAAGCAAATGCTATGCTGGGCTAGCATCCTTTCACTGTACCACATTGTTCCTACCTAACACAGGGACAGATCTTGTCCTAAAATGAGCTTTGCTGCTATTTTAGCAGCCCTGAACTTAAAACTGAAGGATGAAGAAATACTCAGGATACTTTTCAGAGCTTAAGAAGCTGTTCAGTAAAACCAGGGCAAAGTCAACCTTCATTCAGCTATTTCACAGTAAATCCACTTCATCCCAAGATCGTACCCGACTAACTTACTATTACCTTTCAAGATTTTGTTATACATTGTGAAGAGAGACATGGCCCTAATTCCCTGGGGATAATTTCTAAATCTGCTTCCAAGAAGTTCAGGGGCAATACCCCAAGATCTAAACGCCTTTGAACAACTTGGACCTGACATTTGTGGCTTAGGCCCATCTCTGCTCTGAAGCTTAGAAAGATATTCTCATTCCACTGAAGTGATTTTAATTTTAAAAGCAGCTCTCCTGGCAGGCTGCTCTCCTCTCAGTCCATTACGTAAAATAAACTATTGACATTGCAGACCAGTTGAGGCCATTTTCTCTGTTAAATTCAAACCTTGTTTTAAAAGTGCAATTTTAACATGTTGTTCTTTCTGAAATATTCCACAATCTGTGCTTTCACGTTTGGTTATATAACATAACATTCTTTTATAATAATAAAGCACAGTGTATTTTGGAATTGTCCACAGACTGAAGCAGTTTAGCAAATGGGACAGATCCAGATGTGAAAACGTTCTGTGGCTTGGCTAGACATGCTACTAAACCTTCAAGTCAGACATCCAAATGACGCTCAGGATGAATTTAGACTTCCTTTCTGAAAGGGACCTTGTATTTTTCTAGTATGCACAGGGAAAAATGGGGGTTCCTATTTCTGATGCACTTTAACACAACTTGTCATAAACACTGAACTTAGTCTTAATTCAGTAGGATCTTAAGACTGTCCATAAGTTTCATTTGAGCTCTTACATAGTCAGCTAATGGTCTTGATAGAGGAGAATACATCATTAAATAATAATGTAATATTGAATCCAATGACTTCAAGCTATAGAGGCAGAGATGACTGATGAGAACTCTGGAGAAAAATCACCTTTGGTAGTTTTTCATGTTTGGGATAATTCATATGACTTTCCCCACTTGGTATGTGAGTACTAAAATATAAGTATATGAGAATCAGCTATTCTAACAGAATAACTAAAATGATGTTTAGGTATTTATGACTTTTCTATTTCAATAAGTTTGCAAAGGGATGTCACTTGGACAGGACTACTGCTACCCAGCTCCTTGCTGGGTAAAAAGGGGCAGTCGGTGTGCTGGGTTTTGCTGTGTAGTGCCAAGGGACAACTCCTTCCATATCAAGGTGTCTTCATGACCATGTGGAACAGAAGGCAGCTGAGGCCAAAGCTGTGGTCTGCATCTCTGAATAGACATGTAAGAATATTTCCAAGGCATTGTCAAGGGTGTGAAATCATTGGCATAAGCCCTGATGCCAGAGATCTCTTCTCCAGACACCAACCATTTTCTCTTCCTTCATTTATCATATGTTGCCATGACAGCTTGAATGGGTCTCAACTACCTGCACATTTGATTGCTGCAGGGCACTGCTGCACCCTGGCCTTCTACTGTTGTCTGCACAGACTTACATTTAAGGCCTCACAGGCTGGATCTCACACAAGTTATATGTGTCAGCCACATATTGTCTCTGCACAAGCATAAATTTGATGGTTTTCTGGAATTTCACTACTGTGCCACTGGGATGCTCTCAGAGACTGGTCCTCATTGCTCCAATTTTTCACTGTATCAGATACCTGGCATAGGATATTATTAGTGCTTGGGGAAGATGGACGACTAAGAGGTCTTCACTAGGATCCTGCTCTTCGGTTGTCTCGTTCAGTAATTTATGCGTTCACTGACAAATATTTGTGTGGGTTGGGCAGATGTGTGGGGAAGGCTAATAACATTGTGATATCTGCTTGTGTTGAGGGAGACAGAGCCCGGGAACAGGCTGCCCAGGGAGCTCGTAGAAGCTCTTTTTCTGGAGGTCTTCAAAACCCGCCTGTCTGCCACCTTGTGCCCCATGCTCTGGGTCTCCGTGTTGGAGCAGGGGCGTTAGACTAGATGATCCCTAGAGGTCCCTTCCAACCTCAACCATTTCTGTGATTCTGTGGTTCCAATTTGATTCTGGTCTGAATCAGTCAGGACCTGTCCTGCTAATTCAGCTGAGTTTCTGCTGGTGTAAAACAATGGGTCTATGTCAACAGTCTGCTAGGCTGGATTTACATCACATGGAAATCAAAGCAGTCATGATGTCGTCAGCCTGCAGGAATAGAGTGGTGAGTTCATCCACAATAGTTAGTTTAAAGCTGCCTATTTCTTCTAAGCCAACTTTGATGGAAAACTCTGGGCTGACTGCCTTTGAGTTTGCTATTTTCTGTTGTTTGTTGTTCTGCTTCCTGGTTATTATTAATGATATCCCATCATTATCCAAATACTTTCTAACCACAGGAATTGGTGCAGCTAAAAGTTCCCTTTTTGTTTCTCCCTTTCCCCCAGTAACTTAAGAATTTCTGCTTGTAGAAATTCTCTGCTTGTAGAGGCCAAATATCACAAAATGTTTTCAACCTTTCCCTCCAGATAGGTATGATATACTCATTTACATGGCTACTAAAGACTTCATCTTTCTTACCTCACACTGTTTGTTTTTAAAGTTATTCACACAGTTCTTATTAACTCATTCAAAGGAGTGATCCTCAGGCAATTCAATTTATTTTACTGGTGAGAGTCTAATTCAAATGTTGATCTTCAGCTTTCTTTATCAAAGCTGCTATTTTCAAAACATGCTTATCTTCATGTGCCCTCCATCCACAGCTGTGCAATGTCTGGGTGGGAAATAACAGACAACTTAAAATCAGATTCCAGCCCTGCTTTATTTGCAGATATAACAGCCACATGTGCAGAATGGCCACCTGTCCTTAGGAGCAGTAAAGGATATGTATTTTAACGCTTGCACTCAACTTTGCAGTCCTGAAAGCTTTCTTTGTGAAGAAACAACCCTGGACATTTCATGCACTTATATGGTATTTCGTAGCCCTGGTATTTTAGAGCCAAAGGAAATGTACATGTCCAAGAGAATTTGCTGGATACACAGACGGTATTCTTGGAACTGGGTTTAACTGAAATCATCAGGGAAATCACTTTGTTGCTTTCCTTATGCTAGTATATCCACTGTAAAATGCAGTGTGAGCCTCCATGCAGTGTAGAAACTTTTCCACTCTTTCAGAAAGCAACAATCTTATACACGATAGATCAGTGAGCATCACGAGCACACACACACAAACACAGACACAGACACAGACACAGACACACACACACACAGTTTTTGTTCTCTCTCTACTTTATCTTTGGGAAATCTTACACTCAGACGTATATTCATCTATCAGTTCAAGATGGGAGACTTCCTGTTGTACTCCCGCTTTGCCTCAAGAGTTGGGAATAACAACCTAATGTGAAGCAGCCATAGCCTCAGTTAAACTAGGCACCTGAAGTGCATTCTGTAGATAGTGAAGAGAAATAGGCATTTTTGATCTTTTGATCCGACCTCATATATATTAGATGAAACAGATTGCACCCTACACTCCACCAAACAGAGCTCCATTGTCTAGCACAGGAGCTTGATGGATATACTCAGGAATGGACATATGTTATAGTGACATCTGAATCTTATCCCTTTTCTCTCCAGAAAAAATAAAGGGAAAAAATAAATTCCCGTTAAATGTCTATCAGCCCAGCTCATTGTTCTCCTTCAGATTCCTCCTCCTAGCTTGCCTTGGCCCTCATGCCTTGAAAATATTTGGCAATATAAGCAGTCTTGCTGACTAAGGCTGTTTCATTGTTTCCTTGCTCTCCATGTAGGTCTCCTGCCCTCTTGTCTTGCACTGAGATTGTGAAGCCACTTGCCCACGTGTACATCGCGATGACCTAAACTGTTCCCAAACCATGAAAGTACAATTAACAACCAGATAAACAAATCTTGAACAGTATAAGTGTAAATAACTTTTCACAAAAGCTTTCTTGTGGAGATTTCCATTATCCTCTTTCATAAATACCAATATTGTGCTCCTTTTGCTATGAATTCTTTAGCCGCCTGGTTTTGATTCTTCGGTGCGTCAAGCTGAAAAATTTCATCTGGGTTCTGAAGTTAACACACTGCTGCTGTAGGAAAAAAAAAAAAAAAAGGCAACAGCTTTTTGAATATGCCCAAGGGCAGCAGTAAACTCCCAGGTTGTAACAGGTTTCCACCACCTGTTGCTCAGACAGGATGAATTACACTTCAAGCAGGTATGGGTGAGACAAGATTTATTGGTAACCTCTTTTATTAGACTGGCAGGTATAGCTAGAAAAATTAGACAACTTTACAAAATATAAGCTCTTCTTATGCCTCATGCCATAGAAGCAGCAAACAGATGAAACACCATAAAAAGGTTAATGTACAGCCAAGCCACTATCACTACCCTGAAAAGAACATGCAATACTACATTAATAATCTAAGAATTATTTTTACTGAGGTATGCTATTTTATGTAAGTAGATAACAGTTTCTGAAGGCCCTATTCTATTCTTAAACCACTCCCTTCTTCTCTACATGTGAAACTGGAGTCATTTGTATAGATGCAATTTCCTTGGGTCTTCGCTTTTGTGCTGTGTCCCATCCTCTCTGTTTTATCACCAGAGAAATCCAAGTAGGGAAATAAGAAGTAGGATAATTAAGCTACTGTAAGATAATAATCAATTATAATGCAAATATCTTTGAGAGGCAAGAAATAACTAATCGTTGAACTTATTTTTTACTAAATATAAGAAGAATGAGCATTGTGAGGAGGCAAAACCTATCCGATCAGAGAACTAACCTGTCATCATTAAGCAATATCTATACATGTCTGCTTAAGGTTAAAGCCTCTGTCAGTGTACACTAGATGAACAGGGATGCTTAGAAATGGATACAGATTTAGATATATGGATATCATCAGGAATAGGAATCTTTACAAGGTCCACTTCACCTTACAAGGTAAAATGAGACCAGGCAATGTTCCTTCTGAACTCTTCTAAATCTGTTATAGGCCACCAGCTCAAGAGCTTTACCTTGTCTTGTGCTCTCTTCTTCTGGAGCACTGGTTTGCTGCTCCTCACTCAACATGTCTGCATGGTGGAAAACGCTGTTGATCTGGACTGATGCATGGAAGCTTCCACAGGAAAGCAGGAGGGTTTTAGTCTGATAAAGAAGTGACTTCAAATCCAATAATATCCATTTTCAGAGTTAAAAAAAAAAAAGGAGGAAAACCTATTGAAACAGAAATAAGCATCCTCTATCCAAGGACAAGAGATCTGCTTAATAGCTGGATTTCTACCTCTGTTTTACACTTTTGCAGCAGCAGCTTAGCTATAGCTCTTTTTTTTTTTTCTGCAGAGCAGGACTTACTCTTCAGCTTGCCATTTTATCATCCTCACAAGTAACTTTTAGCAGAGGTGGTGAACTTATCTGATGTTAGTCTTTTCATTGTAGCGATTGCTGCTGCTTTAAATCTGTTAACCTGACATGTTGGGAACATTTGCTCTTGACATAGCTGCTCTAGTTGAACCTTCTGATTGAACTTAGGTCAAGATCATCCAGCTCGCAGCCCCCTCTTGAATATTTGTTGATATTACGCAGAGAAACACAGCAGCACAGAGCATCCCCCAGCAAGTGCTGAGCTGGGCTTGCCAACCCGTGCAGTGCAGGTGCTCCCGATCCTCTCCTCTGTCAGGTTTCTGACAACAGCCATGTGCAGGGCCTCCAGAAGATGCCTTGCAGCAAGCAGATGTGGGAAAATGCATCCCATATGTCAGACGTTGCAGGCCCCAATTACAAAGCTTAAATCTCTAGTGTGACATTTTATATTCTTTCTTAAAACCTATTTTGGCTTTAGCAATGATAAGCCTGGATTACCTTGGCATACATATACATCTTTTTTTTTTTTAACACTGAATCATCTTTAAGTATAAGGGAAAGTCATATGTATTAGTTATGAATCTTCTATCTCATAATGTACAAAGTTTTTGTTCGGTCTGCTTGAGAACGTTCTCCTATGTTCCATTCTCTGGCT
>JAUBOD010000548.1:4152975-4163382 GCA_032353885.1 Nothura maculosa
CGGCGACCCCGAGAGGGGCCCCGGAGCCGGCGCGGGCGGAGGGGCCGCGGGGAGGGCGGCAGCCGCGGGCGAGGCCGGCGCGGGGCCGGGAGAGGCGCCCGCTCCCGCTCCACGTGCGAGCGGCGGAGCCGGAGGCCCCGCCGGGGGCTCCCGCTGTCGCCCCGAGGCTGCTTTAAAACGTCGTTATTTTCTTTTCTCGTTTCTATTCTTTTTTTTTTTTTTCCCACTAACGCTTAGCGGGGGAGCTGGAAAAAAAAAGATAGCAGGATTGATACAGAATAACTTAATGCACCAAATAGAAACTTTTAGTGCTTTCTGGATACTCTGGTTGTGTCGTTGCTGGAGTGTTCCTGGCACTTCGGCTTTGCACGATGCTTTTTGCACCGTGTAGAGCGCTCGTCCAGAAAGCGCCAGCTGCCCCGTAAGGGCAGAGGCGATGGAGGGGCCCGAGGGCTCTGCCCTACTGCCGAATTCCTCACCGCGCAGCAGCTCCCGGGAGCCTTGCTGGACATCGGGAGCTATGGATGTGAGAGTGATGCGGGGAGCAGGATGTCTGCCCTTGCTTTGGTGTCTGCCTTGGGCTATCTGCTTAGGGACCCTCTTCAAAGGGGAAAGGACCCTTTCCTAGAGCTTGTTCCTGAGGCTCTTGGTGCGAGGCTCTTCCTCTAAGGCCTAGATTGTGCCTAAAATCTGGCAAAACAGCATTGATTTGGAGGAGTGGTTTTGTTCTGCAGGTATCCTGGATGCGTGGGGGTAATTGTGTAGTGCCCTGTATTGGGATAGGGACTTTCATTTGGAGAGTCTGCTAACGATGTCTTTGTTCTGCTCCTTAAGTCGTGTCCTTTTAGCAGCAGTATATTATAGCCCAAGGAAAACCTCAGTCTTCCGAGGCTTTTGCCAGGAAGTGTGCTTGGGAGAGTAGAGTTTGGATGCTCCAAAATTTCCTAGGAGAAGAAATTGGAAAACATTTTAAAACTGCAGATCCCAGATAGGTTAAAACTGACCCTTTAGTGTAGCGGAAATGACTTCAGCCTCGGGCACTTACAGCCTTATGTCAGTTCTTTCCTCCTCTTTTCTTTCCTCTTGGACGTCCCAATTTTCAAAACTGTTGGCCAACTGAGGACCAATCTGTCTGTCCTTCCTTGCTCTGATACAGATGTAATGGGAACAAACATAAATGGTGAGAACTAATGTATTAGTATTTGTAGCTACCCTTATATTCCTAGTGGAGCTTCTGATACATCTTCACCTTATCTGTTCCAGTGGTGACCTGTTTTATGCTTCCATCTCCCATAGTTAAGACCTAGTAATTACCTGGCCTTAGGATGAGTGATTTTACTTTACTGCTTTGATAGAAAATGATTAAACTAACTTGCTAGGGGGATAAAAAACAACATTGTTCATGGGTTCTTCTTGCTCTCCTTTACTTCTCTTTTCCCTACCTTGGCTCTGGCTGCTGGTGGCTGGAGGGCAGATTGGATTGCTAGCTGCTCAGACAGGAAACCAGTTTTATTTTTGTTGTTGTGTTTCTTATTTTAATTAATTTTTAGTCAAATGAGGTGTTGGTAGGAAAGGGCAGGAGGGAAGAGCGGGGCCTCGTCTTCTGGTGGCAGAAGAGGTTCCCAGTGGGATGAGGTGCAGGAGCTGCAGACGTGCTGTGCGCGATGCTGCTGCAGGGCGACACAGGGCATCCACAACAGCTACGTGCTGGACATAAGGTTTTTATGCAAACAATCTCTTAATCCCGTATTCTTCAGAAATGCTCGTTTCAGCTACGTCAAAGATATTTTCCAGGGAAAGCAACTGCTTTATTTTTAGGCACTTTCTGAAGAGCAGCTTCCTATATTATGAAGGAACCTCACTAGTTTGCAGTTCACATGTGTCCCTTTTGGACTGACCCTCTTGTGATTCATACTGTTTCAAGCAAGGAGTGATGTTTTGTTCATGATACATTTATTTGCGCAAATCTAAATAAACCCAAATCCTAGAAGATCTTCCTTATGGAAAAGTGAAAAGACCAAGTCCTGCAACATTAGTTGAACTTGTGCATCGTTTAATGACATTTCCATTACATTCTTATATAATTTGAATATTTTCAGGACGATGCTGTTAGTATTGAAAGCGGTACCAACACGGAACGCCCTGACACCCCAACAAACACTCCTAATGCACCGGGAAGAAAAAGCTGGGGGAAAGGAAAATGGAAGTCAAAGAAGTGCAAATATTCCTTCAAATGTGTAAATAGCCTAAAGGTAAGTATGAGTGAGCTTCAGCAGGGAAAAGTTGGATACCATTTGCTGCCACTGATGTTAATGTTGCTTGTGAGATAGTGTCAAGACTGGTGTTTTAAAATACCTTTACATAATTTATGTTCCATGCTCATCTGAAGAATCTGAACAACATACTTTCTGAGAGATAGAAATCAGTAGGAAGTGGTGTGTTTGGCCTGATTTTTGTGCACTTTTGCAAAGCTATACATGCTATTGTATAATTACATATTTTATCGGCACTGCAGTTACTTGATCTAGTGAAACAAATTCAAATAGTAATTTGTGATGACTAGATACAGAGCACTGATCTAATACACCCTTCTTTTACCAGCTGAAGTATATTTAAAAGTAATTTAAAAAAAAAAAAGATCCTGACAACCTTGGAGTAACTTTTTGCTTTCACTTAACGGAACCAATATTTTCTGTCATTTAGCAGTTAACATAAATGTAGTGTAGTGTGATATGCTTAATTTATCAGAAATATGATCCTGTGTTTGCACCTGACTAGGTCTCACATTCTCACAAAATACCTGGTGGTACTAGGTGCTGTGGATCCATTGTTTTTATTTTATTTTATTTTATTTTATTTTATTTTATTTTATTTTATTTTATTTTATTTTATTTTATTTTATTTTATTTTTATTTTTATTTTATTTTTATTTTATTTTTATTTTATTTTATTTTTACTTTGGCAGTGGTCGCCTACCATGAAGAACTAAATAAGTCTGCTACGATTTGGTTCTCTTGCATTAGCACCGTGGTGTTCTTTTGCTCTCTGCTCTTGTACAGGAGGTATTTAGATGTCAAAAGCTGTAACTATGCCATGTGATATTCTTTTGTAAGACTCCTAAAAATAGGAAACACTGGGTGTGGAACAAGATGGAAGCTTTATTAAACTCTGTATCTAGCTGACAGGAGGGTGTGCAGTTCTGTCGTGGGTATTTCCTGCAGAGCTGCTTTAAGAGGTTTTGTCATTCTCCTGCACTTAGCTATGGAGCTGTGCTGATGAAGCTGTTTCTGAACTTGTGCCTCAGGCTGCCTTGCTGACATGGTGGGGTAGCCGAGCAGGAAGGGGGATGAGAGGTTTGGAGTAGGGAAACCTCTGAAGTAGCCTTGTCACTGCAGCAATTGTGGTATGAAATTACACTGACAAAAGAGCCTGGGAAATAAGTTTGTCTTTGTACCTTTTTTTGATGTTTAATGAAAAAATTATCTTCCTCCTTTCAAGGCAGAGGAGGAGGGGAAGTTCTTTCATTTTCACATAGGTAGGCAGCTGCTCCTGTTATTCATATGAATCGCCCCCACACCGTGTGCTTTGTGGCATCATGTCGTGCTTCTCACACAAGCGTGGGCCTCTGCACCCAAACATTTAGCAGCTCTTGAGTTTCTTTAAGCACATTTGTTTTCTGTCTGCAGAACAAATATCCCTACGTCATTAGTGTTTTTCATGTCTGCTGGAAAAACAGAACACGTTCATGCCTCAACTTAAACTTAGACTCTGTTGTAGGGTGACCTAAAAGGCCCCCTTGTAGAGTAAAGCATTCCCTGACTTCCTTGGATCTGGATCAGGGCCTGGAAACAGATTCCTGTGCAAGTGGAATCAATATGTATGAGTAAATGTATGGTTTCAGCTAAGTAGGATATTCTTATTATCCCTTCTCATTCCTCTTTGAACTGAAGTTGAACTAGATTAATAGGAAGACTAGAAAGCAACCACATTTGGTAACTCCTCTTTGCTTTATGTTTGAGGAATCCTCTCTAATTTTCTTTTTCCTGTTCTTCCATCCTGATTGTACAGATACTGTGGAGACAAATCAAAACAACTGGATGTTGTATATGGGTTGGGAAAGATATTCATGACTTTGTTTTCTTAAGGAGAAAAGAGTAAAAAGCAGATTAGAAAAAAGTAAATTACTGATTGAACATTAAAAGGTTATGATTCAGTATGAAAAAAATCATTGCTTGCTTTTTTAAACGCTAATGTGGAAGTTACTTTAGCTGAAACCTAAGTACCAGGAAAGCAAATAAACAAGAAACTTTATATATACATTTATAAACTTATATTTTATATATATATATATAAAAGAAATGGAGTAATGGGTGCAAGCTGCAACACAGGAAGTTCCATCTCCATGTTAGGAGGAACTTCTTTGCTGTGAGGGTGACAGAGCCCTGGAACAGGCTGCCCAGGGAGGTTATGGTGGTCTTCCAAACCCGCCTGGCTGCTACCCTGTGTCCCATGCTCTGGATGTGCCTGCTGGAGCAGGGAGGTTGGACTAGATGATCTCTAGAGGTCCCTTCCAACCTTAAACATTCTGTGATTCTATGATTCTATGAAATAACAGGAGATCCAAATGCGCTTTATTGTTATTACTGCTGTTTGCAATGCTAAGGTACTGTTACGTGAACTGAAGAATAATCTCTGTTCCCCATGGACTGATTGGAAGCAATTTATAAATGAGCATATACAGCTAGCAGAAGCATGTGCTCACATGCATTTATATGTATTCTGCTCATAGCTCTCGTAGCAAGAAACCCTGTGTGTTCTGCTTTGATGTGTTCTCTTTAAAACAATGCCATTATTTGCCCTCTCCTTGTGCTCGTTCAGGGTGCGGTTCAGTAGCTGTTTGCAGTCTGATTTCTCAGCTTGTCCCAACTGTCCCCTGAGCTGGGCAATCAGTAGCAGACAAATAAGGAAGGTACCAGCTCCTTGGCATAACTAAAACCACTGTTGATGATGCCTTGCTCCTGCTGCAAGGGCTGGAGAGGCTCATATGAACAGTTAGCACCTTGTTAGCAGAGAGAGTGACCTTATTAAGACACATTCATGTAGTTGTGGGTGATTATCTTGCTGACATAATATTTCTATAACTGCTTCCACTTTGAAGACAGGAGTACTCTTACTCTGTTCATTGAAACCTGAGATGGAATTCAGCAAGTAAGGACAAAACTAATATGATTATTTATTTGCCTTAAGAATGCTGCCACAATAATTGTAGGTCTAGTTGCTCCTCTGTCTCCTTCCTGGTGCTTGGGGCACCTAACTGCTTTGGGTATTTGCCCTTTATTCATGCTGGTGTGAAGGTGGCATTTCACAGTTCTCCTATTCTTGGCTAGAATCTGGGTCAAACTATTCTCGTAGGCAAATCAGTGGTCAGATTTGCGTGTGAGATTTGGTATTGCAGGATAACTGTAATGTGCAACATCTAACAGCACAGTGTTTTTAAAATGTGCTTCATTATTTAGCAATGAGAACAAAGATTAGACTGGACAAGTAATAACAGAAACTCTTAAGTGCTGCCTCATACGAGTGAGGAGGATGGTGCTTTAAAGCAGGCAAGCAAAACTTCTTGGAGCACCTTGGTAGTGTGAAGAGCATCTGTCTCTCTCCATCCAATACACACTGGAAAAACTGTAATATCCATGATCAGGCTCTTGAGATACTGTAGTACATCCTATGAAGAATGTGGGTTGGATGGTGTAAGTAGTGTAAAGACTTTTGTCCCACAGAGTGATTTTCCTATGGCATATGTCTTTGAAAAAGACTTCTTGAATACTTTATTATTTCTATATTTGAATAAATTCCTATAGCCCCATAGTGTATATCTCTGCTTACCTCATATCATTCTGTGCTGTGTTTTATGTAGAAGATACGTAACATGTTGCAGCTTATCCTAGAAAAATATCCCAAATTGGGGATGGGGTGAAAATCTTGGATGCCAGGCTTTTTCTTCCTGCCTTTTATATTTCCCTCGTTGCAAAATTAATTGCGAACAGTGCACATGAGAGAGAGAAAAAGATTATTCTTGAAAAACAAGTGCTAATGTACTAGACAAAAACTGCTGCTGTATCTCAAGTACAACGCATGAATCAATGGATTTTTGCATGTGTGTTGCCTTTGTATAGTTGGTCAAATACCCTCTTTATTCGTTAGGATGAACTCATTTACAAACATGTTGAAACAACTAGTTATTATCAAAATAACTTTTTTATGCTAATCACCCATTTCATATTTGACCTCTCAGCCACACTTCTGCAAAGAAGACTTAAATAAACCTTGAGGACAAGCCTAAAAACTACAGTTCCAATCTTTACTACATACACGAGTCCATGACTTTGAGATTTCATGGCATACAATTTTCTCGTTCTTCATCTCTAATTAAGCTGTAATTCCATATAGGTGATAACTACCAGCTGCTTTTCTTTTGCCCTGCAGTGACTTAATGATTTTAGTAATTTTTTTTTGTTATAGTACTTTTCTCCCTTCCCACAAACCAGCCAGTCCATGTTTTGAAGGCTAGTATTTTATTGACTTAAACATGGAAAAATTCTTATTAATCTCTATTTGGCTTTCACCTCTACTTCAGAAATTCAGGAAGGCCTTTTCCTTGGAAAATTTTTCTGTCTTTTCTTAGTTCTGTTTCTGGAGGTAATAACACAGTGATGCTTTTCTCAGTAACTGCCCCTGCCCCTTTTAAATTCTTCAGACTTCCTTGCTTTTTGGTAGTCTTCTTCGCATAGTTTTGGACTTTTCTTCCTCCTCAGATTTATCCTATGGCTCTTGAAGAGGCCAGAGCTACCACGGCTCCTGTTCCTCGTGTTGCTTCTGAAGAACAGATTTGAAGAGCACTCAGTCACAGTCATGAGACACTTCCTTCCTGCTTGTAATGTCCCAGACAGTCCCCTGTGGGGAGGCACTTTAATGAACATAATTCTTACTGAAAATATCCTGTCAAGACAGGCCAAAATACTGTTATCAATTAATAACAAGCATCACCATATTCATCACAACTTATAAACATTTTTCCCCTTTAAAACTGATGTAAGCTATGTAAAAATAGTGCTTGGCCTTTTGCTGGTAACTGAATAAAGTCTGAAAACACTTTGTAGTTGTGGATTTTGCAGTATGATATGCTGGAATTGGTTCCTCAGGTCTTTGGTAGGACCTAATGATGGTAGAATGTAGCCCTTTTCCATTCTTACACCACTATAATTCCTAATAAGCCTCCTCAGTGAGGTTGTAAATCCTGCTGTAATTATAACAATATAAAAAGCACATTGACCTGGCTTGTTAGGCTAGATTGCTTTGTTGAAGGCTTCAAAGCAAAGTAAGTATAGAGCTTACTCAGATTCAACTTGGGAGTTCTGCCAACTTCTGCTGTAACTGTGAGACAACAATTTTTTCCTTCACTTTTAATAGCTTGTCAAATAAAGTATTCCTTTAACTTCCCTTAATAAAGCCAATATAAAATGTGATGCTGCAAAACCTTTCTTTAACTGTTTGCTATCTCAAATTATACTGGATGAGAGCTTAGTAGTTTGAATACCAATTAGGTTTTTTTCAATCACAGCCCAGTTTTACAGAAATGTCTGCATTTTGTTTTTTTATCAGGAGGACCATGGTCAGCCTTTGTTTGGAGTCCAGTTTAACTGGCACAGTAAAGAAGGAGATCCTCTTGTTTTTGCCACTGTAGGCAGCAACAGAGTGAGTAATTCTTTTGTTTTTAACCATATGCCTTCTGAATGGTTCTGTTTGCATTCCTTTTTCCAGCTAATCCCTTTACCTGTGTTTGGTAGTGACACAATATAGAGGGCTTTCATATGAAAAGCTTCATATAGAAAGCTTCATTTCTTAGATACATAATGTCTGTTATCTGGAAGAGGTGAAACTAGATTGTTGTATGATGTCAGGCTTTAGTTATTTGGGAATTATCCTGTATACTAATTGAAGTTCTAGCTGTAGGATGAGGGAGAGAAGCTCATAAATTTGTCTCCTCACTAAAATCCCTCTTCTTAGATGTTTTTCTTAGATGTACTCTATTTCCAAAAGATTCTCTGCTCTAAAACTGTATGGGAAGTGGCTGTGATGCCAGTGTTCTTGACAGCTAAATTGATGGCCTGCCTGAGATGAATTTATAGGTTCTTCCTCAACAAAGATCTACGTCACTGCAGTCCTAAAATAACTGCTCAAGTGCACTCTTATGTATATGCTGTGAATGAACAAGAAGCCTTCAATTTTCAGGTTTATTCCACCTGGTAATTACCAAAATTGCTAACCTAAGATTACACCTTAATAATCTGATATAAAATGCTGATATAAGCAACTTTGTAAAAGATGAAAATCACGTTAGAGGTAGCTATAGTAATTAGTAGTTCTAGGAACTAGAACTTTATAACGGAGACAATTTGATTAGTAGCTTTTCATATCTGGGTAGCACATGGGCAAATCCTAGTGTGATGCTTTACTGAAGTAACTGTGAGCATTCTTTTATCAAACTGCTTCCCTGTGTTGCAGATAAACAGATAATGGAAGAGATCGAAAACATAAGAATTACTACCTGTAATAATCAGAAAGTCAATATTCAGTTGCATATGATTTACATTGGAAGTTTTACAAGTAAGCAGTAATCTCTTCCTTTTTTTCTTTTCCCAGGTTACTTTATATGAATGTCATTCTCAAGGAGAAATACGTTTGTTACAGTCCTATGTGGATGCTGATGTATCCTTTTAATTTTTTTTAAGAAGGTAAAACATCCGCTTGGTTCTTCTTTATTAGAATTGAAAAGGATTAATGGGAAATAGAACTCGAAGGTTTTGACTGTGATTTAATATTTTGCTCATATGGCTCATTCCTCATGGTACATCCAAATCTTACTTCTTTTCCACATCCTAGATTCTGTTGAAATAATAATAGAATGCAGACTCACAGAACATGCTATATTAAAATATTTGAAAACTGATTGTCCCTGAGCTTAATCTTCCCAACCCTAATGTTTGTTTTGTACTTTATGTTCACTGTTTTACAGTGTTGTCAGCTTCCCTTTGATTTGAACTGGAGTTAAAGCCTGAGAATTTGTCATACTCTGAAGTGGTAATAACTTGCATTGACTTCTAACAAGTCATGAGTATCAACTTGTGAACCTAATCCTGATTTACATTCATTTTATTCTTGGTCTTTGAATGTTTTGGAGAAAGAGGTTGAAAGGTGATTTCAAAAGAAGTGTTCTTGTATGTTGTGGAACAGAAGAGAGGAAATTGGGATATGTAGAAAAGGAGATGGAGCTGATATTTACAGATGTATTTTTAAATGTTTATCTTATGGATCCCAATACACCGTCCTGGGTACTTTCATAACAGCACCAACCTTGTTTTATTAAAATATATTGCTTGGAAAAGCAGTCCTTTTTTCTTATGAAACAGAACAAAACTTCAGTTATTTCTGTGTTCCTTAATGTACAACATTGTAGGCAGATGAAAATTTCTATACCTGTGCATGGACATACGATAGCAATACAAGCCATCCTCTCCTGGCTGTGGCAGGGTCCAGGGGTATTATTAGGATAATCAATCCTATTACAATGCAGTGCATAAAGGTGAGTGCTCAGAACTTCAAAATATAACTTGCATTTCATTAATGTGTGTAATAGCTCAATACATGTCAACTTAGGAAATGATAACTTGGTCTCTGAATTCTGTCCCAGCACTATGTAGGCCACGGAAATGCAATCAATGAACTGAAATTCCATCCAAGGGATCCAAATCTCCTCTTATCTGTAAGCAAAGGTGAGGAAAGATGCATTTCATTTTTGTGTAAGTCACAGTACTGTGGTTTGGGTTTTGGTATTGAAGGTGGTCAAAACTCTTCTCAAATTCAAATTGATGAATGCTACTAAACAAGCTTAGCCTGAAAGTCTATAGCAAATCTTGGTCTTACAGGTTATATATATAATGTAAATATTAAATCTATGGCCTACAGTGAAAATAACTCTGTGGTACTAAGGGATTGTGAACAGTGCTGCTGATTGAGGTTGCTCTTTCCTTCAAGACATTGATTTGGGTTATTTCTTTTTCCTCAGTTGTTGAATCATGTTGCCATCTAGTGTGGATGTGTTAATATTGCAGGCAGCGTTGGTCACTGGTCAGGGGGAAAATATATTTCCTGCTGGAAAGATTTTGAACTTTAAATGGAGTGTGTGTAAAAAGGGTATTAGGGAAGTAAACTTTTTGTTTAGTGTCCTACAGTCTTATTTGAAATGTGGAAACAATCACCACTTTGTAAGCTTGGCTATTAAGTAAAGGAATACTTGATCTATCATAGGAATAAGCTTTCAATAATCACAGAATAGTTGAATTGGAA
>JAUBOD010000548.1:4178970-4189599 GCA_032353885.1 Nothura maculosa
GCCTGGATGCCGCCCTGTGCCACATGCTCTAGGTGTGCCTGCTTGAGTGGGAAGGCAGGACTAGATGATCTCTAGAGGTCCCTTCCAACCTTGAAGATTTTGTGATTCTGTGATTCCTTTTATCCCTCTTTTCCCTCTTTTTTTTTCTTTCATCTCATTAGCCACTAAGCCTGCAAAGTAAGCTCTAATTCTGTAAATATTTACAAATATGTTCTCTATCCTCAAACTATTTGTTACAAAGCTAATCAAGAGATGATCCATTTACAGCCTCAGCTCAACACCCTACCCTTTAATCTCTCTTTTCATTGCGAGCTTTTCCCTTCCACTGATGAACACATAAGTCTGAGAGACAACAATGGCCTGCCAAATACTTTGTCCTCCAGATTCCAGTATGAGATCGACATCTACAAAAGTCATATTCCCTTGGGGAAAGGATATTTGTCAGAATGTTTTAAAATGTGTGCAGTACCTGGGCCCCACGGATAATACTTTTTGCGCCTTGAACCTTATACTCTGTCAAATCTGCGAGTAGTTTCTTTTCCTTTCTTTGGGCCGGTGCTAAATAGGAATTTCTTAAATCCCATTCCGCGTTGATTTTTGCGGCTTCCTGGAAGAACAGAAAAATGCAACATTTGTCCTGGAGGATTTTATTTAGCACCCATCTTTTTAGCCTTTGTTTTCCCTCTTTCTGCCAGCACTGTTTAGTCCTGCTGGCTGGGAGAAGAATTTTCTCTATACTTACTAGACATGCAAATGATCAACAAAAGCAATGCATTTCTAGACCAAAAAAGCCTAGCAATAAGCTCAGGTAAAGCATTCTTCTATTTTTCATGAACAAATGGCTAGGAAGAACACAATCCAAATCAGGGTAACTTGTAGCCATTTCAGTAAGACCAAAAGCAGTCAATAAAGGTGAAGGTGAGTAGCTATAGTGAAACTCTAAAGAGATATTAGCCATCTAAAAAAAGCTTTTCTGCTATTAAAGGTGACATTATAAGTAGAAAAATTTATAAGGTATACCTCTATTGCTTTCATATAAAACTCAGGAGCCAAGGGTTCAGTTTTGGCTTTCAAAATCTTTTTGCTGCTCTGCTTCTCTCTGGAGCTTCTCTGTATTTCAGGCAGTCTCCTAAAAATACAGAGAGAGGTTTCTGTGAATGCAGTAGGACAATTCACACTACTGCTGGAAATGGCAGATTCCTGGAGAGACCATGATGCTTCCCTCTAGGCAGTTCCACTAGGTAGTCTAAAACACAGTGGCCAGGTCTGTCAATAGACATTATTGCTGGGGGAGAGAGCAAACAAAGGAGGGAGTCACTGGTGGAAGAAAACCGCCCTGCCATTCATCTCTCCCTTGTACTTCCTCTGTGTCATCAAAAAAACAAAAAACAAACAAACAAACAAACAAAAGACTGTTAAAGAAAAGATAGAAGGATTTGTCCTGCTCTGAACAGTAGCAAAATTCATGAAAGCATACAGGGTTTGCAATTCCCCTCTTCATCAGCAGCCTTTCACCTCAAAGCAAGAGCTCCTGAATGGTCCAGTAGCAATCCAAATAACCAAAACTGGCCATTGCTTTTGAGAGAGGCAGACCAGGCCACAGTCTATTTAGAGGTGGCTACGTCACACTGCAAGAAACAGGACTGCACTGGCACACTCCTTCCAAAATCTCTAGGCTAGTTGACAGTGCCCTCCAGGAACAACCTGCATTGGTGAACAAAGCTGAGACAAATACTGGCACTAGCAAGAAGCCATTGAGAGAGCACATGGACCTCTTGGTCCTCTGAGGAAATGTTGTGAGATTGTGAACACTGGTGTCACAGCACAAAAAGAGCATTGTCATTTCAAGCATAACACCATGAGACCCTCATGAGCCTCAGTTCGGCAGCAATTCCTTCCTGCCAGCTGCCAAACAGATCTAATCCCATGGAGGAAGCTCATGAGAAAAATGAAGCAGATTTAATGGAAGGCTGCTACATGCTGGCCATGTGCCACATTCTAATTCCCTGCCCCAATTCTCACAGGAATCATGGCCAAAAAAACCTCTCCCTGGCACAAGTAGAAGGCATGGAGTTAGCTGCCACCATTTCTCCAAGAAACTCACCCAACTGAGGGCTCTTGTCTGCTTTTCTCCTTCTGCAGTCCTTCCTTCAAAATGACAGCCCTTCTTCTTGCAGGAGCATCGTGCACAAGAGCCGGGAGGACAATATCTGTAAACATGAAAAAGTGATATTCTTAAAGAACATTTTGATGAAGATTCCAGTGAGAAAGATGGACAGATACGCTCAATGCAGTCCTAAAAACTCCTCCTAGGAGTTCTCCCAGGAATTACTTCAGACTGACCTTTTCTGTCACTCTTCTCCTGAAAATAAAATCCTCCCTCTTCCTCCTCCTCATAAGTTACTTTTTGGAGAGATTTTATAAGGAGTTCTCCACGTTCTGTCTTAAACTGCAAGCTGGAAACAGAAGACAACACGAGTTTGCATAGAAGGCACCACAGTCCCTTTGAAGTTTTCATGGAGCACCTTAACCACAGAGCTATCTTAGAAGCACTTACAAGCACAAAATCAGCACATGCAACACCCTTCAGGACTATACTTGGAGGGCAAGCTAGAGAGGACCCTTCCTCAATCCTCCTTGCTTCAATTTGAAAGCCATCTCAAGGCTTATTCACCTTGTACCTACAGTACATGGAGGTCTCTTGCTCTGCAGTTGGTCAAGAGCATTTTCAGTTTGATTTTATCCTACACTCACTTGTACAAACTCCCTCGCTTATCATCATAAAATCTCAAAAGAGGGAACTTCACCAGCTCGGTCATGAATGGACTTACTTTGCAATGTTGGACCTACGGTTTGAGTCAGCTGCTGGCAAGAGCTCAGTGTGTTTGTGAGTGAGGCCTTCTCAAATACTCTCATGAGCAGCAAACCAGGATTAGACCGCAAGGGCCAAGCAGCTGCCCACTTCTGCAGCAAAGGGCAACAGAGCAGACGTCCTCACCTGGGAAACAGGATGTCAGCTTCAGGAAGAAGGTCAGGAATGTTAGGTGCGTCCTGGGGGATGACCCAGTTCACTTTCCCTTTCCCCTGCAATAGGGACAGAGTAAGGTGAGATGATCCAAGGCAGTAATTGTGAATGCTAAGAGAAGCAGCAAACTTCTACAATTCCTGAAAGAAGCAGACAGCTGGACAAAGATCCCCAAAGAAGCTTTTTCATTAACTCAAGCACCTTCCTTACACAGAGCAGAGACTCTCCAGAGGGGCCCTAATCCTGGATAGGAATACTGCTGGGCTTTCTGCAGGGTTAAGAGTCAAAAGTCTCAACTGAGAGAAAAACTCTTGAATAATGAATGGAGATATCAGTGGAGGCAAGCAGAGGCTAAGCCATTTTGGATGCCTAATCTTCTCTCTCCCAGCCTTGGGCAGCCTGGGTTTGCCAGCACTATTTTTGAGTTCCAAATGAATGCTTCAGACTGGCTAATTGCCATGGGGAGTACCACTATCAGCTGACCTGGTTCTCATACTCTTCTCCCTAAGCTCTCAAGAAGAGGATATTAGGCTGCACTGGTCCTTCAGTTGTCTCAAAACAAGACAACAGAATACACGAGAAAATATCTACAGGGCACCTTGTTGAGTCTATGTAATGTTGATGACAAGTGGCCAAGGGGACCAGATATGACTGTCCACTGGCCACCAGTTCAGCAAGCCTTTGAGACTGCACGCAGTCCTGCAAATAGCACTGTGAGAAGAAGATGACTTACACTGGTAAGAACTTCCTTGAGGTTTCCTGTTACATCCACGCTAAAAGCAAAGTCTTCATAAAACCTCATTTTCACTTTCTTTCCCCTTATAGAAAGCACACCCATGTTCAGGAAAGAGAAATCAATATTCAGTCCTTCAGACATGCAGCGGGACAGGCACAGCAGGGTCTCCTTTATGCAGTCATTGAAAATTCTCAGCAGATTTTCCGTTTCTTCTGCTAGCCTGCGATCTTCCAAAGGAACAACTGGCACAAAATCTATTAAAGCAAAGAAAAGGAAGAGAAAAAAAGCAGATGGTTGCAACATTTATAGCAAAGACAAAAGGTACTATTAGATGTGGGCAGGTTCCAGGCCCTCAGGCTATGCCTTAAAGTCCAAGCCTGGCACTTCTACCTCTCCTCTGAGGCTGTATACGGGTAACATAGACTAGATTTGAAGTATATTTGAATTATTACAAGGCAGCAATAGCCCACTGGAATTTGGATGGACAAGTCCATGGTAAATGCTACTTGGGTAGCTCAAGCTTATAAAGGAACTTGATATTGAACCATCCTTCCTAGACAGCATTATCAGGCCCCCCACATCTGTTTAAAGGAAAACAAGAGCTTACTATGTCTTCTCACCTGCTATGGACTGTTTAACACTGCCAAGGCCATTAAACTTTCTAAGCGTCTCTGACAGTTGAAATGCAGGCCTATCAATAGTCAGACGCTCATCCTTTCCCACACGTAGCTCTTGCCTAGTAACACCAAATGTGCCCAATCCAGTTATGTAGATTCCCTAAACGCAGAAGAGAAAATATGTCCAAGGATAAGAAACTGAGATAGGAAAACTATAGGCAGCCTTATAAGAGCACTTTTTAGGGAGTAGTTAAGAAAAATTCCTAATTTTTCTTCTCCTTCCCTCTTTCCCCAAAAGACTCGGTATAGTTAATAGTGCAAGCACAGAATCACAGAATGTGTAAGATTAGAATGGATATCTAGTGATCATCTAGTCCATTCCCCCTGTTCCAGTAAGAATACCCAGAGGATGTGGTAGAGAACCAGAGGAGGATCCTCAACCTCTCTGTACAGTCTGTTCCAGGGCTCTGTCACCTCACAGTAAAGAAAGCAACCTTTAACTAGAGATCAAAAGGCTTTCCAACTATTGTGATACATGCTGGAGAATGGTTCAGGCTATTTGGATGATTTTTCCACCCTGGCAGTGGTGTGACAACATGAATTGCTGGAACATTCCGGAGCTAGGCTCTGTTTCTTCCTGAATTTTCTCAGTTTACAGAGACTCCGATTTGTGCCATGCGTGAAGCAGAAAGGAAGAGCCCAGAAGGAAAAGGGAAGACTAATTGCACTAAATGGAATTGGAGAGGGAACAAGAGGAGAGAAAGGGCATAAAAGTCACCTTTTTATTTAACAACATCTGCCGAATGTCCAAAGACACATAATCCCAAATTTCCACGACATCTGTGAAGCAAGTAGGAGAGACATGCCATGTCACCAAGCTTGCAATGACTAAAGAATATTCCTAACAAGTAAGTGCACTGATGTCAGTATCATCAGATACCTAATTCTGATCCTGAGCATATACATATCCCAGGCAGGAGCTGTATGGCTGAGCTTTTAACACATTTATGGCTAGAGAAGTTCCGGGGAAGTCTAATACTGAAGCAGACACTGCAAGTAGTTTATGCACACGGACACAGCTCTCTTGCCTACTATTGGCCAGTTCAGATCAGAACAGGTCTCAATACGAAGCATATGCCAACATGGAATGACAGGATGAGTGGGAAACCTGGAAGTCAGTTTCCATTAAACTAGAGGCCCACTCCAGCCCTCACAGAGGCTTTGGAAATCAGAGGCTTCTCACATGCCATGAGGACTTGGGCCCATATTTCATCTCTGGACGGATGACACTGGCCTTTCACTGGGGCAGCTCCAGTTCCCTTAACCAAGCAGGAGCCTGGGATTGCCTGTTGCCTCTTTGGAGCAAACGGGAACTCTCCATACTCAGCAACTTGTACATCCACAAGAAGTCAGTGATAGAACTTGGACAAGAACTAAGGCATCGTGACTTCCCATCCGGTAGCCCCCTCAGAACAACCACTCAGGTTTCATGTTGTAGCTCCCAGGCCTGCACAGCCATTCACTCCCCACAGAAAGGACGGGAAAGCCATTCCCATTCTTCCCTCTTGTGACAAGTGCCCTCATGAAATTGCTCCTGAGGCTCTCACCTTCAGTTGTGCGAGTCATGAGAGATGGAAACAAGTATTTTACAGATCCTTTGAGGGCAACTTTCTTAGGAAAATAGTAGGGCATGGTTGTTAGGCCTTGAGTCTACCCTAACACTAGGTAGCTAGCTGGACCTGAAAGGTCACAGACAGTTCACTCTCCTGGCCTCAACCACCTCTTCTGCTGACAACAGCAGCCCTCCAGCAATATTGCACTGCCTCTCTTCTCCTTCACACTGCAGAGCAGATCTCCAGGAGAAAAGCAACTGCTAGAGCACCAGCCAGTGCCTGGCACCTCTCAGCAGCGTTAAGCAGGCAATGAGAGCAACGGTGAGTCGTGTTACTAAATCACAGCTCACACCATTGTTACCCTCTCGTATGTCACAAGAGTGGGCTGCACCCTCCCGCTGCAGGAGCCCCAGCCAGGCTTTGCCATAAAGAGGCCAGGGGAGCTGACCTGGTCTCCCATCTGAGGAGCTGCCTTGTCCCCTCCGAGGTTCACGGGCCAAGGAGAGCCACAGGTTACTCCCATGGGGATGAGGCTTACCCTGAAACTGTGTTATGGGCAGGATACTTGGCTGCAGCTTCTGGTAGTGGAGGACAGAGTGGATCTCTCCTCTGAATACATAAATAAACAATGTGCCTTACAGTCCCAGGCAGAGAGCACTTGAGCACTCTTTGTTGTTTCCCTCCTCAGAACCCAATGAAAGGACAAGACTGCAAAATGAACAGGAAGGTTTCCTTTCACCCAGAACATGAGTCACTTCTTTTCAGAATAAGTATCTCCAAAAGGGGTTAGGAAAAGCCCTTATCTATCTCCAAAGGGCCTCCAATGTGTAAGAATTCTTAACTAGCACAGCAGAAAAAAACACTTGAAGATCAACCAGGTCCCTGAAGAGGCAAGAGCCTGCTGTCATGAGCAGCCCGCTCTTTTGAGTACAGTTTTGATCCTGCTTGTTCTCTGCACCTTCCTCGCAGGATTCCAATCTCCACCATCTATCTCAGGGCCACTGTAGCAAGGTTATCCCAAAACTCATGTCTCCAACTAGCCCCTGCTCCATCTCTAAGGATTAGATCGAGCAGAGCCCCTCTACTTGCTGGCTCTACTACCATCTGTAGCATTGATACTCTCCAGGAGCCTCCTGCATCACTTGTGCTTTGCTATGTTATCCCTCCAGCAGATATGGTTAAAACTTGCAATGTGGCGAAGTCATACACTGCAGAAGTTCTGGTGATTTTCTCCATACATCTTTTATTTCTCAAAAAAATCTACTTCCCTCATATTTCTACTCAGGGCAGGCATAGGAATGGCACTGACCAGCTCTAGAACCTTCTTTAGACATTAGTGGAGGCTGGAGCCCCACCCAGGTTACACCTCTCCCCCACCGTAGGCTGTGTCGCTGCTCCTGCCATGGCAGCAGCCTCCTCAGAAGCTTTGTGACACCTTGCAGTGAGTGGTGGCGAGTGCTCCAAGGGGGCCCTTTGGGGAGCAGCGGCCGAAGGGCACAACTGCTCAGTATGGGGTAGCGTGGTTGCCTGCCTGGAAATGCAGTTTGCTGCCCCATGGGAGTGTCTGGCAGAGCTTTAGGTGTCCTCGCCTCAGTGAAGCCCATCGCGCCTCGCACTGGTGGCTGGTAGCTGTGGAGGGCACATGGAAAAGGCAGCAGCTGCCCAGTGGTTGCAACAGCCTCTTGTTTCCTCAACTTGAGGTGTCTCATGCTCAAATGCCTGCCTCACTCATAATGGAGTTTATTAATAGAGTCCTGAGTGGAGGCAGCAACGCTGCTTAGCTTTTAAATTCAGTGGTGGTAGGTGTCAGACACCTGATGCAAAAATTCAGAGTTTTACTGAGTTAAGAGATGAAATGGATGCAATAATTGGTGGTTGTCACTCCTCTGTGTTTTTGCTGTTGTAAAAAATGACATTAGAGCACGTGGATGCTCCTGAAATAAACTAGCCCGCAATATTTGGTATGCCATCTTCTCTGCCACGATGTCACTTGTGGGAACTTATCATGCTTTTTAGGGCTGAATAAGGTAGAGAGCTTAGCTAAAGTAGCTGATGTAGTATAGCACAGGGCACAGAGCACAGGGAATGGCGTTGGGAAGATCTCATGATGTCAGAGGAAGCTAGGGCCATAATTAATTAGCTTACTTATAACGCCATGACAACTAATTAGGCAGTAGGTGAGTCTCCCCACCGTACTAGGAGTATATATACAAATCGAAAGACGCAATAAACACCATTTTGCTGCATCCCCATATCGGTGTCTGTGCTCTATGGCCCTAAGGCAAGTAGAACCCCAGGTCAGTCCAGCTAGCAAACGAGGCTTGCCAACTGCCGTTCAGCAACAAGTCACTCAGATATTAATTCACTCTGATAGGAAACAGTAACATCCACTACCTCGGCATGGACCTCTTTAGCCATTACAAAATCCCACTGGCAGTGTTCACTGATGGTATGTGAGGTGGGATGCAGTATTTTCTAAAGCAGGCCTTTTGCTTCTTGAGCTAGCATCCCACTCAAGAAGTTATGCCTCAGTCCATGCGTCTTGGACCACAAGGCAGTATGTGATGATATGAGAACAAGTCTCCCATTCAGTAGAATAATCACAGAATCACCTCCACACCCCTTTGCCCAGCCGTTGTGCCAATAAATTCTTCATAGAATACACATTGGCTAACAGCTGGATTGCTGTTATAAACTTTCTTTGAGGAATCCACTGGTAGTATACGAGCCAATCATTACTGATGTACTGATGTTACACTTTCCAAGCTCTAATTCCACAGCCCAGTTTGGGCCATATCTTCAGTGTGGCCCAATATCTTCAGTTTTCTAATTCTAGATCCATTTGCTTGGAACCAGATAGATAACCTTGGGTGATACCATTTCCATTTAGAAGAGGACTATTCTCCAGAACAAGTGAAATTGCAAGAAGGAGTTCCTCCCTGACTGATGCCATTTTATTGAGTCAACTTCCCATCGAAGTCCATACTCCGCTAAACTCTTCAATCCTCTGCTGAAACACAGCACCCCTGATGATATTATCCTGGAAGCATGTGATGTGTAATAGTTTGCAAGCCTGCAGGTTTGGAATTTGGCTCGCCTACAGGCAGTTCCCAATCCATCATCCCTTGTGCTGGTGTATAGGATGGCGTCACAGGTATTGGTGGGTAAATGAAGCCAGCTCTTCACTGCCCATTTAGTGCTGAGGTCCAAGGAACAGAGGTGTGGCACTTATTCCCACATGATGGGCAGTGTAGAGAAAATGAGGGATGGCATATACTTTGAAGATGTCATCCTTCTGTAGTGGTTTTAATAGGGCTGCACTGATGTTCTTCACCTAAATGGCAATCTTCTCCTGAAGTTCTAGCATCCAGAGACCCATGGGTCTCCTTGAGGCCTAGATCTGAACTGTCTGGCTCAGAACTGTCAGGCTCAGTCATATTCAAATGTCTTCCATTAGTCTCCCATTGGTCTCAGTCATTAATGGAGTAAGAGTCTTTCAATGGCCTGATCAAAAATCCTTGGTACTTGGAAGCTTGCACCTCAAGCCTAGTAAGATAGACTCGTCTACTAGTCAAATACTCTAAAGACATACATTCCCATGAATTGCTCAACGATATCAGATCATCTGCAAATGCCAATGACCTGGAAGATATGCAGATGATTCACTTAACTGGAAGCTTTTCCAAGATCCACAAAAAACGCTCCATGAGTTCTTCCATCTTTCTCAGCCTGATTAATTAGCACCAGAAGAAGTTTTACACTTTCTGGTAATGCAAAACTGCTATAAACTCGTCTCTGGTGGTTGTTAGTTGGGCATCCTCACTGTAGCTGAGCTGGTAAAATTCAGGAGAAAGTCTCAAAATTATTGAGCCAATGGTAATGGGCCAACAGTTGTTAATGATCTCCACCTTGTTCGGGCCATGTAGGTATTAATCTACATTCTTTGACCTCTATCTGGGATCATCCTTGTGTGGAAAAATTTCGCTGTCCAAGAATTGAATGTCCAAAAGGAGACAGAAGAGACCTGAAACTTTATTCAAATAAAGAGAGAGTCCACCGGGCATATCCCTGTGGGGTGTCTCAAGTTGCCGGGGGGATGCAGTCCCCCTTTTATCCTCATCTCCCGGCTGCGGTGCCCTCTCCTTTTCCCCATGGGCCAAGGGACTCAGGAATCACAGCATGCCGGGCGGCCTACCCCCTCCTCGGTGCCTCCCCCTACGTGTTCACACCTCAGGTCACTTGGCTCCTTTGTGTCTGCCCCGCTCCAGGCTCCCAGCAGTCTCTCCCCCACTCCTGGCTCCCCTCAGTCTCCCACCTGTCTGGGTTCCTTTGTCCTGCTCATTAAAGATACCAACTTGTGGTGTGTATTCTGCTCACGCCCAAACTTCTTGTGTGTTTTCCACACATTATTATTTATAATTTCTACTGATCTTTAGCACTCAAAGAAAATCAGAGAACAAAATTAAGGCTGGGTGCATTGGCTGAGACCCAAGTCCCCCATCTCTTGTCAGTTCGTTTAGAGTCATGAAATAGTGCAGAAGTAGCAAGCAAACAGAGCCCTGTTTTCACATGCCACTTCTTAAGTTCACATTCCTAATGACTCCCACATTTCTGAAAAACGGGCTGTGATTTTGAACT
>JAUBOD010000552.1:17039-30586 GCA_032353885.1 Nothura maculosa
TGGCCCCACTGGATCCCCCTGGTCCTCTCTGTGTCCTCCTGTCCCTACCGCATCCCCCTTATCCCCATTGTGTCCCCACCGTATCCCCCTTGTCCCCACCGCGTCCCCCTGTCCCCACGTCACCTCACGGCGCACGGGCCGCCCCGTGCCGTACGAGGCTCCCCCGCCGGGCGCCAGCACCACGTGTGGCTCCAGCAGCAGCTGCTGGGCCAGCGGGCGGTGCCGCTCGGCGGCCGTGGCCACCGTGTCCAGCAGCAGGAGGTGACGGCCGCGCACCACGAGCCCCTTGTTGGTGATGCTCGACTCGAGCAGCGGCTCGGCGAGGCCGCGCGCGTCGTCGTACAGCAGCCGCCGGTGCACCTGGGAGCACCGGTTGGCACCAATGTGGGCACGGCCGCCGCGGCGCCCGCTCCGGCGCTGCCCCCCGCGCTCACCATGAGCTCCAAGGAGCCGTTGCTGATGCTGCTGCCGCCCTGCGAGCGGTCCGTGAGCACCGTCAGCTGCACCTTCCCGTCCTAGGGCGAAAGCCACACGTGGCACGAGCCCTGCCCCGGCCTCAGCCCCACGCGCGTCACCGCCACCACCACCTTGATGTAGATGCGGCTGTTGACGGGATAATAATTCCCGGCCACCGGCTCCGTCTGGGTCAGGTTCCACGTGGGCCGGTAGTTGCGCCTGGCAGTGACAAGGACAGAGGCCGGTTATGGGGATGGGACCAGCCCGGGGACACGGGGCGGTGGCGGCGGCGCCGGGACCTGCGCTCCAGGATCTGGCGCCCGTTGGAGTCGGTGTAGAAGCGGGCGGCCGTGCGCAGCGGCGTCGCGAAGCGGCTGATGACCTCCTTGCCCCAGCCGTCCCTAGGAGGTGACGGGGGGACATGAGGGGGCCCGGCGGGCGCGGTGCCCTCGGGGACCGTCCCCTCGCACTCACGCCACGGGCACGGGCCCCACGGTCCACTCGAGCTCCACGAAGGGCTGCCCGGCGTGGACGCGGACCACCTGGGAGCACCACGAGGAGAAGTTCTGGTAGAGCTCCTGCACCAGCGCGTTCTGCGGGGACACGGCGCCGCCGTCAGTGCCACCGGCGCGAGGATGGCACCGGGGACGTCCCCCTGGGCGCACGACCCACCTTCACCATGTACGTGGGCACCCGCTTGGAGCCCGACACCGGGAAGGGCTCCGAGCTGTTGGGACGGAAGATGTAGGCGCCCGATGCCTGCTGGTTTTCGGCGTTCCCGGTGCTCGCGTTGTACCTGGGGCGAGGAGGGCACTTTGGCACCTCGGGCCTGGGTGTCCGCGGGGGCCCAGGCGTCCAGCTCCGCTCTCACACCCACCAGAAGAAGCTCTGGGAGACGGGCAGCGCGATGCCCCGGTCCAGGTTCTGGATCTCCTTGAGGAGCCCGGTGAGCGGGTCGAAGAGCACCCGGACGTGCTGCGGATGAGGGGACAGGTGACACCCGCCGTCCCCAGCTGGCCCAGTCACCTCAAACCAGTTTGGCCGGAGGTGACACCAGCCGAGCGAGGGGTTTGTCTGGAGCGGGGGCCGGCGGATCCCAAGGGATCGGTACCTCATTGCGGAGCTCCTGGAACCGCGGGGAGAGCCGGGGCCGGCCTGGGGACACCGGGCGCTGCCCGGGCTCCAGCTGCGTCACCGTGAAGGTGCCGAAGCCCACGGCGGGCACCGAGGCTTGGAAGAGGAGCTCCCCGGTGGCATTGCCGCGGTCGCCCCGCAGCTGGCGCGTGAAGGGGGACACAGGGACCACCTGGGGACGAGGAGGTGGCAGCAGGGGCGGCCGGGGGGCGTCCCCGCGGTGGCGCCGGGGCCGGGCTCACCTCGCTGGCCACGGGCCGGCCCTGCGGGTCCGTCACGGTGTAGGCGGCCCCGTTGACCGGCAGCCGCACGGGCCAGGCCACGCGGCGCCCCAGCGGGTTGTAGAGCAGCACGAGGAACTGCAGGGGACACAGGACCGGGCCAGTGTCACCGGGTGTCCCTGCACTGTCACCCACGTGTCCCTGCACTGTCATCCTGGGTGTCCCCACAGCGTCACCCTGGATATCCCTGCAGTGTCACCCGTGTGTTCCTGCATTATCCCCCCACATGTCCCCGCAGTGTCACCCGTGTATCCCCGCCGTTCCCCATGGGAGCTCCTTACGCGCGCGGCCGTCTCCATCAGGGCACACACGCTGACGTTGAGGCCGTGGCAGAAGACGAAGTCCTCCTTGGTGCCGCTGAGGGCGGCCAGCGCGTTGGCCAGCAGCACCTGGGGGCGGCGGGACGGTCACCGCATGTCCCTGTCCCTGTCCCCATCCACGTCCCCATCCCCGGGCAGCCCCTCACCTGGCCGGCCGCCCAGCCGGCCGCCAGCTGCCTGGCATAGTCGTTGGCCACGTGCTGCCGCTCGGTGCCGCTCACGGCGTCGTGGTGCTGCGCCACGGCCACGGCCTCGCCTGCGGGGACAGCGCGCTGGCACGGGTCCCTGCGTGCCCCACGCGCCGCCGCTGCCACCGCCACTCACGGAGCGCGGAGCCGTCACCGTGTCCGTAGGGGCCGTCCCGCGCCGCCCGCCCCGCCGCCGCCTCCAGCTGGTTGCACATCTGCCCCGTGTGCGGGGACACAAGGAGCGTCACGGAGGCGCCAAGCGGCGGGTGCGCAGGGGACGGTGGGGACAAGGGGACAGGGCCACCTGCATGAAGCTGTAGCTGAGCCGCTCGTAGCGCTTGAGGGCCGGGCGGCTGGTGAAGTAGCCCGTCCAGAACTGGTGCGGCCCGTCCGAGTAGGGGAAGAAGTCGTCCGTCTTGAGGGACCTGCGCGGCCAGCGGGACGTGTCCCCCGCGTCCCCTCCCCGCGCGCCCGGCCCCTTCCCGCTGTGCCCAGCTCACCAGGACAGGTTGGCGCGATGCAGCTCCCAGAGGTAGCAGGAGGGTGTCGAGTAGAGCACGTGCACGCGGCTGCCGTTGGCTTGCTGCAACGCGCCGCATTGGGGACACCCGGGGACAGGAGGTGGCCCTGGGGACACGAGGCGGCCGCGGGGACGCCGCTCACCTGCGCGTTGACGTGGGCGATCAGCTTGTCCATGTTCTTGAACCACAGGTGGGCGTTCTCGTAGTGGAAGTCGGAGCCCATGGTCATGATGATGTGGTTGGTCCGATAGCGCTTGGCCTGGGGCGCCAGGGGGGACGTTTTAGTGTCCCCAGCACCCCCAGGGAAGGGCCCAGGCGTCCCGGCCGCCCACCTGCTCCTGGACGGTGTTGAGGAAGGTGCTGACGACCACTTGGACGTTGTTTTCCTCGCTGTCCTCGTCCACCACGGGCGGGTCAGAGCAGAGCTGGTCCCAGCAGAAGCCGGACGGCGGGTTGTACATGTTGGGCAGGATGACTGGGGACAGGGGACACGCATGAGCTCGGGGACCAGCCTGGGCACGTGGGAAAAGGTCGAAGGACAGGGAAACGAGCCTGGGAACAGGGATGAACAACGGCCTAGGGATAAAGAAAGCAACCTGGGGACAAGAGTGGGAACAGGGCTGCAACACAGCTTGGGGACAAGGATGAGGACAAGGATTAGGAACAGCCTGGGGACAAGGGAAGTGGCCTGGGGCCAGTGACGCCATCCTGGGGACAAGAGAGCAGGTTTAGGAACCCAGAACGAAGCCACCCCGGGGGAAGGGACAAGAGGGGACACGGGGAGGGGACACGGGGAAGGGACACGGGGAAGGGACACGGGGAAGGGACACGGGGAAGGGACACGGGGAGGGGACACGGGGAGGGGACACGGGGCCGCACCGGTGAAGATGTCGGCGTCGGGGGCCTCGAGGCTGTCGCTGCCCCTCCAGAGCAGCTCGAGGCGCCGCGTGTCCTCGCGGGCCGTCTTGTCCTCGTGGTCCACGCGCCCCAAGAAGAGCCCGTCGTAGCCCATCTATGGGGACAGGGCCGGCTGAGGGCGCTGTGGGGACCGGCCCCGAGCCCGGGGAAGTGTCCCCAACCCCAACACCATGGGGCTGGCCACGGAGTCACAGGGAATGTCCCCAATGCCGTGGGGAGCGTTCCCAATGCCATGGGGCTGGCCCTGGAGTCACAGGGAATGTCCCCAATGCCGTGGGGAGCGTTCCCAATGCCATGGGGGCTGTCCCAAGCCTATGGGGACTGTTCCTGATGCCATGGGGAATGTCCCCAACACGCAGGGCCTGTCCCTATCCCCAAGGGGATCTCACTTGGGTGTAGATGGCAGCATGCTCGTGTGCGTGCCCAAAGGGTCGAGCTGCCAGGAGTGTCCCCATGGGACAGGGAATGTCCCCAATCCCCTGGAACGTCCCCAATGCCTGGAATGTCCCCAATCCCTGGAATGTCACCTGTGCGAAGAGGGCGGCGTGCTCGCGCGCGTGCCCGAAGGGGTCGATCTGCCAGGCCACGCGGGGGGTCCCGCAGGGCCCCAGCGCCCGCCGCAGGAAGCGCCGCCCCAGCGCCAGCTGCTCCAGCACGGGGCCGTAATGGGCGGCCCCCTCGTCGCTCATGCACCAGCCGCCCAGCACCAGCTCCAGCCGCCCTGCGGGGACACGGGGTGACGGCGCTGGGACGCCCCGGAGCCGCCGGGGACATCCTGGAACTGCCAGGGACGTCCTGGAGCTGCCAGGGACACCCCAGAGCCACCAGGGATGTCCTGGAGCTTCCAGGACACCCCAGAACCATTGGGGATGCCCTGGAGCCACCAGGGACACCCTAGAGACACTGGGGACACCCCGGAGCCACCAGGGACACCCTGGAGCTTCCAGGACAACCCAGAACCATCGGGGATGCCCCAGAGCCGCCGGGGACCCCCCGGGAGCTGCCAGGAACATCCTGGAGCTGCCAGGGACACCCCAGAACCATTGGGGATGCCCTGGAGCCCTGCCCTTCACAGCTCCCCTGCCATGTCCCCAACGTCCCCCACATCCCCCCTGCGCACCCCCAGTGTCCCCAGCGCCCCGTACCCTGCTCCACGAGCTGGCGCACGAGGCGGCGCGTGGCCGCGTCCTGCTGCCGCCACCAGCGCGCCAGGAAGGCCACCTCGGCGTAGACGAAGCGCTTGGCCGGGTCGGCCGCCAGCTGGGCCACCACCGAGTCCAGGATGTACTGGACACCCGCGTGCTGCAGCTCGTTGCGCGCTGGGGACGGGGACACGGACACGGCGTCGTACGGGGACACGGGGATGGGGACACGGCATCATATGGGGACACGGGGATGGGGACGTGGCATCAGGCGGGAACAGGGACACGGCGTCATATGGAGACATGGGGATGGGGACACAGTGTCACCTGGGGACACGGTATCACGTGGGGACATGGGGACGGGGACATGGCGTCATATGGGGACACGGGGATGGGGACACAGTGTCACTTGTGGACATGGGGACAGGACTGCGGTGTCACACAGGGGTTGGTGACACAGCGTTGAATGAACAAAGCAAGAAACTTCTAAGGTCCCCTAAGCGACATGTAAGAGATGCAGGAGTGATGGTGACACAGGAACACCCAGATGGGACACGGGGACATCTACGGAAAACACTAAAAGCATCTAGGGAAACAGGAACCCCAGAAGCAACAGGCAGGGGACGCAGGGAACATGTGGGGAACATGGGCAAGATGGGGTGGCAACAGCATCTAGGGACACACAGCGTGAGGGCAGCACCTGGAGGGACACAAGGGACATTTGTGGGGGGACGGGGCGGTCACAGCGACCTCTAAAGGGACACAAGACACCGGGCGGGGAGGGCACAAGGGCTCAGTGGCCTCAGGGAGATAAGAACAACGTCCCCGCAACAGGGACCTGGGGACAAAGTCCCCCCGGTGGCCTTGCCCCCTGCCCCCAGGGGCCACGTCAGCACCGGCCCCCACCTCCCTGCGGGCCCTCGGTGACAGGGGTGGCCCACGGGGACAAGACACCTCCATAGAACACTGCTCTTGTCCCCCTGCTCTGGGGTGGCCCTGGGAGACACTGGGGTGTCCTGGGGGACAAGGCACCTCCATAGGAACACTGCTCTTGTACCCCCGCTCCGGGGTGGCCCTGGGTGACAGTGGTGGCCCCAGGTGACAGGGGTGTCCCAAGGGGACAAAACACCTCCATAGGAACACTGCTCTTGTACCCCCGCTCCAGGGTGGCCCTGGGTGACAGTGGTGGCCCCAGGTGACAGGGGTGTCCCCAAGGGGACCCGGGGTTCGAGGCACCTCCATAGTAGTACTGCTCGACGGTCTTGAGCCAGCCCACGTCGTCGTGCGTGTGGGGCACCAGGTGCACGTGCAGCATCCCGGGCCGCGTCGGGGGGCACGACTGGGGGGGACGGACGGGGTCAGGGGGCTGCGCGGGGCCGGCGCCGCGACCGGGGAGGAGGAGGAGGAGGGACCGCGGAGGAAGGGGGTCGCGGGGACCACGAGAATCGCCCCAAAACCACCCCCCAAAGGGCAAGGGGAGGGGGAGGACAGGATGCCGGGGACCCCCGAGTTTGGCCATTTCCTCCCATTCGGACCCCCAGTGTCACCCTGTCACCCCCCGGTGTCACCCCCCGGCTTCCCACCCAGTGTCTCCCACCTCCTCCCCCGGGTCCTCCCTGTTCCCCTTGGCCCCAGTTCCCCCCAGTCTCTCCCCGGTTCCACTTCCCCTTTTCTCCCGCTCTCACCCAGTTCCTCCCCAACCCTCCCTCCTCTCTCGCCCAGTTCCTCCCACTCCCCTCCGGCTCTTCCCAGCCCCGTCACCTCATTCTCCCCCTTTCCCCCATTCCCTCCCAATCCCCCTATCTCCCCCCTGTCCACCCATTCCCTCCCTCCCAGTCCCGGTGCCCCCCCTTTCCCTGGCGCTCCCCGGTGCTCCCGTCGCCCCAGTCCCTCCCGGCGCCCCCCGCCGCTCCCGGCAGCCCCCGCGGCGGCACCTGGTACCCGCAGCCCGCGGCCGCCGCCGCCGCCGCCCCGAGCAGCAGCAGCGGCAGCAGCGCCACGGGCGCCGCCATGTCGCTCGCGGCCGCCCTCATGTGACCGCGCGCCCACGTGACGCGCCGCTTCTCATCCCGCCCTGCCGCCGGCAGCTCGCGCTAAAGCCCGCCCCCTTGCGCTCTGATTGGCTGTTGCGCGTAGAAGGCGGGGAGGCCGCGTTAAAGCAACAAGGCGGTTTGTTTATCGCCAGACGGGGGCGGTGACATAAGATAATGCGCCAATTAGCAAGCAGGATTCCTATGACTGACAGGGCTGGCCACGCCCACGCCACTATAGGAGACGAACGTTGGAAATGCCCCGCCCTCTCCACGGCGGGAAAACCCTTTTAGCCAATGACAGGCGGCGACTCTGAGGATCCCTCCCCGCTACGGAACGTGATTGGCGGAGAGCTCGAGCTGCCCGGCGCGCTCCACCAATGGGGCGTCGAGTAGCAGTTGGGGAGGAAGCGTGTGGCTTTACCTCAGAGAGAGGACAGCGGCTGAAGGGAACCACAAAATGGCGGCGCAGGCCGGGCGCCATCTTCTCCATCATCCCCCTCGTCCCCCCGGTCCCAGCTCTCCCTCCCCTTCCATTGGATGCAGCCCCTGCTGCCCTCGGCACCTCCAGCTCCCACCCCAAAGGCACCTCCGGTGCTGGGATCAGCCTCCTGCCCGCCCCCCTCGCCGCCCCAGCGGCTCCGGTCACGTCCCGGCCCTTGCGGCTTTCCCACGTGTTGGATAATCCATAAGCCAGCGGGAATGTTCCAGTGTCCTGGAAACTCCGGCCTCCACGCGCTTGGACAAAGGGAATCCTCAGGCGGGGCCAGTTCTGCTGCCTGTATCGGAACCAGCCCCGAAGCGGATGGAACCCGCGCGCCGGGAACGGGGACGGGAGCGACGCGGTGTCCGTGCGGATCCCCCGGCGTCACCACGGAGGGGACATGGGCTGCGGGTTCTGCAGGTAGGACATGACCACGGCCGAGATGGAGAGCCTGGGACAGCGGAGGAGAGGGGCCGGTGAGGGGCGAGGGCGGCGCCACGGCGCCCACCGCCCGCCCGGCACTCACATGAAGCTGCTCATCATCTGCTTGGTGTCCTCCGAGCTGCGCGAGTTGGCGAAGCTGATGAAGGAGCAGTAGACGGCGATCCAGGCGCACCACTTGAGCTGGGCAAGAGACGGGGACGTCACCGGGCACCCCAACATCCTCTGTGCACCCCAACAACTCCTATACACCCCTATACACCCCAATGCTCCCTATGCAGCCGGTGAAGCTGATGAAGGAGCAGTAGACGGCGACCCAGGCGCGCAAGACAGGGATGTCACCAGGCACCCCAACATCCTCTGTGCACCCCCATACACCACAATGATCCCTATACACCCCAACAACCGCTATACACCCCTGCACACCCCAACACCCTCTACACGCTCCCCGTGCAGCCGGTGAAGCTGATGAAGGAGCAGCAGACGGCGATCCAGGCGCACAAGACAGGGACGTCACCAGGCACCCGTGTCCCCCCGTGCCCCCCGTCCCCTCCGCTGTCCCCCCGTGCCCCCCGTCCCCTCCGCTGTCCCCCCGTGCCCCCCGTCCCCCCCGTGTCCCCGGCACCTTGAGCATGAGGCCGCACATGCTGAACACCATGCCCAGCAGGTTCATGTAGTCGGGCGTGGGGTCCTCCAGCGCGGGGCTGCTCTCCGCCGACGGCGCCTTGTACCTGGCCGGGCGCAGAGGGGCAACGTCCTGGAGCGCCCGGGACCCCCCCCCCGGGCCATTCCCGGAGCCCCCAGGCCCTTCTGGGGCCCCTCGGTGCCTCCCGGAACCCCCCGACCCTTCCCAGTGCCCCCGTACCGGGCCACCCGCGCAGGGCGCCGCGGGTCCGCCATGTTGCGCCGCTTCCGCCGGGAGAGGTTCCGCCCCCGGCGGCAGCCCCGCCCCCTGCGCGGGTCCCGGTTCCGCCCCCGGCTCCGGCCCCTTCCCTGGCTCCGGTCCCGCCCCCCGCGCGGGTCCCGGATCTGGCCCCGCCCCCGGATCTGGCCCCGCCTCTGGCCCCACCCCCAGCTCCGGCCCCGCCCCCGGCTCTGGTCCCGCCCCCGGCTCCGGCCCCGCCCCCGGCGCGGGTCCAGGTTCCCGCTCCGTTTCGGGGCCGGTTCCGCTCATGGCGTTTCCGCAGCCGCGGCTCGCGCCGCCGGAGCTGCCCCGGCACCGGGCGCAGAGCATCGAGTGCGGCCAGGGCGCCGTGCGGGCCGCGCGCTTCAACGGTGAGAACGGGAACGGGGGAACCGGGACCGGGGAACCGGGAACGGGACCAGGGATGGGGGAACCGGGACCGGGCAGGGCGCCGTGCGCGCCGCGCGCTTCAACGGTGAGAACGGGAACGGGACCGGGGAACCGGGAATGGGGATGGGAGACCTGGGATCTGTGCAACCTGGACTACGGGGGGCAGAACCAGAGAACCAGGATCTGCGGAATTGGGATCCGGAATGGGGAGGTGGAACCGGGAACTGGCATCTGTGGCCCCCAGACCATGGTGGGCGGAACCAGAGAACCGGGATCTGCGGAATCCAGACCTGGCCCCTGGTCCTGGGACGTTCCCCCGGTCCCAATGATGGAGGGGTGACAGTGTCCCAGGTGGGGGTGATCGGCCATGTCCCAAGGGGGGGCTTAGTGGGTATTCCCAAGGGGGGGTTCCCAGGCCACCGGTCCCCCACGTCACCCGTGTCCCCGCAGCCGACGGCAACTACTGCGTGACGAGCGGCAGCGACAAGACGCTCAAGCTGTGGAACCCCTACAAGGGCACCCTGCTGCGCTCCTACCTGGGCCACGGCTACGAGGTGCTCGACGCCGCGGGGTGAGGGGACGCAGGGACACGGGGACGCGGCGCTGCCACCGCCCCGGCACCGCGTCCCCCGCACCGTCCCCGTCCCCGCAGCTCCTTCGACAACAGCCAGCTGTGCTCGGGCAGCGCCGACAAGACCGTGGCGCTCTGGGACGTGGCCACGGGGCAGGCGGTGCGCAAGTTCCGGGGACACGCGGGGGTCAGTGACACCGGGGGGACCGGGGGGGGCTGTCACCGCCCGCCGTGATGCCGTCACCTCCCTCCGCAGAAGGTCAATTCCGTGCAGTTCAACGAGGAGGCCACTGTCATCGTGTCTGGTGAGCGGAGGCGCCGGCGGCCGCCCCCCGTCGTGTCCCTGCTCCCCTCGGTGTCCCCCGCGCTCTCGGTGTCCCCGCTCCCCTCGGTGTCCCCTTTGTCCCCATCCTGTCCCGCGCCGTCCCCGCAGGCTCCATCGACTCCAGCGTGCGCTGCTGGGACTGCCGCTCGCGCCGCCCGGAGCCCGTCCAGGTGCTGGACGAGGCCAAGGACGGCGTGTCCAGCGTGAAGGTCTCGGACCACGAGATCCTGGCGGGGTGAGGGACGCCGCGCGGTGACGGGGACAGCCCCGGGGCCACCGTGTCCCCCCGGCCAGGGCCACCGTGTCCCGTCTTCCCGCAGCTCCGTGGACGGCCGCGTCCGGCGCTACGACCTGCGGGCGGGCGAGCTCTACTCGGACTACGTGGGGAGTGAGTGACACTGGGGACAGGGGCCACGCGGAGGGGCAGGACAGCGTCCCCACCGTGTCGCCGTTGTCCCCGCAGGCCCCGTCACCTGCGTCTGCTTCACCAAGGACGCCCAGTGCGTCCTCGTTGCCAGCCTCGCGGCCCCGCTGCGCCTGCTGGACAAGGACACGGGCGAGATGCTGGGCGAGTACGGGCGGCTCTGCGGGGACGCGGCGGGGGACACGGTGCGGGGGGACACGGCGCCACCCCGACGGCCCCCGCGCGCCCCCGCCCAGGTACAGCGGGCACCGCAGCAGCGCCTGCCGCCTGGACTGCGTGCTGAGCGAGCGCGACGCCCACGTGGGCTGCGCCTCCGAGGACGGCGCCGTCTACTTCTGGGACCTGGTGGAGGTGACGGCGCGCGGGGCGGCCCCGGCTGTCCCTGCATGTGTCCCCACCTGTCCTCATGTCTCCCTGTCTGTCCCCACGGCTCCCCCCTGTCCCCACGTGTGCCCACATGTGTCCCCACCTGTCCTCATGTCCCCCCGTCTGTCCCCATGTCCCCCGCCTGTCCCCACGTGTCCCTGCACGTCCCCACATCCCCCCCGTCCCCCGCAGGGCTCGCTGGCGCTGCGCCTGCCCGTGGGCCAGGGCGCCGTGCAGGCTCTCGCCTTCCACCCCACGCGGCCCGTCCTGCTGGCGGCCACGGGCGGCACCCTGCAGCTCTGGGACACCGGGGACACGGCGGGGGACACGGCGGGGGACACGGCGCCGTGACGGCCCGGCCCCCCCGCCAAGGAACAGACACCCTCAAAAAGCTGCAGTTTTATTGGGAGCGACTGGATCCCGGCGCGCCCGCCTTGCCAGCAATAAATAACATTCATGTAAGGACAGGCGGTTGGATGGGGATGGGAAGGGGGGGTCCCGCCCCCCCGCGCTGCGGTGCCCCCGGGGGGCGCCCTAGGGTGACGATTGTGGGGGGGCGGCTCCGTGCGGCGGCTCTGGGAAGGACCCCGCGCTCCGGGCGAACGTCTCGGCCACGAGCAGCGGGAAAACCAGGGAGGCGTCGGCGTAAACCTGGATTGGGGGGACACAGCAGGGACACGGTGATGTGATGGGGGCCGGGGGGGGGCACGCGTGTCCCCGTGCCCCCCCCACACACCCACCTTGACCGGCGTCGCATCCGGGCGGATTTTGCCCCAGGAAACGGCCTCGTCCGGCCGGGCGCCCGAGTCGGAGCCGTCGAATTCCTGCGCCGTGTTCACGTATACGGAGAAGTCGGCTCCGTTCCTCTGCGTGGGGGGAAACGAGGGCACCGTGAGGGGTCCCCTGTCCCTGGGGTGTCCCCAGGGGTCCCCAGATGTCCCCTCACCATGAGGTTGGCGTTGGCGATGTGGTGCTTCACCAGGCCCCCGCCCAGGATGATCATTCCCGTGCGCTTGGCGTAAAGGGCCTGTGTGTTGATGAGGCGCAAATCTGGGGGGGGGAAACAAAGAGGGGAATTGGGGGGCTGTGAGGGGGCCCAGGCGTCCGGGCCGCCCCCCCGGCCCCGGCCTCACCCTCCACGATGTCCAGCACCAGCCCCGGGCGCTTGTACGAGTGGAAGAAGATCATGTCGCCCAGGGAGCCGTCGGTGAGCGCCGGGCTCAGCACCGGGATCCGGTTCTGCAGCGGGGGACACCCCCGGCTCGCGGTGACACCCCCTGCGAGGCGGGGACCCCCCCGGGGACACCCCCTGTGACACCCCCGAGCCACAGTGACACCCCCAGGGGTACGGGGACACCCCCAGGGACACCCCTGAGCCACAGTGACAGCCCCAGGGACACCCCCAGGGACACCTCCAGCACACAGTGACACCCCCAGGGACACAGTGACACCCCCAGGGACAGGGGGACACCCCCAGGGACATGGGGACACCCCCAGGGACACCCCTACCTTCTGCGCCCAGTAATAGACAGACTCCGGGTTGTCGATCTCCTTGCCCAGCCGCGCGATCATCTTGGACGGGGTCCATTTCACGCCCTGCCACACAACAGGGGTGACAGCGGGTGCCCCCCCCCCAGCCCTAGGGACACACTGGCGACACCGGGAAGGGCCCAGGCGTCCGGGGGGCAGCCACCCACCTCCGTGTCCTGCTCGTCCAGCATCTTCTCCAGGATGGGCATCACCCAGTCCTCGAACTTGCAGTAGTTGTCGTTGGGCACCAGCAGGTTCCCGATGCTGGGGACAACGGGGGGCCGCTCAGTGGGACGTGTCCCCCCGCCGGGGGTCCCCCGAGGGGCCCAGGCGTCCGGGGGCCGCACCGGTTGATGCCGCGTTCGCGCAGCTCCCGCCCGCGCAGCTCGAAGTCCCCGACGTAGGTGGGCGCCAGGCACTTGATGAGATCCTCCTCCACGCCGCCGGCCGTCGTCACCAGCACGTCCACCTGCGGGGACAGCGCCCGGGGCCGCGGCTCAGCCCGGGGCACGGGGGACACCAGGGACGGGAGCCTGGGGACACCCAAGAGACAGGACTGGGACCCTGGGGACACCTTAGAGAATGAGCTGGGACCCTGGGGACATCCTAGAGACAGGACTGGGACCCTGGGGACACCCAAGAGACGGGATCGGGAGCCTGGGGACACCAGAGAGAATGAACTGGGATCCTGGGGACACCCAAGAGACGGGATCGGGACCCTGGGGACACCGGAGAGAATGAACTGGGACCCTGGGGACATCCTAGTCACCGGACTGGACTAGGGAGACGGCGCTGGGGCCTTGGGGACGTTCTAAGCATGGGGCTGGGACACCAGGGCCCCCCTGGAGACACAACTGGCACCTTGGGGACCTCCTGGAGACGGGGCCGGGATCCCGTGGTCCCTGTGGGACAGGCTGGGAGCCACGTGGGGCAGGAGGAGGGTCCGTAGGGACCCCGAGAGGGAGCGGGAGCCCCTGGGAAGGGGGGCTGGAGGGATGGGGAAGGAGCCCCAGGGGGTATCCCGGAATTGCCCCGGGGGCTCCCGGGCCCCCGTCCCACCATGTTGTGCTGCACCAGGTAGCGGATGCTCTCGCGCACGCCCGAGCTCATGAGGTTGGACGT
>JAUBOD010000552.1:45458-62113 GCA_032353885.1 Nothura maculosa
CAGGACAGGTGGGACATGACGGGGGGGGGGGGGGCAACGCCCATAAAAAACAACGAGTCGAGAGTCCCGTCTCATAGAGACATTACGGGGGGCTGCCCCCCTCAGAGCTCGTCCTTGAGAGCGGCCCCCCCGTCGTCGTCCTTGTCGCCGCCGTCATCCTCGTCCTCATCGTCCTCATCCCCTTCGTCATCGCCGTCGTCGTCCTCATCCTCCTTGCGCTTCTTGTCCTCCTCGTCTTGCTGCCGCCGCTGCTCCTCATCCTGCTGCTCCTTCATCTTCCTCTCCGCGTCCTGGGGGTGGGGGGCGGTGGGAGGTCAGCACCATCCCTGCCCCCAGGGCCATCACCTGCCCCATTGTCACCCCCTACTCGACAGGACAGGGAGGAGGGCCCAAAGGGGGAGGGGCTGGGGGGGAAGGTGGCTGGAGCAACCCCCCAAATCCAGAGGGCTGTAGGGGGAGCAAGAATCCCCCCCCCAGAGAGTTCAGGGAAGGAGTCATGGGACACCCCCCCACCTTGGTGTCCCCCACAGGGAAATAGATCACAGAACCCCCAAGAAAGTAAGAGGTCTCCCCCTCCTTCAAAGTAGGAGCCACCCCCCAAGATGAAAAACAGGGGGATCCAGGCACCCCTGTACCTTGGTTCCCCTCCATAGACAGCCCCTGACCCGAGGTCACAGCCCCCCATACAGTTTGGGGCCCCCCCCCCAAACATTAGCAGCTCTCCTCACCTTTGTGGCCCCCCAGGTCTCATTGCCGATCTCTTCTGCCAGCTTCTCGTCATCCGTGAGCAGGAAGTTGTCGAAGATGGTGCCCGATTTCACCTGTCACCACAGGGGTTGGCAGCGTCACCAGGAGCCCCCCCACAACCAAAACAGAGTACGAAGTCCCTCAAACGGCCCCCACCTGCCAGAGGTCGAGGCCGAGGACCCCGAAGCTCTCGTAGACGTAGAGGTCGGGGTCGGGCTGGTACTCGGGGTTCTCGATCTCGGGGTGCACCCACTTGCCCTTGTAGTCGGGGTTGTCGATCTGCCGCGGCCGCCACTCGCCCTGAGAGATGAGAACATGGGGGGTGTCTGTGTATGTGGGGCGGCTGAAGCCCCCCCCGGCGGTGCCACCGTGACACCCAAGGGCCCCACCTTGTACTCGGGGTTCTGGATGACGGGGGGCTCCCACTCGCCGTCCATCTCCTCATCCCAGTCCTCTGGCTTCTTGGCGTCTGGGTCCGGGATGTGCTCGGGTTTGTCCCAATCCTGACAAAACAGCAGGAGCGGGTTAGGGGACAGTCTTTGGTGCAACATGGCACCAGCCCCCGTGTCCCGCTGTCACTCTCCGGGCGCCTGTCACCTCGGGCTTGCTGTCCTCGGGGTCATCGATCTTGGCGCGCTCGTCCCAGTCATCGGGCTTCTTGGCAGCTGGGTCCTTGATCTTCTTGGGGGGCAGGAAGTCCCAGTCATCCTCGAGGCCACCGCTCTCCACGCGGCTGTTGTCGATCTTCACCTCGTAGGTGTTGTCGGGGCGCACGATGAGCGTGTACAGGTGCGTGAACTCGTCGTCCTGCGTGCAATGACACTGTGAGTGCCAGCGCTCGGCACGGGGTGACATGGGCGACTTGTCATCCCGTGGGGACAGCGCCGCGGTTGCGCGCCACCACGCACCTTGCAGCGGATGTCCTTGTTGATGAGCACGTTCTTGCCCTTGTAGTTGAAGATCACGTGGACCTTCTTGGTGCCGGGACCACAGATGTCGGGGCCTGTGACAAAGGGCGCCGGTGTCACCGGCTGCCACCCGGCGTTGCCCGCAGGGCCGCGGCACACGCACCGAACATGATGTTGTACTCGGAGTCGCCGTGCATGTCAGCCTGCTCCAGCGTGGCTGGGAAGAGCTTCACATAGCCGCCGCCGCAGTCGATGTTCTGCTCGTGCTTCACCGTGAACTGCAGCACCAGCGTCTTGCCGCGGTTGCTGAAGGGCTCGAAGCGCGACGAGAGTGCATAGAAGCGTGCGTCCTGGCTCGTCTGGATGCCTGCAGGGGCGCGGGCGCCGTGAGCAGCTCCACAGCACTGCCATGGCCCCGGACCGGCTGGGGTGGGTTGGGTTTTACCTTTGTCCTTCTCGGCGTCGCCGTAGAACTTGCCGGCGCTCAGCACGAATTTGCCATAGTCGGATTTGTGCTTGGATTCCACCCAGCGGCTGCTCCAGGCGTCTGTGCAGGGTGGTGGGATAGGGAAGTGTCAGGAAACCAGCGCCCCCCGCCCCCCACCTCCACTGGTGACCCCGGAAGAGCCATGGAGGGTTCTGGGATGGGGGCAGATCGGAGAACGTGGGGCTCCCTTTCTCCATCAGGGGAGCCTGGAGAAGTATCCATGGTTGCAGAAGGGAAAATGGATGGAAGAGCTCCCCCCACCAACCTTGGGAAGCCCCTATATGAGGGAAAAGGCTGGGGGGGGGGGGGGGAGGTCCACCACAGCCTGCCTCCCTCCAGCAAGCTCTGCTCGCAGTAAACAGCAATTCCATGGGATTCTCCTCCCCCTCCTCCCCAACGGCTTCCTGCTCCAGAGATCTGTCGCATTCACCATCCAACTGGCGGGGGGGGGGGTCCCGATGCTCCCGATGCTGCTCTTGAGGGCAACAGAAACCCCCAGTGCGAGACCCCCAGCCCGGAGAAGGGCGGGATCCTCTTCCACTCCCCCCCCAAGGAGTTCTCATTGCCCCCCAGAACTCCAATATCCTCCCCACGATCCCAGGCTCGCCCCCAGCTCGGTGGAGGGTGGGGTCCTCAGGCCGTGCTCCTACACCAAGACCCCCCCGGCCCCTGCAGCCCGGGCGAGGACCCAGCGGCCTCCAACGGCCTCTAAGGCACCCCTCAAGGGCCTACCCTCGTCCCCTCCTCACCTCCATCGCGGAACTCCTCCCGGAAGTACTCGGTGGGCTCGGCCGCGGCGAGCGCCACGACAACGCCGAGCAGGACGGCGGCGCCAAGGGGGCTCATGTCGCCGGGGTGTCACACAGTGCGCGGCGGCGCCTGGCCCTTTAAGACAGTCGTCCCTGCGCGGCCTGGCGGCGCCCACACACTGCGGAGGGGGGCGGTGGCGGAGCCGCCTTTTATACGGCCCCGGCCCCTCGGCCCGCCCGTGCGCGCGCACCATTGGTCCGCACTCGCGAGCGACCCGCTCTCATTGGCTGCTCGCTCCCTCTCCGGCTTCGGCGGCTCCCCCGAACGTTGGCGTCCCAGATGGCCGCTTTCCATTGGCGGAGCGTGAGGTCCAATGAGGAGCGACCACGCGTTCGGCGGGAGACGCCCCCCCTCCCCTCCCATGCCGCTCCCCCCGCCTCCTTCCGTGCCCTGCGTCGCTCGCTCCCAGGGTCACGTGGGACCGGGCGCTCTTAAAAGACCAGGCCGAGCACATGGGGCAGGAGAGGTGGTCGCCATCCCATAATAGTAAAGGGAGGGTGGGGGGGGGGGAAGGGGCACTTTCGCGAGTAAGGCGGTATATGACCTTAAATAGCAGTGTGACGCAAAGCTAATGTAATTGGTCCTGATGACGTCATAGCTTCGAGGAGGGCAGTGACAGGTGCATTTTCCCTATCGCGTTGCCATGGCGATGCGCCCCTTGGTTGCTGTCTTCATGGTTGCAGACAAGGAAATGGGGGAGTTCCCATGGCAACGCACGAGGGCACTGAGGGGGGCAGTTGCTATGGCAACGAGGACAGAACCCTCGGGCTTGCGGTTGTAACAATCGCTCTCTCCTTGCCAGCCGCGGTACCCTCGATGTCGGTTGCTATGGCAACCCAGTGCCCGATGACGTAACGCCAACCGATCCACCAGGGGCAGGCGGGAGGAGAGCTGTGGCCACACTCAAGATGGCGCTGGCGGCACGCCCCCCCCCCCAGCATGGCGCCGCCCGCGTGCCGGAGAGCGCTTCCGGCGCGGCGGCGGCACTTCCGGCGCGGCGATGTCTCCCAGCGTGGCCGAGCTGCTGCTGCGGCGGCTGGAGCGCGAGCCCGAGGCCGGGCCCGGCGGCGGCCTCTGCAGCCTCGAGGCGGCCGCCGCGCTCGGCGTCGAGCACCAGGCGCTGGTCGGCGCCGTCAAGAGCCTGCAGGCGCTGGGCGAGGTGCGCGCGGCGCCGGGGCGGCTCCGGGGCCGCTTCTAGGGCCCGTTCTGCGGCTGGTTGCGGAGCCCGGGGCGGTTTCAGGGCCGGCTCCGGTGCTGCTCCCACTTACAGTGTGCGGCTCCCCACGGCTGGATGCACTCTGGCGTCCCTGGTTCTGGTCCCTGGGGCGAGTTCCTGGTGCTGGTCCCAGCTCCCGGTGGCTGGTGCCGGTTCCCGCTCCCTGATCCCGTTCCCTGATCCTCTGGTCCCGGTTTCCTCTCCCTGATCTCGTTCCTGGTTCCTCTTCCGTGGTCCCATCCCCACTCTGGCCCCATCCCTGCTCCGTTCCTGTTGGCTGCTCCCACCCCAACCACATTCGGTGCCTGTTCCTGTCCTCGCTCCGTCCTTGGCGTCATCCCTGCTCCTTCCCCTCCCCATCCCCGCTCCGTCCCCATCCCCAATCTATCCCTGCTCCGTCGCTGCGCTGACGGCGCTGGCCCGCAGGTGATCGAGGCGGAGCCGCGCGGGGCCACGCGCTGGCAGCTGAGCACCGAGGGCGAGGAGGCGGCGCGCGCCGGCAGCCCCGAGGTCCGGCTGTTCCGCGCGCTGCCGCCCGATGGGCTGCCCCAGGCGCAGCTCATGGTGAGGGACCGGGGACACCCTGGGGGACGCGGGGACATCCTGGGAGATGTGGGGACACGAGGGGACGCTCAGGGATGGGGGGCGCTCGGGGTCACAGGGACGCATGGGGACGTGGGGCACTTGGGGACACTTTGGGGCACCCTGGGGGTGCATGGGGATGCACAGGGGCCTGGGGAGCCGGACCCCCTAGGGTGCATGTGGACGACCGGGGGACACCCTGGGGACCCCTGGACACCCTAGGGGACCTCAGGGACACCCTTGATAACTCCCTGGGGACTCTTGGTGCATGAGGACAACCTGGCATGCACGGGGGACATCCTGGAGACCAGCTGGGGACCTGGGGACGCATGAGGATGTACAGGATGCCTGGGGACACCCTGGGGACGTCCTCGAGCTGCCGTTTTCGTTCGTAGGCGCTGCCTGGCGCCCACATCGGCTTCAGCAGGGCCATGGCCAACAAGTGGCTGCGGTTGGACAAGGAGGCGCCCGGCGGCCCCCGCGTCTTCCCCGCCGTGAGTTGTGCCTCTCCCCGGTAGCCCCGTCACACGCCTGGGGTTGCCCCTGAGGATCCCTGTCCCCGTCACACCCCTGGGGTTGTTTCCAGTGTCCCCGTCACATACCCAGGGCTGTCCCCGAGGGTCCCTGTCCTCAGGGTCCCTGGCCCCATTGCACATCTGAGCCTGTCCCTGACGGCACCTGTCCCCATGGGTCCCTATCCCAGACTGAGTCTGCCCCGAGGCTCCGTGTGTAGCCCTGTGGGCCCTTCTTGCTGCTCTGTCATTGTTCCTGTTTCCTGTAGCCGGGCTCTGTCCTGCCCGTGTGTCCCTCGAGTGATGGTGACGGTGCCCATGTCCCCATGGTGGCAGTGCCCACCCTCGGCCTTGTCCCTATGTCACCACATTTGCCGGTGCCTGTGTGCTCGTGTCCCTGTGGTGACACTGCCTGGTCCCCATGTCCTGCGGTGTCCCGGTGTCCCCCTGTCCCACAGGGTGCGCGGTGCCGCCGTGTGGTCCCCATGTCCCACGGTGTCGCTGCCTGGTGTCCCCGTGTCCCTTGCAGGCAGGATGCTGCACGGTTCCCATGTCCCGCAGCGCCGCTGTCCCCATATCCCCGTGTCCCCACAGTGCCGCTGCCCGGTATCCCCGTGTACCTGCCGTGACGCACTACAGTCCTGCAGGTGCCAGCGAGCAGGACACAGTGTCGGTGTCCCCATGTCCCCATGCGGTGCATTCCCATAGGTGCCAGTGGTGCGATGCGGTGCAGGACCCTCTGTCGGTGTCCCCATGTCCCCACCGTGACATGGTGCCATCCCGTAGGTGCCGGCGGTGCAGGACGCGGTGCAGGACAACCTGCAGCGGGTGCAGCAGGGCGACGCGGCTGGGCTGCCCGAGCGCGACCGCACTGAGCTCAAGCGCCGCAAGCTGCTGCTTGAAGTGTAAGTGACACCGGCGGGGCCAGGAGGGGACACGGGGGGTGAAACCGCCGCAGTGACACCCCCTTCCCCCCCCAGCACCCTCAAATCCTACTGGCTGCGCAAGGGCAGCGCGTTCAGCACGGCTGTGACGCGCCAGGACACGGAGCTGACGCCCGACATGATTGCCACGTGGGTGACGAAGCGCCGCAGCGCCTGTCGCAGCGGTGGCGCCGGTGGTGCTGAGGGTGCTGTCCGCCATGGTGGTGATGGCACTGCGTCCCCGCAGTGGCTCGTGGCGCCAGCGCCCCTTCAAGCCCTACAACTTCGCGGCGCGGGGGCTGCCTCCTGAGTGCGGCCACCTGCACCCGCTGCTCAAGGTGCGGACGCAGCTGCGGCAGATCTTCCTGGAGATGGGGTGAGCACCGTGACGGGGACGGCCCCTGACGTGGGGCATACCTCACACAGCGAGTGCCCCCCGTGCCCCCCCCCAACGCCCCCGTGCCCCCCGCAGCTTCTCGGAGATGCCCACGCACTCGTTCGTGGAAAGCGCCTTCTGGAACTTCGACGCCCTCTTCCAGCCGCAGCAGCACCCAGCGCGCGACCAGCACGACACCTTCTTCCTGCAGGGTGTGCGAGGACGGGCACACGGGGCGGGGGGCTGGCGCCGCCCCTTGCTCACCCACCACCTTGTTGTCCCCCCAGAGCCAGCAGAGGCGCTGGAGCTGCCGCCCGGCTACATGGGCAGGGTCAAGAAGGTCCATTCGCAGGGAGGCTACGGCTCGCAGGGGTGCGCAGGGCACCTATGGTGGGGCCAGCCCCCCTGTGGGGGCATCCTGTGACGGGGACACTGCGGGTGTGGGGGCAGTCTCCACTCTGGGGACATCCTGTGATGGGGACACCCCTGCAGGGACAGTCCCCTATCGTGATGCCCCCCCCATCACAGTGTCCCCACGTCCCCATCCTGCAGGTACCGGAGCGAGTGGCGCGTGGCGGACGCGCGCCACACCCTCCTGGCCCCATGGCAGTGTTTCCATGTCCTGGTGTCCTCATGTCCCCATTGCAGTGTCCCCATGTCCTGGTGTCCCCATGGCGGTATCCCCATGTTGCCTTGTCCCCAACCCGCAGGTACCGCAGCGAATGGCACGTGGCGGACGCGCGCTGCACCCTGCTGTCCCCATGGCGGTGTCCCCATGTCCCCATTGCAGTGTCCCCACGTCCCCGTGTCCCCATGTTGCATTGTCCCCATCCCGCAGGTACCGCAGCGAGTGGCGCGTGGCGGACGCGCGCCGCACCCTGCTCCGCACTCACACCACAGCCTGCAGCGCCCGCCTGCTGCAGCGCCTGGCACAACAGGTGCAGGGGGGGGCCGGGGTGCCCGCGGGGGGGGGGGTGCTGACCCCGTGTGCCCCACAATGTGCCCCGTGTCCTGCTGTGCGTAGGCATCCTTCGCGCCCGGCCGCTGGTTTTCCATCGAGCGTGTGTTCCGCAACGAGGCGGTGGATGCCACGCACCTGGCCGAGTTCCACCAGGTGGAGGGCGTCGTGGCCGAGCGCGGCCTGGCCCTGGGCCACCTCCTGGGCGTCCTGAGCGAGTTCTTCAGCAAGATGGGTGCGGGGGGGACACAGGCAGGGCGGGAGGCTTGGAGGGGGCCCGCTGAACCCCCCCTGCACACACAGGTATCACGCGGCTGCGCTTCAAGCCGGCCTATAACCCCTACACGGAGCCCAGCATGGAGGTGTTCAGCTACCACCCAGGTAGGGACGTGGGGGAGGGTACAAGGGGCAGGAGAGACATAGAGGGACTGCTGTGGTCATGGTCACCACGGGACTGGAGGTGCCCTCTGGGAGGCCTCTGGGCTGTCTTTGGAGGGCTCCATTGGTCTCTGGGGGACTCTGGGTGCCCTAACGGGGTAGGGGGTGTCTGGTGGGGAGCTCTGGGTGCCTGAGTCGGGGGGAGGGGGGGAGTTCCTGGTGCCTTTGTGGGGTCCAATCGGAGGGGTCGCAGGTGCTCATTTGGGATCCAATGTGGGGGGTCCCAAGTGCCCCTTTGGGGTCAAGTGGGTGGTCCCGGGTGCCCCTCACCCCTGTGGCCCCCAGGGCTGAAGCGCTGGGTGGAGGTTGGGAATTCGGGTGTCTTCCGGCCGGAGCTGCTGCTGCCCATGGGACTGCCCGAGGACGTCAGCGTCATCGCATGGGGGCTCTCGCTGGAGCGGTGAGTGGGGACACGGTGGCGGGGTGGCCACAGTGTACCCCACTCCCCGCTGACACCAGTGTCCCCACAGCCCCACCATGATCAAATACGGCATCAACAACATCCGCGAGCTCGTGGGGCACCGCGTGAACCTGCAGATGGTCTACGAGAGCCCCCTGTGCCGCCTGGACACCTAGCGGGGCGCCAGTGGCCCCTGGGGGGTGGGAGGGATGAGGACCCAATCCCCTGGAATCCCCCGTGCCCTGGGGGCAGGAGGGATGGGGGCCACTGTTCCCTGGTGGCTCCTGTCCCCTAAGGGGTGTCCCCTGCTGTGCGAGGAGGGGCAGGGGCCCCTTGTGCCCTGGTGTCCCCTGGAGTTAGACCCCTCCCGTGTCCCCCAGTGTGGGGGCAGGAGGGGGTGCAATAAAGCCCTGCAGCCAGTGGGTATCTGCATGTGGGGGGGGGCTGGCCTGTTACTGGGGGGCAGCGTGAGCTTCGTGTGGTAGTGGGGGCCTGGCGTGAGCTCGGTGCGTGACAAAGGGGCATCGCGCGAGCCCAGCGCGCTAATGAGAATGGCAGGAGCCAGGGGTGCCAACAGAGCTGGCGGGAGCTCCATGCGCTAACAAGGGAGCCGGGCGCCCCGGGGAAGGCAGCGGCACCGGCTCCGCACGCCCATAGTCACTAACGAGATGGGCGCACTTGTGGAGGCAGCAATGCCACCTCCGTTTGCCCACGGGCACCAAGGAACCAGGCGCCCTTAGTAAGGGAGCTGGGCGTGGTAGTGAAGGCAGCAGCACCAGCTCTACACACTGACAGGGTTGGCGGGAGCTCTGCACGCCAGCAAGGGAATTGGGTGCACTAGGGAGGGATCTGGGTGCACCCGCCTGCACCAAGGAGCTGGGCGTCCTTAACGAGGGATCCGGACAAGCCAGTGGAGGCAGCAGCACCGGCTCTGCGCACACCAGGGAGCCGGGTGCCATGGTGGAGACGGCAGCACCGGCTCCGCACGCCTGCGGGCACCAACGAGCCGGGTGCCCTTAACGAGGGATCCGGACAAGCCGGTGGAGGCAGCGGCACCGACTCCGCGCGCCCACGGGCACCAACGAGTCGGGCGGGCGGGCACCGACGGCCCCGGGCCCGCGCGCCGCCACCCGCGGAGCAGCCCGGGGCGCGGCCGGCGCATGCGCGGGGCGCGCGGCTCCACCAGGAGCCGAACGGGGGCGTCCCCGCGGTTCCCGCCAGCGGCGACCGGGCCCCGAGCGCCCCCGGGGCCCTGTTGGCCACGGCCCCCCCACGCAGTCCCCCCTGCGCCATGTCGTCTCCACGCGGTCCCCACGTAGTCCCCCCTGCCCCGCGTTGTCCCTCCGCCTCAGCCTGATGGAGTCACCCCGAGGTGGCTCCTGACTCCACCTCAAGCTGCTGCCCCTGCCCCAAATGTCCCCCTTTCCACAGGCTGTTCCTGTCACCCCAACACGTCGCCCTTTCCACAGGGTGTTCCTGTCAACCCACACATCTCTCTTTCTGCAGGGTCTTCCTGTCACCCCAAAATGTGCCCCCTTTCCACAGGGTGTTCCTGTCACCCCAACATGTCCCCCTTTCTGCAGGACATTCATGTCACATCAACATGTCCTGCTTTCCACAGGGTGTTCCTGTCACCCCAACATGTCCCCCTTTCCGCAGGCAGTTTCTGTTACCCCCACGCTTCTCTTTCCACAGGGTGTTCCTGTCACCCCATACATCTCTTTACACAGGATGTTCATCTCACCCCAACACATCCCCCTTTCTGCAGGCTGTTCCTGTCACCCCAAGATGTCCTCCTTTCCACAGGGTCTTCCTGTCACCTTGAAATGTTCCTCTTTCCACAGAGCGTTCCTGTCACCCCAACATGTTTCCCTCTTGCCTCGTCCTCCTCCAGGACTTCTCTCTGTCACCCTCAGCTGGGTCTGGCAACCCCAAAACGTCTCCTGTCACCTCAGCCTGGTGCCCCTGTCCCCAATTGTCTCCTCGTCTTCCTCCTCAAACTGCCTCCTTCTGCCCTCACGCCGGTTCCTTCACCCCAAAATGTCTCTCCTTGACCTCCACTCGGCTGCTCTGCCCCAGATGCCCCCCCTTTTCCTCGTGCTGGCTCCGTCTCCCCTCGCGCGCCCCGCGTCCCCACACGCGTCCCCTTGTCGCGCCTCCCTTCCCCTCACAGCGCCGCCCTGCCCGCCTTTTCCCGCGCCGCCCTCCCATTGGCGGAGCCGCGCCCGCGGCGGGCACTGATTGGCCAGCGCGCGTGCCCGTCGCCGTCCGGACCCGCCCCTCCGCGAGGCTGCTGAAGGGGAAATGGCAGGTGGGGCGCGAGGGCAACGGGAGAGTTGGGGGTACGCGGCCTGCGCGGTTAAAATACAGGAACAAACCCAAAGCCCTGTCCTGTGGCGCCAACGTGATGGCAGAAACTCGACAGCAGTGAAAACAGAGAGGAACACTTGCTGCCTCTGTCTTTGTACAGTTGCAAGACGCACATTGGCACCTCTGTCCGTTGCTTGCAATCTCCCTTTGTTTTGTAAAGGAAAATTAGGGCTCTGCAATAACCTCTCAATGCCAGGGATGAACATTCCCTCCAGTTTGTTATGGAGCAGGAGATCCCAGGGGGTCTCGGGAAGCTGTAGCCTTGAGTTGTCTTCCAGGTTCTAATTAACGAGTTGCTGTTAACTGGGTTTTTGCCTTTCCCAATTAACCTTCCAGCTTTTGAAGAGCCACTTTGGCCGCGAGGGGCACCGCCACCTGCGAACCGAGGTATAAGCAGCCGCTGCCAGGCGCAGATTCGCGATATGAGGGATTTGGGGGGGTAAAAGCAGCTGCCGCCAGGTGGTGAATTGGGATAAGGGGGGCCTGGGGGAGGCCGCTGCAGCTCCCTCCTTGCACGCCTGCTGGGGCCACCCAGTTTGCATCCACCTCCGGGTTGCTCCTTGCAGCACCGGCCACGTTTCTGCCTGGATTATGGGCTCGGATTTAGCCAACGGGGGTCCTCAAGGAACCGGGAGCTACTCCTGGTTTGCATCCCAGGACAAAATGGGCACCAAGGTGCTTTAGGAAGAGCCTTTGTGTGTCAGGAGCAGAAACAAGCTAGAAAAATGTGAAGCCGGGGTTTCTTTAGGGAAGAAAAGGGGATTTTGTGCTCCTCTGCTGGACATTTGCCCTTCCCATTAGTCACTCGGCCCCTGCTCCTGTAGGTGCTGCAGGAACAGCCAACGAGAAGCAGCCGGCCCCAGTAAAGCAGAGGCGCCGAAGCAATGCGCGGGCCGGGCTCCTGGACGCCAGGGCCCCACGCGCTCAGCCTGGCCGGCAACTCCCTCCGCAGGCGGCCGACGAAGAGGGCGCCGACGAGGAGCCGCAGGTGGAGGCAGCGCCGCTCGACGGCCCCTTCTTTGAGGCCAGCAGCGGGGAGCTCCCCGCCAGGTGAGTGGCCTGAGCAAGCAGGAGGCCGCGGCAGAAGCAGCCGCAGGCTCGTCGTGAAGAGGCTGCTTCTCATGCCAAGAAACAAAGGGAATGGGCTGCAGAACAAGGGCCCGGAGGCACTTGGCTCTTCTTTGCCGTGCCACTCTGCACCATGTGCTCCTGGAGTGACTCCAGGACACACATTCCCCCACCACAGCGGTGTTTTTCCTTGCTTTTTCTGCATATTCCAATGCGGGAAGTGGTATGGAAGGGCCTGTTTCCTGTGTGGGCTGTTGAGGGAGAGTGGCTGCCTGGAGCGCGTGGGGCCGCAGCTGCCACTCACTCGTGCGCCTGCCCCGGGGCGCCCGCGCCCGCTAGCACCAGCTGCTGCCCTCCGGCTGTTGCTGCTTCCCAGTGTAGCCTGTGCCGCCATGAGGACTCTGCCAGGGCGCAGCCGTCGGGCGGTCATGGCCTGGCCTCCCCTCCTGCAACGGGACGTTGCAGGCCGAGCGAGCCAGTGCGGTTGTTAGGGCATCAGCACTGATTAGCGCAGCAATTAGCTGATGAGCAGCTGCTAAGCGGAGCCCTGAGCATCCTGCACGCGGCCAGGGACCCCCACTGCAGTGCCAGTGCTGCAGCCCTTGCCGCTCCCGCAGCCCCGGCACAGCGCCTGGCGCTTCTGCGGCGCTGGCTGGCAGTGTGGGCGGCCTGCGGCAGCGCGCACAGCGCCTTGTCGACAAGGTCAACGAGAGCCGCAAGGCCGACCACGCGGTCATGAGTGGCTTCCGCGAGAGCCTCCTGCTCAAGGTGAGCGCCCGCGGCGGCGCCGAGGAGGGCTCGGGGCCAGGGCAGCAGCTGGCGGCGGCGGGCGCAGCTGCCCACGCGCTCCGGCCGTGTCCCCGCACGCGGCGCAGGTGTCGGCGCTGGCCGAGCAGCTGGAGGAGCGGCTCTTTGGCCTCTACGATGCACACAACGGGCTCATCCAGGAGCGGCTGCGCGAGCTGGCAGCCGCCACCGAGCACATCGCGCAGCTGCAGGGTGAGCTGCGGCGTGCCTGCCGCGCGCTCGAGGCCGCCTACCGTGACCTCTGCCTGCAGCCCGAGCCCTGAGCGCCGCAATAAAGGGCGAGCGGCCCCGGCGCCGTCTTCCGCGTGCTTTATTGCTCTGGCACCTGCGCATGCCGCCCACTCTGTGGCGGCGCCAATGAGCCACGGTGGCACTCGCTTCCCCACGCCCTGCCAGGAAGTGTGAGGATGGCGGCGGTACGGGAGACGGCGGCGCTTTGGGACACCTCAGGGCGTTGGAAGACACAGGCACGCTCGGCTCGCTACGCTCTGTCGGCGCCCGCTGCGCGCCGCGGCACCTTGTCAGCCGAGAACGCCTGGATGCCCGTGATGGCCCGGCCCAGGATAAGCGCGTGGATGTCATGGGTGCCTGCGGGCAGGGGCACGTGTGAGCGCGGGGGGCGCCCGCGGTACCCCGCACCAGCCCCGCTGTGGCACCCGCCTCACCCTCGTAGGTGTTGACAGCCTCCAGGTTTAGCGCGTGCCGCATGACGTGGTACTCGTCGCTGATGCCGTTGGCACCCAGCATGTCGCGCGCCTGCCGTGCCACCTCAAGCGCCTTGCCACACGAGTTACGCTTCAGCATGGACACCATCTCCGGGGTGGCCCTGCCGCGGGAGGCGCAGAGTGCGCGGTGGGGACACGGCAGGGACACGGGGGGGCATGTTGGGGACAGAGCAGGGACACGGGGGACACAGCAACACAGCGAGGATGTGGGCGGAAACTGTGGGGACATGGCCACGGACATGGCAGGGACACGGAGGACATGCAGGGCTACGCGCGCTACCTGCCCTCGTCCTTGAGGCGCCCCAGGCGCAGGCAGGCGTGCAGCCCCAGCGCGATCTCCGTCACCATGTCCGCCAACTTCTTCTGCACCAGCTGGTTGCGGGCGAGCGGCGCCCCAAACTGCTTCCTGTGCCGGGGGACGCCGTGGGGTGGCCGTGTCCCACGCTGTCCCCGCGCCGTCCCCGCTGTCCCCACCTGTCCAGGACGTACTGGCGCGCGGTCTCCAGGCAGGCCTCGGCGGCGCCAAGCGCGCCCCACGCGATGCCATAGCGCGCGCTGTCCAGGCAGCCCAAGGGGCCCTGTGCGGTGCCGAGGTGTCACCCGGGGACAGCTGCCACCACGCGGGTGTCACGGCACTCCCGACAGTGCTCAAGTGTCACCGCGCAGGTGTCACTGCGTCCCTGCTCACCGCCAGCCCCAGGGCGCCGGGCAGCAGCGCGTCGCTCGGCACCTCCACGTCGTCCAATTCGATGGTGCCAGTGCAGGAGGCGCGGAGCGCCAGCTTGCCACCGATGGGCGCCGTGTGCAGCCCGCGTGCGCCGCGCTCCAGCACGAAGCCGCGCACGCGCCCGTCCTCCTCACCCGCCGCCCACACCACGAACAGATCGGCCACGGGCGCGTTGGTGATCCTGGGGGGCGGCGGGTGAGCGCGGGCGGGTGCCGCGCACCGGGGGGCCGCATGCCAGCACTCACCACGTCTTGGCGCCGCGCAGGCGGTAGGTGCGCGCGCCCGCGTCGTAGCGTGCCCGCGTCTCCATGCCGCCAGGGTCGCTGCCGTGGTTGGGCTCCGTGAGGCCGAAGCAGCCCAGGAGCTGCCCCCGCGCTGGGAGGACGGGGATCAGCAGGGACCGGGCGGCGGCACAGCGCCCCACAGATCCTCTGCACCCCTGCACCCCACAGCCCCTGTGCCCCACAGCCCCCTCACCACACAGATCCTGCACAGCTCCCGTGCCCCACGGCCCCCTGCTCCCCCCGCATTGCCAGGCTCACCCAGGGCGGGCAGGTAGCGGCGCCGCTGCTCCTCGGAGCCGTAGGCAGCCAGCGCGTGCATGACGAGTGAGCTCTGCACACTGAGCAGCGAGCGGTAGCTGCTGTCCACACGCTCCAGCTCCCGCGCTGCCAGCCCGTAGGCCACCGCCGAGGCACCCGCGCAGCCGTACCCTGCCGGGGGCACCGTCATGCACGGGGAGCTGCTGTGGGACCCACAGCCGGACCCATAGTGTGAGCCACAGCGGGACCAGCAACGCCCTGTCCTCCATCCCCACTCACCTTTGATGGTGGCACCCAGCACCCCCAGCTCGCCCAGCTCAGTCAGGATCTCCCTGCAGAAAACTGGAGGGGAGGAGGGAACAGCAGAGGGATCAGGGGTATCTAGGGTTCCTATGGGGGGGACAGGGGGTATCTGGGGTTCCTGTGGGGGAGAGTACAAGGTTCCTGAGGGGGTCTGAGGGGTATCTGGGGTTGCTGGAGGGAGCGAGACCAGGGGGCACCTGAAGTCCCTAGGGGTAAATGGAGCTATTAGAGAGTCTACAGAGGGGTAGAGGGGGATCGGGGTGGCTGTAGGGGCTGCTGGGGGGGGTATGGAGGGTGTAGGAGCTGCTAGGGGGGTGCAGGGGGTCAGGGTGGGTGTAGGGGGTGCAGGGGATACGGGGTGGGCACGGGGGGGTTCCAGGGTATTCAGGGGTGCCGAGTGGGGCTCCGAGGGCGGGGGGGCGCAGGGGCACCTTGGTCGCGCGCGTCGCCCACCACGCGGGGCTGCAGCCGCTGGCGGCAGTAGCTGCGCAGGGTGTCGCGGAGCAGCCGCTCGTCGGGCGCCAGCTGCTCCTCCAGCCGCAGCGGGTCCTGCCATGAGAAGGGCTCTGCGCCCGGGGGACGGCGCTGTGCCACGGGGTGGCGGGGACAGCCGGGACACCAAGGGGCAGCGGGGATGCCGAGGGGCAGTGGGGACACCCGAGGGACGGCTGGGACACTGAGGGGCAGCGGGGACACCGAGGGGCAGTGTGGGACAGCGGGGACACCGAGGGACGGCGGGGACACCGAGGGACGGCGGGGACACCCGAGGGACAGCGGGGACGCTGGGGGACATGGGGGCTGCACCCTTGGGTTGGTGGGGACAGCAGGGCCACCGAGGGGCAGTGGTGGGAGTGCAGCCAGCAGGGACGGAGGGGGAACCAGGAGGGCCCGGGGATCCCGCACTCACCGCGGAGGGGGGCGGTGCTGCCCCTGCGCAGCCGCTGCAGGCTGGGCCGCAGGAGAGGGGCGGCCGCTCGATGCAGAGCCATGGTGGGGGCACTGGCTGCCCCACGAAGCAGAGCTGAGCGCAGCCCCCGCAAAGCCCCCGTGACCCATAGCTGGACCCCTAGGACCCACAACTGCCCACTGGCACCCAGAGCTGCAGCCCCGGGATCCACAACTGTCCCTTGGGACCCACAACTGCCCTCCTGGCGTCCACAGCTGCCCCCCAGCCCCACAACCGCCTCTCCTTCCCTCCCCCCCCCATGGAGACCCCTCCCGTACCCCGCACCGGGCGAACTCGGCGGCGGCCACGTGACCGATTCCTGACGTCACGGGGCCCAAGTGCAGGGGGCGGGGCGGAAGGGGCGGGGCGGAAGGGGCAGGGCCGTGACCGCCCACTCCTCTCCCTGCTGAGACTCGTGGAAAGGAGGGGGCGGGAATTGGGGTCACTTGGGGTTATTGCCGGTCATTTTCGGGCCGTTTTAAGGGGGAGCCTCACGGGGCTCTACAGTCCCCGGGCTCATAGGAAGCCCCCGGAGGTCTGGACGGGGCCCTTGAGCCTGCCAAGCCAACGAGGAGCGCGCACAGCAGCAGCCCAGACGCCCATGAGGCGCCGGCCCCACGGAGGCTTCCCCGGGCCGCCCGTAGCGCCACCGTTCCCAGCCCGCGGAGTGCCTGGGGAAGCAGCTTAGGGCCTAGGGCTTAGGGTGAGGGCCTAGGGTTAAGGCTCGGGGTTGGGGCTCAGGGTTAGGGCCTAGGCCTTAGGGTGAGGGCTTAAGCTTAGGGCCTAGCGCTGTGACTTCAGGCTGGGAGT
>JAUBOD010000553.1:0-57077 GCA_032353885.1 Nothura maculosa
CCGCCGGAGCGGGAAGGTTGGACTAGATGATCTCTAGAGGTCCCTTCCAACCTTGTAGATTCTGTGATTCTGTGATGCCCATTTAACTGCTTTTCTTGATTCATGGGTTTCTTGTCAAAATGTCTTTATATACCTATGGATTTGATGAATGATTTGACTGTGTGACATAGTCTCATTTCTATCATCTCACGCATTTAATATCAGCAATAAATATTAAGGTAAATATAATCTTAGATGTAGTGGAATACCACATCATACTAAAATAGAAACAGTAAACCTGTCTCTTACAACACTGTTAAGGCATTTGTGTTAAGTTACACAGTTCCAGTGCACCAAATACATTTAAATATCAAAGACAGTTAAAATGAAAAGTCTCAAATATTACCAGAATCAGAAATATTGGAAATATTAGAAATAAAGCTTAGGGAGTTCTGTCACTCAGCTGACTGACACATAAAGAGAGATCACATGATCACTATCCATCAGTAGTTCCACAGGGAATATAAATCCAAAACTGAGAAGCTTTTCTTTATCTTGATGACAGAGGTACAATAAAGCTCAGCAGCTGAACTGTTAGAGGCATTCACATGATGTGACTTTCCAGATACATAGCTGTACCCAACTGTACACTGGACCTTGCTATTAGATAAATTAGTGGCCAGGAACAAATTTACCCTGATACTTGGATAATCAGAAGAGTGACGTTTTTCAACTATTTTTGGAGTACCGATTGCCAGCTATATAATCTAAGCTTTTCTAACCCTAATCAAGTCTCCAATATTAAATTCTGTTCTTCTTCACGTGTATTATAAATGCAGATTTCCTGACCTGATGCTCTGTGATCTACAGAAGATCAGACTATACTGCCTAAGAGTCTGTACCAGCCATAGTATTGATGAAGCTTCATAACCCATCAGGAATTTAACTGGAACTTATTTGCATGCTAGTGAATAACAGACTTTGAACACTCAATCCTCACGGTACACATATATTAAGGAGTACCACAAACACACTGCACTACTTCCAAAACTGCTTAACACATCCGTCACTGAATATACTGCTTCTTCTGTTACCTCTTGCTATAGTCCTATAGAAGAAGAATAGGAAATCATTGTTTATGATACATTCTCAAAAACTGGGTATTTTTTTCCTGCTTTCCCTGAACCATGACATTTGCAGTCTTAGCTACTCCATCACCATATAGCACTCAAGTGTAGAAAGCAGAGTCAAAACAAACGTTTTTGAACTAGATCTATTGAACTACTACTGCTGTTCTGAGGACTTTCTAGAGGTTCTTCATATATATATATATATATATATATATATATATGTATATGCACATGTGCATGTGTATATATATATATGTATATCTATATGCATGTGTTTACATATATGCGCACACACGCCCCACACACACACACACATCCTATATTCCCATAGTACAAAAACTCCTAGTCCTAAGGATTAAATCCATATAGTCCTTTCAGTAAGACAACATTTTCCTGAAGCTTCACTTGAATGCTATGGAAACAATTCCCTCCTCTTTCTTTTTAGCTGCTACCTAGCTGTTTTGCTAGGTACTGCACTGATTCATTTTAATCATGTTCTTTCCATCACTTTGTTGTCAGCAGGTAGACCTTTGCTATTACGTTTCATGTACTGTACTCTGAGTTTCCTATTAATCACATTCTCTTTGTTGTTCCTTATTGTCATTCTCACCAAACAGACGGTTACCATGTCTGTTGTACCACATGCTGGCTAATGACACAAAAAAAATTGTGCTTATAAAGCAAAATTAGCTAAATTCTTATCCAAATACTACAGCTAACAAAATAGAAAGGTACAAACAAACTATATTTTTAAGTCTCTCTCTTCCTTCCGCCTGACCTTTCCGGTTCCAGCTCTTCTGCTATGCAGCCAGGAAATTTCTCCCGGATTTTAGGGAGGCTGCCTCACCTTCTCTTATCAAGCGAAGGTGCTTCAGCACAGAAAATGCAGCTTTCCTCTTGGATGTGTCAAAGACATTCCCTAACACCATGTGCCTTACAAGGTAATCAGAGCTGAGGTTGACAGGAGAATTTGCACAGAAAATAGGCAAGTGTCAGGTAACTAGAGGCTGTGATTTAGGGCTGCCATATCCAGAAAAAACAGTGTTACCACGGACTATATCAAAATGAACAAGCTCACGAGAAATACACATGCTATGCAGTTTGTTACAGGCAGAACAGGAAATTAAGCAGAAAATTAAATTATACACCAGAAAGATACCATTCAATTCAATTTTGATTAAACAGATATTGCAGTTTTAATATTAATTTTCCATAATAGAAGCATGATCTTCCTTTGAAAGTTTTGCTGTCAGTTTGACCTTAGTAATGCCAGAAGTCTGCAATTTAATCCTTTCTCTGTTTAAAGGGAAGATGTATGGAAGAAATGCTTCACACATCCATTACCATTCCAAATTGTATCAAGTTTCATAGCCTGCTATTTTTATATTCTGTTCTCTTATTTTAGAAAACTATTTCCTGGTCTCTGGGTCTTCATATATTAAGATGTAGTACTTCAAACATAATTAAGTCCTTTATTGTTGGATTATTAATTCTTTTTGAAGTGCTCAGGTCTTCCACCCTGAGGGCAAATGATGAACACGCTATTATTTTGGAAGACTATATAACTTATTATGATTGATACACTTAATTCTCTTTGTTATGCTGCATTGGTCAGAGTGTGCTCCATATAACTAAGACTGATCCCAATGACACCACTAGTAAGGACGAAGTTAATCCATTGCTGACTTTTGTTGCTGACTTAAGCTAATGTATTGTTCAACTATGAGCTAATGACTCCTGCAGATGTTTCTTATTTCATGCCAGCAAAAGCTGAAATTAAATATTTTGTTTTTATGGCCATTATAGTTCCTCTTACAAATTATGCCCCAGTCGGTCATATTTTTTGAGCAAATCAAATGACACTGCCAATGCAATTTTCCTGTCTCTGAATATTAATCTTACAGGACCAAGTTATGGCCTCATTAGACTGCTCATAATGAATATAACTGATAATTAAAAAGTTGACGAAGCTAAGAAAAGGAGGGAAGTAGTAAGAATTTTTAATCAAAACAAAACCTCCTCCCTCTCTCAAGAATACATTTGTATTTAAAGATATTGCTATGCCTGTTTTTTTCATTATTTTACATCCTTGCTACCTCCATCTTACTTCCATATACATATATATATATATATGCAGAAACCCTTGAATTTATCTACCTTTTGTTTAATGCAATGTGCTATACTTTACCATATTCACAACTGAGCAAAGTGTTGTTTATTTCCAGATACTAGCAAACTGAACATATAGAATTTTAGCTGTAATGACTGTTCTTACTTGCAGCAGAGTCTGATCCACAGTAATGATTCCATTTTAAGTCTTGATATTGCTGTTGCCTGTTTCCATACAAATGTACTGCAAAAACCTTTAAGTTTTTAATGCGTTGCTCAGCTATACCTCTATAGCAACAGTCATCATTATATAAACCAAGAAATCCTACTAATGATGACAGTTCTGTTACCATTGCAGAAATGTCATTAGTTCATAAATTTGTAAAAGCAGCACCAAGTTAACATAGCATAAGCACTCATTCACCATGAGAAGAGGAGGTGTAGGTAGATAGTAAGAGTTAAAGCTTCACCCAAAGTATATCTGCACGGCTGGGAACGAGGCCTTTTTCACTCCCCCTTCCCCCCCCCACCATCATTTGGCTAATTTTTACAACATTACTGCTTAGACAAATATCTTTCACTAAGAAGCTCCAAAATACTGATTCCTGCAATTATTGTAGATTCTCAAAAGGATCTAATTTTCTTCTTATTTAAATGCAACTTCTTGGTTTGAGCTTAATCACTTTGAGGTTTAAATTTTTTGCTAAACCTCTAATCAACAAAAATGCTGAGTGATCTAAGAATTAAGCATTTTTTCATGTATGCATACATTACTATCATAGCGGAGAACTGGGTAGAAGAGAATGCAGTTCTCATGTTCACTTACAGTAATGATCTTCTCAGTTATGCCCTTTCTTGACAGTTACCACTATTTCATGACACTTATTATCCAGAATCACTAGATCTTTGCCTTTATACAGCACACATACTTCAGAAGTACATGACTGTTTACCATATCTTGATGAAAAGCTTCAGTGAAACCTACGTGGAAAAACACTAGGCAGGAAGCAGCCTTTGAAACAGAGCAGCTGTTCAGATAGAATCACAGAATCATTAATGTTGGAAGGAACTTGTAGAGATTATCTAGTCCAACCAATCCTGCTCCAGCAGGGACAGCTAGAACAAGTGGCACTGGGTGACATTCAGGTGGGTTTTGAAGACCTCCAGAGAAGGAGACTCCACAACCTCCCTGGGCAGCCTGTTCCAACTGTTGAAGACACCCTCAACCTCTCCAGTATAGTCTCACCCTTCTGTTATTTCTCCCTAGCAGGACACTGTGATAAACGGTCAGAGGCCATAAGACTAACTCAGTAACTTGCAATGTCTTTCTACGGATATTTTGGCTTTCGTTTTAATCCTTTATGAGCAGTGATACTTCTGCAGAATAAAATTCTAAAATAGCACGGCAGAACACTGTTTCTTCCTAGTAAACTAGTCATTCTTAGAGTAAATTCAGCAATACTTGCAGCAAGTATTTTTTTTTTTTTAAAGAATCCTAATTCCTAAGATTTGGTGATTTTGATTAGTCTCAGTCTTTATACTCTCTTCCTTGCCATTTGCAGAGTTCTCCTTGCCTGATCCCTAAAACACCTTCTTCATCTAAAGAAGAGATAAGCATTCTGCATTTTTTTCCAGTAAAATATTTATTACATATGTACTGACAATTTTAGAGGGTATTGTCATTTTCTTCCATCTCGTGTTTTTTGTTTGTTTCTTTCTTTTATAAAGCACATTAACTGTTGATTCATAGCCAAGTCATTCAACCTTAAATTTTATCCTGTAGCTGCTTGGAGACTCCATTTCAAATGAAAGATTAGGACACTGACAGCAATTATTCCTAAAGGAATACTATGAACATTAACACAGATGTCATGAATGGGAAAAAAAAAGAATCAAGAAAATCCAGAATTCACAATTCTTGTGTAGAAATAAGCTAACAGGCCTTCACATAAACTTCATTTATTTTTACATGCATCTATTTTAGAGGATTTTTTTTCTCTAAAAACAAGACTTTCATACCTATGACTCTTCTGATATTGTCTATCAACAACTCTCTCAACGGAGAAAGCCTTTTCAATGTTTGTACTTGAAAAGGCTCAATAAAGGCATAGCTTTATAATAAAACTTTGAAGAAAAGATTCATACTCCATTTCAAGAGAAAAATAATTTGGTTGTAGAAAGGGAAGAAAAACATTTTATGCATGAACTTGGTTCTAACCAGACTTCAGCAGACCTCTAATAGATAATCGAAGATTCAATAACACAGCATATATCAAGGTCTAAGCCTTCACCAACATACAGTGAAGAAACCTGTAATTCTATTACAGAATAGAGCAATACCTACTGAATTGTTCAGGATCTCCTTATTATTCAGAATTAATTCAGTTCTGTCTAGTGCTTTGTCTGGCTTCTACTACTAAGTATTATTTTGCTAGAATCAAACGAGAAGCACGAAGCATGTTGCACAACGCGAGTCATTCCACTTAAATACATAGACACTTTCATGGACAACAGAAACACTACTTGTATTCCATTTCCATGTATACCATAAAAGACACCTTGAAAACTTGTAAGTATGGTTTTGAAGAAAAACCTTCTAAGGCTGTCAACACGGCAACAGCTTTTCTATCCTTCCTAGTGTCTTCTTTGCTTGCAGCTAGAAAGATCAGTTCAGTGACCATAGCCAGCAGAAGCTGTATAGTAATTGCTGAAAAAAGATATGATGAACCAAACACTGCTTGAGACTTAAAAAAAGGACTCTAGCATTTAGAGGTATTTTAGACTTTCCCTCGGAAATAAAAGGTCTGAATCAGTCACATATGCACTACTCTCCATAACACCTTACTGAAGGATGTTATGAGCGACAGCACAGAAATATTTGGAACTCATTCTTCTCATCTTCATTTTGGTGGGTAAAAGGAATGAGAAACACATTACTCAAAGATAATCATACATCATGTGTAACACTATGTTGGCATGTATAGATTCATTTAGAACAAGGAGACCAGGGAACAGCTATATACAAACTGAAGTACATCCATGATGATTTGAGGTTTGCATCCTTTTCTCTATGCCAAAAGTGATGGCCTATTATCATTTGAATTACTTTATGGCATGCCTAAAATAATCCAGTCTGTTTTGACTGCCCCATTAGACTGTGAGGAGAGAAAGAGAGAATAAGTATAGAATATCATGGTTGTACGCATATTGACAGATATACAATGTAATTTACATGTGCATGTCTTATACTCAACCATTTGGGAAAAACAGCAAACACTTTCATGCATCCATGGATACTTCAATGATATATTTGTCAAAAGCATAAATCAGAACTATGGACCTATGCGTATTTGCATCAGTTCCGCACCAAGACAGCTAAGTTTTACAGCATTATAAATATGAAAAAAACCTAAGTATAGGTTCACCAGAACACCTAGCTTGAACTTTACTACACCTTTTCCCATCTCAAAAATAAAACGTTACACACACACACAAGCTTAAGTCAAGCTTCCTACTAATTTTTTCAACTTGCAGAAATGTTTGTCTAATAGTAGAATCAATCCATGTAATGCACGGCAGTATGAAAGACTGGAGAGTTTCTGCCGCAAATTATATACATTGATATTATAGATATTCCCAGAGAGGGCCATCTGAAAATATATATATATTTTTTAACTTTAACTTGTGCTGCAACAGTAATTCTTAACCAGATGTTCAGTTCAAATAATACATTTGAAATATACAGGAACCACAATTAAGCACAGAATCTGGTGCCTGAATCATTTTGATCATTAATAACATAAACATGACTGACTATTAATCATTATTTTACAGCATTGAGAAAGCCATATATCTGTGATACAGCATGAAAAGCTTCTACTATCTCTAACTGAAATTATTCATATCCTTCATGCAGTCAAAATCTCACTAAGTCCTCATTATCCACCCTAGAGAGCTAAATTGTATCACAAGAAGACAAAAAAAAAAAAGACATGTGACTTATCTCCATAAGACCCTGAAGTCTGAAGAACCATTTGAGACAGCACACAGCGACATAAAGCAGCAGCCATCCCTCCCATTCCTCTCCCAGAGCACAGCTGGCTCTGCACATAGAGCAGGATCGAGTACCTGTGGGGTGAGTGAAGGTGAGCACTGCATGCAGCGCCTGTGCTCTTGTGGGGTTCAGGAGCACAGTCCCTCACTACTCCTCAACAACCATCCCAGATAACTCAGTAGGTACCTAGAGGAGAGGAACCTTCTCTCCTTTGGGTGTTCTCAGTCTGGATATCAACAGTTGACATGATCCGGTATAATTTAGTCCAGGATTCTTAAATAAGTAAAAATCCAGATGAAAAAGTACCCTTACTTCACATTACATTGGGACTGTCAGACATCCTTCAGCCAGTTCTTCACAAGCCAGCTGGACGAGGGATATAGTAACACCATTTCAGCTTACTCATTATCCAGATTATCCCAGCATCTGATTCTTTTATGCTGAAGGGCTGCCCATATCAAATAAACTAAAAACAGTGACCTAAAAGCACTTCTCATTGTTATTTTGGTGGTAATCTACAGGCATTTTAGACTGTGGTCTTCCAAATTCTTATTTCTATTTTTAGATCATCTAAAGCCATTCCCCTGTTATTTTTTATGTCTAACAAAACACTCTGTGGTTATTTGGTAGCCTGATAGGAACAACTTTCGGCTGTAAATTTAGGGAGATCCTTTTATTACATCTGCATTTTAAAAATGCTAAATCATTAAGAGCTGAAACATGTAGCTATTCTCCTTATATAGGTCATATGGGAATCTGTGAGTACTCCTTGGCTGAAGGAAAACATGTAGTTTCTCATCTATACTACTGCAGGTAGTATATACCTGCAATAATTCTTTTGGCTTCAGAATTATATCCGCTTCTACCACCAACTGTCATTTGAAACATAGTGGATTTGTTGAAGAAGTACTGGCTGTGTATATTCAAATTTAAAATCTTAGCAGTTCATTAAGTATTCTGGAAAGGCACAGAGAAGATGATAAATGAGGAAAAAAAGGTAAGCAAAGCTGATTCCAAATCATGTTGAATTTTGCTCTGCCTAATGAGCCTGCTACATAAATAGTTTTGCAAAAAACATCTGGAAAGTAACTTGGAGAGAAAAAGAAAGAAACAGCAGCTATGCAGCAAAGTCCATCTGTCTCAGATTCAGTATTCTTTTAATTTTTGCGTCTTTTACTCTGGAACTACATTGAATTTAGAACTTGCATTAACCTTAAAACCACTACGTTATGCATATTATTGGTTTGGTCCAAGAAATCTAAAATGTTTTAATCTCAATCTCCTAGCATGCCAGAATTATCATTTCATTAAAGACCAATTTGCCTTTTCAGCTAAGGAATCCGTTTCCTTTTGGCATTTTTATTTCAGTAAGTTTTTTCCAAGTTGTTGAGTCACATCTCTCTGCATAAAAACCCAGGAGCATATTAGATTATATAAAGCAAAAAACATAAATAGGAACTGTACTTTAATAACATATGCTTGAAGTCTATGCTATATGAGAAATGATGGTATCTGAACCCTTCAAAAACAAACATATTTATGTTTGTCAAGAAACTAGATGAAAAACAAATTTAATCTAGACAGCTATAGCTCCATTTCTAGGTGAACAAAAGAGAAAATTATCCTTGATCCTGATCGATAATTCTTAATGAATGGCATATTTCAGGAGTTAAAATCAGACAAAATCCAGCTAGATCTGGAAAAATCTATCCTAAAAATCAGACAAAATCCAGATAGATCTGTGATTTCATATTTGGCAATGACATGGCATACATGCAAATATCACAAGGCATTCTCTTTGGGCTAGAGTACAGGCACAACAATCTACCAAGTCAAAAAAAATCAAAACATAAATGCTTTACATGTTTTTAAACAGATAAATAAATAATAAGAGATCTAAATTAATCTAAGTTAAACACTTGATTCTTCATTCTTAAGAGCTTATAAACCCAAAATAGGGCCAAGGAGTCTAGGGCACAGCTAAGCCAGTGCTGTAGTTGACTCGCATCACCCCAGCTCCTGCAGAAAACACCAACTGAATTCTGTTCCAGATACTGGTGCCTGCATCGCCTTTTACAAAGTGCAAATCTCCAGATTTGTCCTCAGGAGCCCAAAATAAATAGTGCTGAACAGAGTCAGCATAATACAGAGCTTCTCTATAAACAGCAGCAATCTCAGCAAGTCTTTCACACACTTGGAATACTTTAGAAACACTACTGGATGTGAAATATTAGTACAGCTGCATACAAAAATACTTACTGCATTAGACCTGCCTGCGTCATTACTGGATTCACTTGTTTTAATCTTCTGTTTATTGCCTGCAAATAAATTTTTCCTTCAAATTGATCATTTGAAGGATTTTTTTTTCCAGATAATGCAAGAGTATCTATGCAAAGAGCAATTTTCTTTGTCTGTTATCATAAGCTCCTCATTAATTTTTATATGCTGTCTGCCTAACTGGTATATCAAGCGTAACATAACTGGCTTACTGTACCTATCTACCTGAAGGTAATTTAAAACATTCAGATGCACAATACTACTAGCTGTGCGTTACCAGTTATTCCAGCATGACACACTGCATTACTAGGGAAACAACCAACACTTTTCCTGTTACCTTTTCCATCTGTTCCTCCATCCTTAAACTAGAGGGGAAAAAATCCTAATCAACACCAGACTGGAATCCAGTAGCAATGAATGTGGGCAGTAGGAGTGAGCAAGCGCTCCCTGTTGCCTCCTCTCTATCACAGAGGGACTTGGGTCAGGCTGTTCTACAGCGTGCCAAGCTACAATTCAGGAACACCGGGCATCCAGCAGATAAACCTTATTTACTTGAAATTTCCGATAGAAAATATCTTGGCATTTGGACTAGGAGTCCAGACTGCCCTGGTTTGCAACAGCTCTGCATGACCTACATGCATGCTTTTCTGAATATTTTCCTAAGATGCTAGAAGGCATCTGTGTTGGAGCTTTAAACCAAAACATGCTCTGCTACTGAGAGTTTCATCCCTCCAACTGAAAAAAATTGGGCTGAAAACATGTTTTGCAAGCCATCCTATGACCACATTCTTATTTATCTTTGCAAGGTCTCATCCTGAGCAGTAGCTCCAACAATAGTCTGGATGGTTCGCATCTGTCTTCTCAATTACACAAACATGAGAAAAATCTTCCTCAGTATTTACACTGCTCTTTTGACAAACGCTCTTAAGCGTATGACCACAATCACTAATTCCTGGCCTGTTTATATTCAATTTTCAAATCATAAATTCACAAATAGAAAAAAAAGAAATGTGGCAGGATTTTCAATGCAGCATTTGTTTGGTAGCATCTTTTTGGCAAAAGTGATAAGCCTTCTACTACCTTCAAATGTCAGGGAGGCGAGACAGGAGGCCATCCGAAGATTAATGCCTCGGAACACCTTGCAGAAATGAGATATAACAAACTACATTTCAAAATGTTTCATAAAAAATATATCCCAACTAAACCCTCAAATTTACTGTTTTTAATACTATTCTGAAGAATTTCAGCTTCAGTATTCAAAGAGAGGTTATTTTATATAAAATATTAGCTCTTGTATAAATGAACATGATTGTATATCACTTGGGGAAAATTAATCAAGTAATCTATGAAGCACTTGAGGAACTTACTGATGCACTATCCTCCATGTTAGCAATTTTGACCTTTCTTTATTCCTTATTTCCACAACAGTAAGCAACACCAGGACAACTATTACAGTGCAAAAGCTGTGTGATTATCACAATATTTTCCATAATGAATGTCATTTATTAGGGCCTTTTGCCCAATTCAGATGCTTGTATATTATATGCTACCCAGGCTTCTCACAAGCTAACAATTAAGACTTAATTTGTCTTTTCATTATTTACTGGTATCAGTTTATTGCCTTTCAAATCCAATAGTATCTTTTGAAAAGATCTCTTAATGAGTCAAGCACCCCAATATGTGATTGCTCCTGCTGAAAAACTGCTTTACAGTAATCAGTTCCACATTAACCTCTGTAGATTTGACCCTCTTTGTACAGTCTACAGAAGAGGACACTGGGAGGAATACTGTCGGCATACTGAACACACAACAGCAGCTAAAGTCTTAGGAAGAGGAAATTCAGCAAGGCATACTTATATGGCATATTTTAATCACAAGTAAAACAAGACTGTCCTCCAAACCGATTAGCTATGCCTTAGGGATATACCCACTAAAAACAAATCATCAAAAAGCAGATTCACACAAGACCAACTCATCTTCTTCAGGTGCTGTACTGATAAGGCTCTATTCAATCACTTGTTACACTGCTCAACAATGGCCAGTATCAAGAACTCTTCTAGCAAGCAGTTGCTCAAAAGTAGCACTTTAGTTTTAGTAGTGTAGCTAGTCCTCTTCCAAGGGGAATCATCATAGCAGAGTTTTAAAATGTGACATAATTCAAGCCCAGTAGGAATTAATTTGTTTTCTGCTCTCATCATATTCTTTTCCCAAAAGACAGTTTTCTTCTATCATGAAAGCAGATTACGCTTTATACATCTAAATAAACAGATCCAAATCATCACTCTGCTGTTTCACATTTATACCAACCTAACTTTTTTTAAAAATTATATATATAGATACTTCCCTTTGGAACTTTTACCAAAGTTAATAAATCAATAGCAAGATCAAAGCATGATGGCACTTAAATAGAAAACAAGTCACAACTATTTAATAAAATCTTCAAGTTAGCAGTGAGAGACACCATGACCAAGTCACTTGATTAGGCATGGTTATGATAGCAATTTCTATAACACTACAAATACTGCAGCGAGAACAGAAGCTGAAACATGGAACCTATAGGCAAAGCATTTTCCAGTATTCTGGGCAATCTGCACTGAGTACAGTATTGTATTAGGAAAAGAGCTGCCAGCAGGCCGAGGGAGATGATTAATTTCCCTAAGGCGATGAAGGGGTTAGAACATTTGACAGGTGAGGAGAGTTTAAACAGGGCTCGGTTTGTTCAATCTGGAGAAGAGAAGGTTTGGAGGATCTCAATGTGCATTAGTACCTGACAGGACGAGGGAATATAAAGGACCAAGCCACACTCTTCTTGCTTGCACCCAGTGACAAGATGAGAGACAAATGACAGAAGCTGAAACACAGGAAATTCCTCTTCAGTATGAACAAAATCCATTCTACCTTGAAGTCATATATTCTGGGACTATAAATGCATCTTTGAAATCATTCATTCATTTCTGCTCACAGCCCTAAAAAGCATGTGCAAGACTGATGGGAAACCAATGGGCACATTTCACCCTTACAAACTTTCGCTAACAAGATCTTGCCCTGTTAGTGGGACAAGTCAGTACAAGCAATGCAGAGAACTAGATCATACAGAAAAGGCCACAAAGACAAAAGACCATAGCAGTTTCACTCCGAGTCTCATCTTGGTTGCTGAATATTTATTTCATACCCTGAAAAATCCCTTTGAATCCTGTGTTCCAGGCTCAGTTAACAGATATAGCAGCTGTCAAAGCAAGAATTTCCCCCAGAAACTGGAAAGGCTGAACAGATATGGAAATCACAACGGTATGATAAACAAGGAATCACACATTCCCTTTTTTATAAATAAAAATCACTTGACAGAACAAAAACAAAACAAATCTTGGCATCCTTTTTCCTTTCAGCTCTCCTTCCTTCTGTCAGTTCTCATCCTGCACTTAGACCCAAGTTGCCTAGAACAAGTCCTTCATACCATTATACCATGTGTACCATACCAATTCCATCTTTTTAGAATACGTGTAGATGTTTTACCATGTTTTTTCAATATTGACTTCCTCTCAATGACTCCTGAGAGCTAATGCAAAGGTGAAAAAAAAGGGTCTCAACAGCCTACCAAAAGGCAGCTATAGAGGCTGTTTCCAGGTACACCCTACTCGCAGCACTTCCAACTTTCTGTTGTTATACATCATTTTTCTCTTATGCAGATTAAACCTGTTCTTCATTTTACCCTCAGAGAAACCTACTGAGTATCAGATGTGAAATATCAAAAGCATCAAGTTGCTCATTTTTCAAACATGAGCAGCACGGCCACTTATTGAATATATTCTGACAGCCTTGTTGTATACTAAACTACCTTTTTCTGCAGCTCTCACCATCAGTCCTGTATTTCTTTTGCTATGTTTCCCCTCTGTATACACCAAATAGAACAGTACACAGACCCAACTGCATATTTTCCCCAATGTAATTTCAAAGTATGTAGTCACATTGTCATTTCTGCCCTTAAGCAGCATCCATCACATTCGTGATTTTCCTGAACAGTGCGTCAGAGTTCTGCTGATTGCACATAGCAGGAGTTTACAGTACTCTGACTTACACTCCTTCTGCAAGATACCTGTATGTTAACTAAATGTCAGCTCTGTCTATTTGGTGTCTGTAATGCATTTTAATATCAGTATTACAATTCATGTTGCCAATGATACAAGAGTCTGCTATAGAAGTAATTTAGGCCTTGTTGTCTTCACTATTTTGGAAAACATCCTATTATTTGTAAAGCTTGACAGAATTACCTCTTGCTCCTATCTGTTTAGCTAAATCCTCTTCTGCCTCACTGGAGGTTGTACTATATTGTCAAGAATCAGAATGCAACTTTTCCTGCTTCTCTCCATCTTATCCTCCACTAGCTTATCGGATATTTGGAATCAGTTAGAATACAAAAACCATTCAAACTACCTGGCCATTACAAGCAGGGTAATATTATATATCTATCATTCATTCTGAAGTCTTTTCCACAGGTCTGTCTATAACATTTAGTATAATGTAATATAAGAAATAAGGCAGGACTACCATTAGAGGGAGAGTATTATCAGAATATGATTAGTAACTCGAAATATATAAATAGCTTAGTATTTAACTACCTAAATAAATTCAAAAATAGTAGAGCTGTATGACAGTGAAGTCAGGACCTTCCATGGATAACATTTAGAAAAAAGTACCAGTGAGAATTAGCCTGAAATTAAATGCCATGATTATGTCAGATTACTTTATGTATTACCTTTATTAAGTCAATAAAAAATTAGAACTCTTATTACATTTTTATGCCCTTGAACATACATACAGCATCCAAACTGTCTTGAAACTTGATTGCTGAACTTGGGTAAGAGATTTAATTTTCTTAACTAGGTGTATTTTTATGCATCTTTCTTCTTCTATAGTACATCTGTATATCATTTTTAATTCACTCATTTGACTCCATGATTGAGTATATAAAATCTCTGTTATATGGTCCTGTGAACTCCCATCTGAAGAACATGTGATTTTTCAGCTAAGGTCTGGAGATCAATAGTATCCTGTCACCACCAGTGAATAATGTGTAATGGTGGTGCACCTAATGAGAGGGTTTTACAGAACATCCACCTGCCTTTCACGCATGCTGTACAGCACTGTAACAGGAAAGAGAATAAGTGACAGATTCTTCTCTTTCCTCTCCCCCTCAATTTCTTTTTATTTTGTGTCTCCTGACTTCTTGAATGTACATTTTCCACCAGCTTACTATGTTAAGCTGCACAGAAAATTGTCAAAAAAAGTGTTTTGAGTTTTTACAGGATAAGAGAAATAACTACTTGGCAATAACATTAGAAAACCAAAAGGTTATAGCGTTTATTAGCGTTACCTCTCAAATCTTGCATCCTCTAAAAAACAGTCTCAAAGTGATCACATAGAGTCTTGCAACACTTTGCTTGGTTCCCGCCAGACCCACCTTTCACCAACTATTCTAATTGAAACACTCCAGAGTTTAAAGCACCTGAGTCTGACAGACACATAATTACGTAGCTTATTAACCTTATTTGTTACCATTTTCCTAGGAGAAATTAGAGTACTATTTTGGAATATCAGCTTTGCATTGGTTATATAACTATGTAGGGCAAGTTCATGTTGCATTAGCCTCAAGGTCTTTACTAGAAAACAGAAAACACTTTTCTACTCTTTTCTCCCACACAAACTATTTCTAAAGTTTTCGGAAAGTTACAGTTAGTCTCAGCTTGCATACACATAGCATAATCAAGCAGTAAAAACGGAAATCAAATTAACCCTTTCTTTTATAAGCTAAAAAAGAATACTAATAAACACTTCATTAATTGTTGTCCGCACATTATTCCTTCTGTATTGCAAACCAAAAAGGTAGTATGTGCTGTATTCATTTATGTTTTATTCTACTCACCAGATTAAGGTTTTGTACAGGTGATTGAAGAATTCAGTTAATCTATACATACCATTAATACTCAATTGTAAATTGCAATGGAGCTATCACAATATGCTGTCACATGATCTTTAAAAATAAAGAAAACACTCCACCAGTTCCTGGTGGAAGTTTTGCCAAATAAAAAACAAAAAACCTTTAGGAATGTTAGTGTTGGAAAGGTGCTGAGATTAGCTATGATGGCTGGAATGAGTTGTCTGTAAAAGCTTCGGCTCTCCACTAAGCTGTTGGTTTTGTCCTTCTGCCTTGGCAGAAACAAAACGTGAGTGCTCTGCTGGCATACGTTGAGGCATATTAGTACCATCCAGATTAACGAATTACAAACATGGATATAAGATATACAATACCTGAAAAACAGGATTACTGTCATATACTTTGCTGCCAGCAAAAGAAAGGTACAAAGGGGAAGCAAGGCTTTCAGTTGAGAGCTGAGACTGCCAGAGTCCCAGTTATAGCTTATTTTCTTAATACAAAGAGGAAAGAGGCACTGCCTTCTGTTTTTCTTTTAAATCTTATTACAATTGCCACGACTACTAGAAATAGATCTATGGGAGCTATATATATTTAAACAGTAGTAACTGTTTATTATTATTTGGCTATACCATATATACTTTTGTATCCACTTCAGAGAAATTTATAAGCTGGCTCAGCTTGCAGCTCATTTCATTTAAGCTAGTAGGATGACCCATGGCATAATGAGCTCTCTGCCATCTTCTCTTCTGCACTCTCTTTTGCTTAAGTTTTCCTCAGAGAGAACTCTCATCTGCTGCACGTTTTGCAGCTGCCATTCATGTTCACAGTGACTCAGACATATGCACATTACAAAATATGAACACATTCAACTTGCAGTCTATATTGTCATTTATTTATCAATTACAGCTCCAAGCCAGATAAATTTTTTGAAGTTTTTTTTTTTAAATGACTATAATATGTTATTACAATTTCTCACATACTTTTTTTCTAACTTTGCATCATTAACTAATCACTGTCTCAACCTAGGCTTAAAACTAACAGAAATCAAGCTTGAAATAAGATTAAGTCATTGACATCATCTACAGAATATTCAGAAGAATTTTAATAATGACTTTTAAGGGACATTGGTAAAGTCACAATTACCATTTTTTTGTCAGTAGAGCCCTTAATATTTATAAGGGATTTTTATTTACAATGCACTTCCGAGATACTGTTTAAACTGTATTCTAATAATAATATTGATTTCTATGATGTAAAAATAAATATAAGGTACTAATAACATACAATGCATCAACCACTATACAACTCAGGAGATAATCACCAACAACAACTAATGGGATATTGAATTAGTTATTCTAATAAGTTTAAAGTTTGCACTTACCAACCTCCACAGCTCTAGAACAATTGGGGTCTGTGAAGCCTTCAGGACATTCACATGAATAGAAGTCATCATTTAATCCCGAAAGACAGATGCCACCATTTTCACATGGGTTGGAGTCACATACATCCCCTATGGAAAGGGAAAAAAAAATCTCAGCTTCTTGCATAACTTTCTCCAAGAGTTATGCATAAACTCTTAAATACTGTAGATTACTGATAATTGAGAACAAAAAGAAATAACAAACTAATTCATCTGAATACCTATATCAGCTAGTTCTATCTTATATTGTTTAATAGGATACCTTTTTCATTATTTCCCTTGCCTCTCCATGAAAATATACTGTCTTACAGCATTGAAAACCTAAAACTTAAGAAAATATATGAACACAGACACACACTGCTCACAAAGTGATTTAGAATATATGTTTAGAACAGAATTAACCTAGGATTTTAAGTTTCTTTACTAGGTTCTTCACTATCTGACTAGTAGCTATTAGCTTATGAGCCAAGTGATAAACTAAGAATGGTGGCTGGTTACATCCTTATCTCGTCCATATTTATGTACTTTAAAAATCAGACAGTAGCACAAATTTGATCTAGATCAGGCATCAGCACACAGCTGTATTTCTGCAGAATACAAAGTATGGCATTTAGGCCATCAGCATGCCTCTGCATGTATTTACATATGTATGACACTTACAGGAACAGCAATTATATGTGATCCCAGTAAAAAGCTTAGCAGCACGAATTAAAACCATCAAAACTTTAATGATTTAATTCTAACAGCGAGTTTATACCAGATCACTGATTTGCATCATGTGAATGTACACATTTTCTCTCATACCAGGAGTCCTACTAGCCAAGTTGCTGTATGGCAACACTGTGCCTGGGGAGCTGTAGCCTGGCAGCCCTGCCACAGGCATGGAGGCCAAAGTACTTGGGCTTCCACAGGCCTGTAGCTCTTCTACAAGTCCTGCACATCACAGGGAAGTTTGCTAAGTTCCCCTTCAATTCACTATTGCAAAATCAGATCAAATAAGAAAACAGAAGGTACACCTCAAAACTTCTAAGACACAGGGCAAGCACAGACCAATGGGACAGCCTGACTCTGCCCAAAATAAGGCTAAAAATAACACATTTCACTGATGCTTGATTTGTTCTTCAGTGAAGACATCTATTTGGGTGATTACAGTTCAGGCAGCAGAAAGACGTAAATTCTGACAGACAAGCCATGGAGTTATTTCATATGATCAGTACTTGAACAAGTGTCTTGTGCTCCTATAGAATACAATATCCAGTGATTTCTTATTTAATATTATATGATCAAAATTGCCTTCATGAGGATATGGTGCTCCCTACACAAAAGGGAACAGGGAGTCTGTCCAGCTCCTTAAAAACTCAGTTTTAACAATCTCAAAACTCACTCACAGACCAACTCAAACCCCACTACCCCATTAAAGTTCTAAAAACATGCTGGGGTGAAGTAAAAGATTTAACTTCATAGAGTCTCTGAAATGCTCACACCTTCTGACAATATTTGAAGTATTTTTTTGCAGTTTGAGATCTATCTAAAGTTTGAAGCAAGTCAACAGACTTATTACTCTGTTAATACCTCCTATTTTCATGGAACACAGGATTTCTATTGTGATATGTTTTAAATCTACATTCCAGGAGGCGAACTGTTAATTAGATGCTCCAGATCCCTCAAGGGACAACTGAAAGCAATCCTAAAGCAAGCTCTGGGCTTTAGGCAGCCTCCACTGCATACCTTTCCTCAGATACTTAGATATACTGTTAGATGCATCATTCATTTCAGAAGATAAAAAAAAATGGTAGCACAGACAAGTATAAAATTGTAAAAGCCATAGGAACACATTTTGTGTACTTTCATATGGGATCTCTCAATCTGAATTTCCTAGTATTTGCATGCATTATCTTACAGCATAATAGCAATTATTTCAAACACTTCAAACAGTTTTATGGTATACAATTTTGTATGTCAATCAAAATCATAGGTATTCATGAATGCAAATTCATATATCTGAAAGTAATACCAAATTGGTTTCCATAAGGTATTCTAAACATGACCTAATTGTGTCATTTTACACGAGGTGTTTGATTTCAGAACCTACTACTGCTATTCTATATTAAATTTACTGTTCTTTAGAAATATTAATAATTTGTGCTGAACAGCCTTGTTTTACAGAATTTTTGCAAATGCCACTTAAAGGGGATGGGTAATATTATTTTGAAACAACTTAAGTATAATACTTCCTATTTTTTTTTAAAGTTGCTAAATTTTAATATAGAAGGTTTCAGAAAATTGACTGCTTTTGTCAGCAGTATAGCAATGGTGGCAGGATTCAAAGTGCTTTGAATATCTTCCGGACATATATACTTAAAATCAATAGTTCATATGAGAAATAAAATCTAATATCATGCAAGAAATTTAAAGATTAAAAAATATTTCTTTTATTGAACTCTGAATTACAAAAAAAATTTGTAGGGGACAGGAGGAGGGTATGAATCTACCAATGTTAAAATGCCTTTATGGCAAAGGTAATCATATGTCATCCATTTGATATTAATAGTTTATCTTGAAGATAGCACAACTGAAAAAATGCAGCTATTTAATGAAGTCTGTGACTGTGGTAGTTAGGGCTTCGCAGCCGGAAGATGTCGCACTGTACGGAAAGGCGGGCCCCGCTCCTGATAGCCAATAAGAGTTCGGTTTGTGACGTGAGCAGGCGGAAGAGACGTTGTAAAAACCCAGGTGATATAGGGCTGTGTCCCTCATCAATAAAGGCCACTTGCCGTCCACCACATTGGATGGACCGAGCGGCCTGGGATTGGTCGCTGTGCCGTTCCTGAACCAGGTCGTCATGCCTACGTGAGGCAACATGACTCCTCTCGCTATACTACAAATCATTAGTCTACCTGAATTTAAACTAGTTAAACATTTTTCTTGTCTTGAGTAGTAGCTGAAGTATTTGGATATTAAAGGAAACTTCTTGGCTTCAGGAAGGTTGAGCATTTGCTTGTGAAAGGCAGCATCAACTAGTCTTACACAACATAAATGCTTCAAAAAATGTATTCCCTTTAGCATTAATAATTCATTTGGAGGAGGAACACTTGTTTTGGTAATCCACTTGGATTTTCTGAGTAAAATGAAAAAGGACATTTTTATTACGTGCTTCCTGACTTGGTGTTTCTTTCAATTTCAACTATGGAAGACAAGAACCAAAGAGAAAGGTAGGCAGTCAAACGACTACTTCCCTTTATAAATTTCTTATTGACTGACAAGCAGAATGAAACTCACATTTTTCTTATTTGAAGTCTCCCACTGTGACCAAAACACATATACATCACTGTGTGGTTTTCATTTGTCTGAAAACTCATCTTGGCTTCTTTACTCTCAAGTAAAGTGGTCCAGGCTACAGTTTGGGACCAGTACAACAGCTGTGTCTGCTGACAATAGTCATTTATTTCCATGGTCAGGAAATCACTGCACTAAGTGTTCTTTTGACTCAACTACCTTGGCCCGAATTCTGTCAGTCACTAGTGTACACACACACACACACACACACACACACACACATATATATCATCACAAAAGTATAATGAACACAGTACACATGCAGAAAACATGACTATCAAAGAGAGTACATAATCACTAGCATCACATCTCAAAACATTTAAAGTAAATTCGGACTCAGGTCAGAATTTTAATTAACTTCAGTTTGAAAAAAATAAAAACACAAATAAAAAACTTAAAACAAAAATGCATGACTGACCTTTTAAGAAACATCAAATAATTATGAACAAAATACTGTTAGATTCCACTGTTCTCACTCATTTTATACAGAGATGAAATCTGTCTATATTTGCAGCTTTTGTCTACTTTTACTTTATCAATTTTTTCACTGAGGTAATATAAAACAGAGCATAATATAGAGCACAAACATCACGGGCAGGATAGGATAGCGTGACATGCCCTGTCCATTCTCAGGAATCACGGTTAAAGAAACCTGGAAGCCAGGAAAAGACATTAAAACATCCAACATCCAAATTCACAAGGAATTAAGAAGAATCATTGAGCTTCTAGACTAGCCCTGTTTTTGAGCACATCAATTCCTGACAAAGCATCTTCAAAGAAAAAAAAAAAAAAGCAGTGGTTTCGAATTCATATCATAGTTAAATTTATAAAGGAAAACAAACCATTTTTTTTTTATATTCCTGTTTTAAAAGATTGTCTACACTGTGTTAAAGATAATTTAGATGCACCTGGCTCAATATACTTCTATCACATTTTTATTGCAAATTAATAAGCAGCGGGCTTTAAAACACTCCAGTTACTAGAAGGAACCTATAGTGTGTAAGAAACAATACGAAGACTAAAAACAATAAAAAAGGCAAGAAGCTGTCCCCCGAAAAACTACCTAGGCTGTTTGATTCACAAAACACTGAACAGGACTAAAGCTGAAAGTGTGGTATAATAACTTTGTAGAGCAATAGTTAAAATAGTAACTTTGTAGAGGAATGGTTAAACTTCTGCATGACATTAAATACAAGGCAGAGAAATAAGCAAGTGTACAGAGAAAAGCAACAGCAATGAGCAATAACTCTGCATATAGAGTTTGTGCAAATTTGCATACTGAAATTAGTAAAACTCACTTAAAAATGTTAGCACCCTCATGATTTAGTGCCTGTGAAATTGTGCAGAACAAAAATAAATGTCACCTTTGAATCAACAATATGCTTCCCAATTTACATTTGCGCCTCTTGAAAGCCCATTCAGGCTGAAATAGTCAAGTCTAATTTTTTATATATTCTATTCAGTTTGATGCAAAGAATTTGATTTTAGAGGCTCTGCTCTTAAGAAGAGCTTATACGAGTTCACTTTATTTTAACATAATGGGACTTGTTGCCATTGCAGCACCATGCTGTATATTATGCAATCTTTAGCACAGCAGGAGTTTTAGACCTTAACTTTGGAGTCAGAGGAAACAGAAGAGTAAATAGACCCCGAATAAAAGACTATTTGATTAACTCTTACAGAAATGTGCTCAGCACCCATAACGTACCATAGTGACAGGCAATATGCCCTTTGCAACAGACAAATTTCTGTTCTGACAAATTTCCATGAAGTAAGCAAACACGGAGAACTTTATTATTGAAAAACATAAAGTGACAGTTACAGGTTTATTGAAATGTTCTGGAAATGGTCCAATAAAGAATACAAGTGTCAAAAAATATCAATAATTCATGTTTTTGTTTTCTATGTCCTGACTAACTCTGTCTATCCATTTCATTATCAGGTTAGTCAAGCACTAAGCTATGTTACAACAATGTAAAAAACATCCTAGAGCTGGCAGTGCCTCTATTCCTTCCTCAGGAAGGTCTCAGACAGTAAAATCTCATTGTTTCAAACTACAAAGATTTGGGCTAAATATCCAGACTGTAGTCTGAGATACATGTGCTCACATGCTTCTCCCACAAAACTGCCAGAACACTTTAACCACTTTGTTGTATTCACTTCTTTCAGACTTATCCTTTGAAGTGGTGTTATATATGTAACTAAGTGCACAGAGGAATTAGGGTGAAATGAAACTGAAAATATCTCAGAATAAACTCTGCATTTGGAAAGAATATACCTGTAAAATGCAAAAGATCATAACATAGTATTTCTCCCCTCATCTTTTCTTCACACGTTTGATTTTTTCTGAATGATTTCAAAATTTTAGATAAGAATTAAGATAAGAATATAGCAAAACTCAAAATAAAATTGTGAGATAGCTGCACTTTAACATTTAAGTTTTTTTTAACATCTTTTATGTCAGGCTGTAAGAGAGGAACAGTTCTGTCAAGTCCACCTTTTTCCCTTTCTAAAATAATTTTAAGAAATATTCCTTCAATAAGATGCTCAGAGAGCCATTAATTGCTTCTGTCTGCCAGAGGGTACAGGGAGAACAATAACAATGCTAAACAAAGTATTTCACAAACTTCACGTCTTATATAGCATACTTTTTAGTTCTAGAAAGTGCCACAAGTTATATTACATGAATCTTCTTTATCAAATAGTGCAATACTTTGCTTGACAGTAAAGGAAAACTTCAAAGAAGAAACTCAACGAGAATATATAAATAATACAGCACATCATGGTCATAGCAGCCCATCAATCACTGTCACCAACAAAATTCAGTTTACGAAAAAATTCTGCTATGAAGGCTGAAGATGCACTGTGGGAACAAAAAGCTACTATTCTGTACTTATCCGTACGTATTATTTTGTAAAGCATTCTTAGCAATAGCAAAAATTACAAAGCACAGTCAGCTGTCATCATAACATGCAGATCAACCTGTGATTGCAGTTCATTAATGGCAGTCAATGAACATGAGAAAATGAATTCTTTATTCTTATTTGAAGCTAAATGTTTGTAACAGCATGGTTCCTGGGATAAGAATACATAACAACTGCTGAAGTAACCTATCCTGGATTAGCTGTGTAAGAAGCATTTGAGAAACTATTCACAGAGTTATTAGCCTGAAATAAATATTATTTCCCTAAACCAAAAATCTGCATGGCAACTGTTAATATTTCCAGTGGAATTATTATTGCAAGAGTCATTTTCTTAAAATAGCTCAATGGTGATCAAGAACAATGGAATAGGTCTAAAGAAATACTATACACAAGACCTCAAAAACAGAAAGAAAGAAGTAGTAGAAGGAACAACAGTTTGGGTGTCTTGACACATTTTCTGTGTCCAGACATAGAAAATTTCACATTTTCACATTTGTCACATTTTCCAAAGAAACAGCAAATACAGAGATACATATGGAAAAAAGAATCATGTTTATGTACTGCTCTTCATATAATTGATTGCATGTTTAATGTACGGTATATAATATGCATTACATACTGAAGCAGAGCAAATGATAGATGCTGATACATAGCAACATATGTTCTGGGATGCCTGGGATGCCATGTAGGTTGTTGGGGGGTACCACATCCTTTCCACATATGCTACATAATGAGCTGAGGTTCTTCAGGTACGTTCTATAACTCAAGCTTTTGGTTTGGCTACCGATAGAGAAAGGAGAACCATCACTCCTACCCAAAATCCCACTCAAAATAGTAGATACATTTTTATTCAATTCCATACAATTGCTACCAGAAATATAGGTTATTTTTTATTCCTAAATATTTATTTAGAATTAACATATATTCCCTTTGATGAGCATAAAATTTGCTTGTTATGAAGCAACGTCCAGGTAGAGCTGAAAGAGTCTAAAAAACTAAATCAGTCAATGGAAATTTGGTCTCTGGATAATAAAAATGACTCTCAGTTCTGATACTCAGAAGAGTAACTAAATTTTGGAAGACAACTGAGAAAGAAAGTTCTACATGCTAACAGTAGCAATTCCACATTAAAAAAGAATCATATCGATCTTCAAAAAAAAGACCTTTAATACTCTCCTGATTTATAGAATCAACCCGTACACTATCCAAGTTACAATCTATTCCTCCACAGCTAAATCACTACTGAGAAGGAAAACTATAAATCATTGAAGACACTAGTACAGAGATGCAAAATGTGAACATTTTACATTGAACAGAACAGCCAAGCTCCACAGTCCTTTTAACACATATGTAAGCTGTCATTCAAATTAAATGAGGCAGCTAATAAGTTAACTAAAGCTAACTATGCTAACTAGTTAGCTAAAATAAGTTAAATTTTTTTTAAGACATCAATAGTCTAAAAGTTATTTCCCTTCTAATTGCTTTCTAGGGTGATTTTCTCACTATGTAGAAAGGAAATGCAACTATCTTCCTAACTCAAATACTCCTGGCAGACTGTCTGAATAGTTTCAGAAAATGAATACTCTGATATTATTAGTTCTACAATTCCCCATTTGAATCTGAAAGGAAAACTTACAAGAGAATATTAATTTCAATAAACTCATGGTTTTATGACAGGTTTCATGACAACTGAGGTGCTTGCTACTTTTTCGTGAAAGCCTCTGAGATAAAGAAACTTGATGTATTTAAACAACATTTTCTGAAGCTTGTAGCTATGGGAGTTCCAAAACACCATTTTAACTAGGAATAGAGTTTTCTTTAAACTTATTTTTTTCCTGTTTTGTAAGTTGTAAAGATATAACAGATGATTTTTAAAAAGCTGAAAAATATGAAAATAAATTTAGAACTATTCCAAATGAAGAATTCTCACTAGAATATGAATCTAGGACTGAACCACTAATCCCAAGGAAGATCAAATACTGACTTGAACTTTTGATTTAGACTAATAACATAATACTCTAAAAGTGTGTTTCTGCTTTCTTGGTTAGTATAGAGCCCTAACATACTGCCTAGACAGATATATTATGTCAAATCTCCTTCTGCCTTACAAGTATAATCTTTTCCCTTTCTAAATGTCTACTGTATCTGCTACTTTATTCAAGTGAAAGAGTAGTAGGTCACTGTACTTAAGCCTACAGTGTTTCAGCCTTTCAAGGCATGTGATGCTTGACAATACAAAAAATAACTTGAAATAGAAAACAGTTTAAAAAGTAAATTCTTCTCTCTATCATAGGTTATAAAGAGTTCATTTCTATGCCAACTGTTCTTCAGGGAAAAGGAACTATTCCTGTCACTTCAACTCTTCACTGGTAAGAAAAGGATCAGATGTGATTAAAAAGGAATAGGATTATATAGTAATCTTCTGAATACTTTCACAACTTATGGAAAATATTTTATACATATAGTGTTGTGTTTTTTTGTTTGCTTGTTTTTAAATGAATGCAGGAAACTATAGTTGATAAACTAGGATTTGTTTAAGCAGAGGGAAAGAAGCATTCTCTAACTGCTGAGCTGATATTATGAACATTGTGCCACGCAAGATCCATCCTCAGCCAAAAGCATTAATGCTTTACTGCAGAAGCAGTGAAGTAGCTGATAAATACGTTCAATGCATTTACTTTACACTCTACCAATCCCTAACCAATCCAATACTTGCTCGGTGTGTGCAACAAACCTGCCAATCCTACCTCATCTACAGACTCCTTGCATACACTCATTTGATTCCAGCTGCCATTCATGTCAGTCTAATTTATAAACATTTTAGCTATCACTAATCACGTGAATCAATCTATATTGCTGCACCTGATTAGCAAAACAGGGAAAAACTCATTTATGAAAAGGGCAAGAACAGAAGCTTAAGTTGAGACTTCATGTATACAAGGCACTTATCTATACTGTTCATCTCCATTAAATCATGATTTCTCAACTAAAACTTGCAGAATTGATTTTAAGTCATGATATAAATATGTCATTATTTCTAGTTTCACATATAAACTTCAAATTTCTCAATTAATATAATATTCCAATTCTTGCTGGAAATCCTCAAGTTCTAAAGACCTGACAGCTTCTCTCAGAAATCAGCTGGGCTCCTGAACGTTTTTCAATCAAAAACTAGCAGATTGGTTTGTATATCCATGACCTTGAGACTGTCAAGGTAGGTAGCTGAATTACTGCCTTGAGTTAAATTAAATTAAGTTTTTTTTATTTGTTTCTTAAATAACTATTCGTAAGCCTCTGGACTCAGACACGTGGTAGCTTCTTCCTTCTCCATCACCTACTGTTCCATGGAAATAAAATTTGGGCACACAGTCAGTAGTCCAGAGGGTACCCTTTTGATATACTCTTCTTTTTCATAGCAACATGGGGAAATGTAGACTGGTTGGAGTTAAAGAGCTTTTTAAAATGAACAATTTACAACCTGCATTAAGTGGGTATCTTATTCTTTATTGGCTCATGGGGTGAGAATATCCAGGTTCTCACCATTTTGTGACTTATCTTCAGATGACTCAATTTGATAGTATTTTTCAGCTTCAACTTTTAATTTGGCAGCAATGCAAGAAGGAATTTCACCCAAATCAACCATTTTAGTAATTGCAGAATCATCATTTATGGGCTGTTAAATAATCTAAATTTTAATTCAGTTTACATCTCATTTTACATTTCCTATACTTTTCCTTAAGTTTCAATACCTTTTGAAGATTAGTGATTTGGAAGCACCAGACTCTATGTGTAAGTATACAGTGCACATGCACTATATCTAAGATGAAGTTTCATTTTTCCTTTGTTTGTCCTATATTGTATTTCACGTACCGGTTGCTAGGCAATTACTAGTTTTCTCAGCAGTGCTGAATTTATCTTTTCTCATCATACGTAAATAAAAATGAGCTGAGAAATTACCGAATTGTAATTATCAGTTTTAAAAACACTAATTGCTTCATGATCTTATTCAGAAGGAAATACCTTAAAAGAATATGAATTCTAAATAAAGTTTCATTACTCAGGAAAAGTAGCCAGTGATTTTTTTAGTTGCTCCCTGATTTAGATGTCTACTATGAAATACCTTAATTTGTCAAATTTTAAATAAAAGTATCAGCAGTTTTTAAGGTATAACCACTGTTTAACATATCAAGTGAAGCATCTAAAGGAATAAACACAAAATTTCAAATTGCCAAGATTTCACAGAACCACATCTGTAAGTACCAAGTGAATCTCAAACATCCTTACATAGATAAATTAATATGAACACATACATTCTGTTCATCGGTATTTTCATAATTTTGTTAATGAAAAGCAAAACCATCCCGCAACTGCACCAAAATGAATACAGTATTTGAAAGCAACCAAAGGATTCACTTTGTGCTCATGAAGGCATTATCCTACTATTTTGAGAGTGATGCAGACACTGAACACTCTTTCCTAAACGAACTAAGCGATGCACCCATAAGGTTATTTTAGGAGAGGTTTTTATGATGTGGAATTCTGCAGTTAAAAGGAAAGCAAAGATTCTATAGGTTTATATTGCTATAACTACTTTATCTCACATTGTTCCTTTTTTTTTTTTTTTTTTTTTTTTTTTTTTTTTTTTTGAGTCATCATTTGGACATGTAAATGTCACCATGAAATTTCTGTCAAATACAAAGGAAATGTCACCTAAATAGAAAAAAAAATAGTTTTTCTCTCTTACTTTACAAGACAGATGTTACTGATCATATTTAGATAAATAACTATGTAACAGAGACATGTCCCTCCTATGAAGAATACAAAATAAGGACATTACAGCTGTCAGCTACAATAAAGAAGTGATTCTGTTTATTTTGGGTGATGCAGCTAGCAATGGGACAGAATTCTAACTCTGCAGATGAATGATTCAAACCCTTTTGATTTTTGTTGAGTCTCTAGAAAGATGTACAGAAGCTATTTCAAACTTACTTGTTTCGACTTTGTTGAAATAGAGAACAAGAATTTAAACTTTTGCATATATAGAAATTCATGTAGAGAATGTACAGCATATTGTTACTGTAAGAGGGGGTTATTTCAGTTCTTAGACTTCCCCAAATACTATATAAAATGCTACAAAATTAGATAGCTACTAGACAAATGGTAACTAAAGAAATCAAGTTAGAATTTAGTTTTAGCCTTGGAGAGTGCTTATACCACACAGCACCAGGAGTGAAGCAAAGATACCCAAACCAGTGTTTCAAACGCACTCTCCTACAGTTCAGGGATTACATTAAAATATTTGCTCTCAGCCATCACCCATCTCTGCAGTGTAATCACTTCTGCAACATAACTCATACCTTAAAATACTAGGTATCCTCATTATTCTGCTGCTTTCCCCTCTTAAATAAGCCATTGTAAGCAAAAAAAGGTAGCCATATACCCATACTGCGCTGACTGCCTGATGAACACTTAAAACATTTAGGAATGTTTATAGGAATGTTAAGTAATAAAATTGTTTGTCAAAAATTTGCACCAGCGTAGTCTCTCTATTAAGTGGTTTTGGTAACTATTTTTTTAGTATGATTAATAAAGCTACACAAAGAAGGATAGCAGCTTCATTGTCCATTCTGTTTCTTGGGAGCTATAGTATGAGATCTAAAAATGAAGGTTTAGGAATAGTATTTTAAAAAAGGAATTGATACCAGGAAAATATAAGATAAGGCTGGGCATGAACAGTATAGAGAAAGACAGTAAAACAATAGAGGGGCATAAGAATGTGATACTTTTGATATACTGATCTCTAAGATAGATGTTAATTGCAATTGTAATAATAAAACAGATCATGGCAATTAAGCTAAAAAGCTATACTACTTCATGAGAATTCTGAATGTAAACATTTACAGAGAAAAAAAGTCTTTGTCTGGCATCTCAAGATAACTAAAATACCTAATCCGGACAAGCGGAGCGCCCTATAATTGGTTTCTGTCTGAAGGTTGAGTCATTGACCTGACCTGCCCATCAATAACCTCAGTCGTTACAAGACTCCCCTGCATATCTTACATCTGAGAGGAGAAAAAAAAACTCACATTGATCTGCTCTTTATTTTTCAGTTTATTTGCAGCTTTGGTTTATTAATGGCACTCAGGTATTGTTAACATAGTTAATCATGTATAGGATGCCCCCAATGTAATGACTGAAATGCAATTGCTGTTTTTCTGCTATTTATCAGAGGCTTAAGGAAGTCTGATTATATAGCATATATTTTTTAAAAAACATAACAATAAGCAGAGATTAAAGAAGAAAATACTAAAAAAAATAAAAACAGTGAAATAAAGGTAGGTTGCAATAAACAAATTAATGTATTTTCCAGAGGCCAAAAGCAGGCAGGCAATTATAGTTCCACGGGGAATTTTTAAAGAAATAAGGCACTTGACTGCACAATCTTATCAGTATCATTATTTTCTCTTCACTACTTTCCCCATTCCTCTCAAAACATAGGAGGCAAAATTGAAAGGAGACTCCTTACTCACAAAGACGAGCCAATGCTGGAACAGACATCTAGAGAGAAGGCACCATTTCCACCCTCACAGGTGCTTAGCAGCCTCCTAGGCAAGGTTCAGAACAAGCTCACACAGCTATGATGTAAACCCTCCTTCCAACAGGGCTTGCAATAGTGATCCCTACATCCAAGTCAAAATCTTTGTACCTGACCCTAACATTCTCCTGGAAATACTTTCTAAACAGGCTCATAACCGACCAGCAGAACTGAAAAAAATGAAGCTAAAAAGGTTTTTTAAAAAAGTAAAGTTGAATGTTGACAGCAAATGGGCAGCAGATCAGCTGCTTCAGGTGAGGAACCACACAGCTCAGTCATCGCCAAGATCTCCATGTGCCACTGGAGGGCCAGCATCATCGCTGTCAGAGCCTGTGCAGGCTTCCGTGCTAAACTGAACTTCAATCAGCAAAGGATTTTTGGCCTCCTCAAGTCAGTTTGTTTTTTCTTTTTTCACTACAAACTAATGCCATGGATTCGACTGTGTGCAATGCACCCATCAGGGACTGGAGTTGGGCCGTTAAAACAGGCTGCATATTAAAACAGGCAGCACTTGCTACCAGTATCACTCTCCTACTAAATTCTGCCTTTGCACATCAACTTCTTTCCAAATGTGCTCACGTAATCAACTTCAATCTGTTTTCTTTCAGTCCCCAGCAATAAAAATCAGGCTATTTCTCATCTCTGCTCCCATATTCTAACATGCAAATATTTGAGGCTTTTTTTTATTATTATTATTGTTTGCTGTTGGTATCCAGTAATTTATTCAGACAGAGTTATAGTGCAAACAGGTGATTAAAGAAACTTCATTATTTACTGACAGGAAATATAAAAGACTTGCTGCAGGTACACAAATAGATTGCCAGTACATGGTCTTGACAAATAAAGGGACTAAAATAAAAGAGTCTGATAAACAAAATGTAAATGTAGAATCTGAGATTCAACATATTTCTTCTCAAATGCAGCTATTAAAAACAAGCTGGAGGCTCATTATGGAATTCCTTTATATTTCCATGTATCTGCAGGCCTCATTATAAGAATTATACATCATTTTGGCTGTATTGCACTTGCATGTTTATCACTAGAACTTTTAATATCTTCATTTTGCAAGAAATTTTTAGGCTATTGATCTCCTTCCCTACCTCAAAGCACTAGCACCACAGTACATATTTCCACACTGTCCTAGGACGAGCCCTAGTCACAGGCCAGAACTGTAGTCTGCTGTCAGCTGCAGTTTGCTTTGACCTTGGCCTTAAACTAACTTTGGGAAAACATTCTTCACTGCCTACCATTAAGCTGTTACCTTGGTAGGTGGTTGCCACAGTGGGGTGAAGACGTTATCATCTCTCTGCATTACTAACTGTCCCTCCAAGTTCAAAGCAGAGCTGCTGGTTTGCACAAGCCCTGTGGACAATGGCACAGGCAGTGGACAGTGAGTCGCTGTGAACGCACTGCCTCACTACTAGCAAAAAGAATAGCACGTAACACACAGCTGTGCTCAACATCCCGAATGATAAAAAGCATTATTTGCATTACACTCAATGCTCCTGCAGGTTTAAGGCCTAATAAGTCTCCGAGGGAAGTCAGAAGCAGAACTCATAGCAGGTTTCATAAAGTCGGATCAGACCACTGGTACCATGAGCTTTAAGCAAACAGTTCTTGTACAAAGTCTTCAAATAAGGTTGACAGAATTACTTCAAATCCAAACGTTGCACTGCACTGCTCTCACACAAACCTGAAGTCTCCTGGAGTTATTGCTCTTTCATATTGTCAGCAAAAGCAGTATTTCAAGCTATTTCTCCCTTGTTTAATTCTACTGCATCACCAAAACAACTCTTAAAATACTTTCTTTGAATCTTATTTCCTTGTAGTATTGCTTTCATCATTTTCTCCAATTTTCTGTCTCATTTATTTTTTAATCTAGCTATGCTTTAACTGCATTTTCTATTTCTTCTAAGTTCCTGGGTAGTTTTTTAGCCCAATTTATTTTCATTTGTATTTCATTTATTGAGTACTTAGTGTTTGCTTTCCAATCTGTATAAAGCCTTTCATGATTTTTACACTTGCAACTTACCCATTAGAATTTCTGCGCTAGAAATCAGCCATGATTTTAAATGTCTTCAAATTTTTGAGCCACTTAGAGAAATTGTACTGTTTGTCACAACTACTGGGTTACTAGGCCACAAATTGCCATCAATGGATCCTGCAAGGCCTGTTTAACTTAGAGAGATACATGTAAATACTCTGGAGAAATCATTTTTTAAAATCCTCTTTCTTTTGTTATATCAAGAAAACCTGAAAGAGGTCATACATTTATTACTCTAAAAAGAAGATCATGTAGTTTCCTGCTATATTATTCACAGAAGAATTAGTTTAGGTCATGAGAGTAACACTCAAAAATATGGGTATTATACATAGCTCAAGACAAGTCAGTTAACGTCCTGCAAGATTTCAGCATTTTGCAGCCTGTTTCGTTATGCATCTACCCTGGTAGGGGATTGAAAACACAATACAGGATGAAAACTTTCTTTTTAGTACATGTCAAACAAGCTGGGAAATTATCTTTTGAGGGGTTTTATATGTCTGACAACTGCATCCAAAAAGCTTAATTATTGAAGCAATCTACAGGGCACCACAACAGAAAGCATCCTGAATAATTATAGATCAAAGCCAGACACTACTGCACTGCATTTAATTCTTTTCTTTATTTGAATCATGCTAAGAATAAAAGCAAGCACAAACTAAATTTGGTCACATTCTTTGTTAGCAAGACAATGAACACAACAGGTCATTTTCCAATCTCAGATAAAACATTAAGGCCTAGTAAGTCAAATTAAAACAAAAACTGCTATCACAATGTGATTAAATGTGATTAAAAAATAAAGCATTTATCAGTGCAAGAGATCTGATTATCTTCAAAATCATAACTATAAGTATTTACTGAAGACAGTTATGTATTCAGCTGTGCAAAATAAGCTGCATAAACTTTTATTATCTGGGGTATTATACCGCCTCTATTTTTAAAGAGAGCCGTCACTATCATCCTCATTATCTACTCCCTCATAAACCCATCAGCCAAAGAGTCCAAGAGAAATCTGTACAAGGTTTATTGACTATTTTCGTAGAATTTCCTCTTATCACAGTAGGAAAGATTTCATAGAGCAAAATAAACAAAACACTATTAAAGTAAACCACATCTTGTCTATGGCCATTTTGCTAGAACAGTTTTTAGACTCCTAATTCTCTTTTCCCATAGGTGACACATCCATTCTGTCTGCTCTGCAATCTTAAACTCTCCATAGTCTCTGGACTATAGCAAGGCACCATCAGGGTTGACATAGTCCAATATTATACTAAAGACAGGGTCGAAAAATAAACAATATAGAGAGCTGCAGGATTGTGCTTGGCTTTGTTGTGTTATGATAGACATGGACTTTGCAGACTTCCAAATTCCCCTTCCTCTTGTATGAGGATGTAAACAAGAACCACTTCAGATAGATGTCTGAAGTGTCCTGAAACATAAATTATGTTTTAGGAGCAGAGGCTTTGGCTCTTCTGCTCTGTTTCACCAGATGCATATGGAGGTCATCAACAGGCCAAAAGAGAAGGGAAAAATTTCTTGTTGTCATTGTTTTGTCTGATCTGCAGCAACAGAAGAGAGTCCCATATCCTTTTTCTAGTCATACATTAAGTTATACTGCTCTGCTTTCCAAATTAAGTCTATAATGATGCACATAAATTTTTGTGAAAGTAAATGGTGATTTCCCTCTCCAAAAAATCTGGTAAGTCTACGTAGGTTGCTTAGTCCCTCTCTTTCTCTTTATTTCTCCACCTTTTTTCTTTTGCCTGTCCCATACTGCTATCATCTAAGTCTAATTTTCATTTCAAAGCAAAACTACCAAACATTGATGTTTTCTAGTGACAGACTATAGCTGAAAATTTGAGTAGGCTAGCTCAAGGTAAAGTAAGTCAAAAAAGGTCATGAAGTCTAAAGACAAGAAGGTCTCAGAGCACCACCAAAAACACAGCTCACGTAAATACCCTCACTTCTTCCTGGAAAAAAGTCCTAGTCTTTTACAGTAAACCAACAAGGGATATCTGAGTATTGTTCTGTGGAAATACTAGCACTTAAATGTGATTTGGGGGTTATTTCTTAAAGAGGAGGACAGGAAACACAACACCTGTTAGAATTATGATCTAAAAGCCAGGCTCCCACGTTCGTTCTCCTGCATGCCCACACACTTGGGCTCTGGACTTCTGCGTTGCTACCGGCCCAGCAGCAAAAGAGCTGCCATGAATCTCAAAGCTGCTAGGCAACTGTTTGATGTTTGTTCTCTGGAGATGCTGATGATTTTGCAGCTTGCAAATAAACAATCTCAACTAGTAAGGATTTACAGACAGAAAGTTAATCAGCACATTACTCCAGCTGATTAGTCACAGAAAGCTGTGTCAGAACTTGAATAAGCCTTTGACCAAGACCATCTGAGAAATTAAGATGCCTTGGCAGTTGCATATACAATATGACCCACAAAAACCAAAGCACATTTAGACTCACAAAACTGCATGAGGATAAGCAGACAATCATTTCACCGGCAATTCCCCCATATACTAACATTTATATACAAGAATGTAAGTCATTTCAAGACTGAATAGGACCTTCATAACACAGATTAGTATATGCTGAAGTAGTGGTTTAGGGATTTTTCAAGTGTTAATTTTGGTTTTTAGATTCTCTGAACAGTAATTGTTATAACACAAGATTTCAAAGGTCAATTTCAAATTTGGTCTGTTCCTCTGATATTAAAGGTGTTCTTTATAGATATAGGAACTTCCCTGTTATACTAGGCATTTACTCACTTGGGATAATGTCAGAATTTTCTCCAGCAATTTGGGCATATGGGTATAGATGCAGGCACACATGTTAAACACCAAGGTATTTCTCTCTTCGTTTTTTTAATTAAGCAAATCAAGAATAATGTATCAAGAATCGCATTAAGCACCTATGTGCCAATATTTTAAACTGTATGGTATTCTGAATTCCAGTTTCCGAAAGAAAACTGTCCTTGAATGCTATTTGCCAATTTGTTATTACAGAACAATAACAAATTTTCCTCTAGACTTAGAGGAACTCCATCTGTCTCTCCATCCTGTCTCAAGTTGTTCTGAAAAAAAAAAATAATAATAATTGTCCCTTCTTTCCTCCTGTGCCCAGCTTTTCTTCTACTTCTTGCCAGAAGAAAGTGACACAGCACAATTACATACTATGTCAATGTGCTTCTGTAAAATCAACACAAATTCCAGCTGCTCAGTAGGGCCTTGGCATAACTTGTGATTTGGCATAACTAAGTGGATTTATAAACCTATAATTTTTATCTCCACTATGATCAGAAAAACATTTGCAGTTGTTACAAGTTTGGGTATTGTTGTAGCAATCATGAGGTTATATTCCTGTATATTTTATGCAGATAATAAGAAGGAACTGTACTCCTTACCTTAACTACCTATGGAAGAAATATAAGAAACATTGTACTGCTTGACCTCATGATAGTCCCCCATACTTCCCAGATCAGGCTCCTTACATTTCATCTTACAGAATCTGTCATCTGTTGAGTGCTGAAGATGCTATAGTCAGACTTTTTCTGAATAGTAAGTAGTAATAACTCTAAATACATAATTCAATAAAGCTAGAGTTGGATCGATAAGCTCCATTATTGTAATTTTCTGAGTGTTAAAAGGCTTTTATAATGCTTTTTATTATTCTGCAATCAGAAACCTATGTCTGCTTATTTTATTTTGCAAAACATCCTTTTAAAAAAAATCACAAACACAAAAGAACATGTATTATTTCCTGTCAAACCTGATACAAGATTTGAGCTTGGATCTTCAGCAATCTGAACCGCACACTCACACTCTTTGGCTTTTTTTCCTCTCTAATATTGTGGCAATAAAAACAAGGTGGCATTGTCTTCATAAAGTTTTTACTTTGACCTTCTAACATTCTTATGAAATTCCACTAGTTGAAGAATTTTTGATCAGCTTTAATGCAAATATTTTAACTGAGCTTGCTATTCTGCATTTATTTGCACAATGTTTCTCTAGCTACAGATCTGCAACTCGTGAATTTTTAACTCTCCACTGCCATGTCGGTGAGTACATAACAGCTTGAAAATAGGTACCATGTCCCTGTTTCATAAGCAATGCATAAAATTGTCCTTGTGAAGAGATGGGAATGCCAAAGCATGCTGTTTGTGGTGACCACTTCTCTGTCTGTTGCTGTCTGGCCTTCAGCAAGAACACGAAGGAAAAAAACCAGCACAGAGGCCCTACTCAGAACACTGTCAAGCCATTAACACCGAAAGGAACATGCTACTGTAAAACAGATGCTGTCACTTCTCATTGTCAAGGCAAGAAGTAGTAGGTGTGAAATAACATTCTTTTCCCTCCAGGGCTTTCCCTGGGATTTTGTGATTAGCATGTTAAAAATGCAGAGAAGTCATAATAATCTAGCTTCTAAATTTGAAATGCATTAAGAGGCCAGTGCCTACATTTTTACTTTATTCTGAAGCTTGATGCATCCTGTAACAAGATTTTAGCTCAGAACTCTGACAGATTATACTTGAGGTCAACACTACTTGCTGACCAGAAGGTCAAATTGAAGCATTCCTGCAAAATATTCGAATTATATATTAGGTGTTTTCTGCTTAAATAGCAATAGTTTTGCTTGGAGACACATTAGAACAATGTCTCCACTATTAATATAAGAAATTAAGCCAGTTCCCATAACATAATGCCATAAATCTAAGTAATAAACAGGCAATACATGATCACATAATTGAAGTAATTTTTCTGATAGTTTTAGACTAGTTGGAACAGCTTATTTCTATTTTTTAATCATTCGTGTATGAGACTAAAAAATTGGCTACCCACATTTTGAGATACATTTATTATGGTAAAAATATCACAGGCTATATGTTTATGTTCAATAGCAAAAATAAAATATTACTACATGCAGCAAGCGCTGACTGTATGTGATAATTTGCATGTTACTTGTTTCTCCTTGCTTCATGAACAAAAGGATTAAAGCAACAAAATATACATGTTATTGATGTCTTCACAGAGTAGCTAACACACAGCCTAATGAATTAACCGAAGGTACAAATACAACTGCAAACACAAAAAAATTCAACTGCAGACACAAGAATCCCTTTTCAGTGTGCAATACAAATCCCTACTTTTCCGCTGTCAATTGACAATGCCCCTATATACTTCTTACATCATGAGATGAGAGAATCATTTCACCTCTAACACCTTTCTTTCATATCTGGTCTTCCTAGAATCTCAATTTTTCTTCAAAAATACAATAACTATAAGAGAGGCAGGAAATAAGAAGGCATAAGATAACACTAGATAAGATAACTTGGCACATGACCAGATTTTCAGCCATTTAACAGATTTGCTGTTGTTGTCACCCTCTCCATTGCAAAAATCAAAAAGGATTATCTGGCCCATAATTAGAGAAAGGCTGTGTTTGCTTTCTGCAATCAGATCACGCTGTTCGCTGTTGCTGTGAAAGGTCAATGAAGCTTACCCAAAAAGAGAAAAAAAAATGATTACACAGCTGATGGTGGGAAAAGTCATCATTAAGGAACAGTAGCTTTTGTGAGATCTTCAGTTGGCATTACCATAAAACGTTATGCATCTTTACCGTGTTTATTTCTTTTAATTCAATGTTGCTTAATGTACCTTATGTCCAGTCAGTACAAATCTCTCTCTGGAGCAGGGAAATGCAACTTGAGTTTTTGAGAAAAAGGCAAGGAAAACCACACACTCACTCTAAATACGCAATGTATAGATGTTCTTAGTAACTGAGGGCTGCTATAGCAAAAGCAAGTATGGAAAAAATGTTAACCTGTGATTATGTTAAATTAAAAGACAATGACCTTGCTGAAAAGGTTGTTAAGTGAAAACCACACTTTGTGCATAAAGAATGGGTACTGTTATAGCAGTCAAAAATTACTTGTTTAATATCATTATATAATACAAATAAATAAATTGCTAGGCTAATCCTGTAACAATTTAACTTATTTACCACTCAAATAATAAAATCTCTGAATTTTACTAGAGCAGCCTCACACTGCAGGACATAATTAGGTACTTTAATAGTATCTAAATATTTATATGGCTTCCAGGAAAGTAAGAACGTTGGCCTTGTATTTAAGCTATTTAAACAAGGGCTTAGAGGATGTAAATCCAACTTCTGGCTTTCATTGAGGATAAGGACACTTGAAGTTACAAGCTTCCTCCAGATTTTAACTATTCACAAAGTAATCCGCATACAAGCAAACCAGTGCAATCTCTCCAAAATTTAATTTACAATTAGTACAATAAAGGATGAAAACTGACAATTTACAAGTAATTGCATTTTTCAGTAAGGTCCAAAATCATACAAGCAACCACTGAAAAAATGCACAATCATCAGATGAAGACATAGCATTAACTGTAAACTATTCCAGATACTTCATGTCAGCCATGACCCCTAGGAATTTGAGAGTCCTAGCTTAAATTTATGCCTTCTTTCATAGAACCAATTAATTTTCCACATATTAACTGCTACTCATTTTAGTGGTTTGGGATTTTTCTGTTTTGAAGTGTTAAAGTAATGATGTAAAGAAAAACTGCTGCACCATCCATTGTATGCTAATGACTTTCACTGACAATGCACAATTTCTGCAATATGGAGATTATTAATGATAGAACATCATCTCTTTTCTGATCAGTGTCAGTGAACTAATAAGGTAGACTTGTATAGAAATATGACATCCTTTATATAGAGATACATATATATTCAATTCACACACTGAATATACATTTCTAGGAAAGATTATTATAAGTGTGTGTGTATGTGTGTATATATATATATTTATATGCACACATGCACACACACACAATTTTGTTACATGCATGGTGCTACCAATAAATATATTTCCCTTTCATGATCGGAAAGAATTTATGATTTTTCAAAAATTTTAACGTGAAAAATACAGCACTAAAATTCGAGGTTTTCTGAAACAGTGTGCTATATACTGAATTACATAATGGACTTCTTGGATGCCACTGAAAATTACAAAACAGTAGCATCATCGTAGGGATAGATTATATCAAGTAACATCACAAAGGGGCAAAGAAACTTAAGTTAGGATTAAAATATCTCAACTCTCCCTAAACACAAATAACTTCTCTCAAATTTGCTTGTCATTTTTGCCTAACCTCAAGCAAACAATCAACTTCTCAATATAATTTATCTAATGGGAGCCAGTTTTTCTATCCCCATTAAGTAGTAGCTTCAGGGAATGGTATGCAGCATAAGTCATAGTAACAAGCAAACAGTAAACATTCACAACAGGGATACTTTCCTGGGTGCCTGCATCTTTATAATTACAACAAAATAGCAATTAAGTTTTTCACAATAATGATTTAAAAAATTTACAGGTCATATGAAACTTACAGTGCAAATATGTTACTGAAACTACTGTCAAGAGGAAGGAGGAAAGCAATTTATCCCTTCAAAATCTCTTGCTTTCTCTCCTCAGAGAAAAAGCATCTAAATAATTGTTGCAATCAATGACCAGGAAAAGCAAGACTGGCAGGAAAAAATATCAAGAATGATTGAACTAAAAAGAAATAATAGAGAAAAGAAGCCTTTCTCAAAATGCTTACAAGACTGACTACCCTTTATAATTCACAAGCTAGTTTGCTGCCAGAAGTTTTGAAAAATCCCGTATTACACTCAAGTAGCCACACTGACAGGTACAAGTTAATATATCTCATTCTAAACCAAATACTTCAAAGTGCACAAGCAGAAACTTAATAGAGGCTCTCAATTTTTCCTTTAACTTAATTAATCCCTGACTTCCAACACTTACATTGATGTGCTCATATTTGCCTTCATTCTAGAACTAAAAGGGGTCTTTTCATAATACTGTGAAAACATGGTATTTTCAGTTGTCACATAAAATTATATCCAGGTTACTTAGGGAAGTTATTTTGATTTAGTTTCATTATTTTGATATGGTTATGAAAATCTACAGTATCAGAAGTTAACTTCTACTTTCTGTTACACTCCTTCCACTTACCTGTGTCATCTGCTCTTCTTAGAGGATGGTTATGAAGGAGCTTTTCTTGATGTCTGATAAAACTTACTTGGTGGATCAACTTTCTGTAACTATAACTGGCCTGAACTCACACGTTGCTATTCTGCTGTTGCAACAAGCTTGGCTATGTTGTTCTGTTCACACATAGGCTTCTACTAATTTCTAAATCATGTTTTTATTTGAGAACCTATGTCTAGATTGTAAAGGTTAAAAAGAGGATCCAAGCACCAAGGACTTAATCTGAGCTATCTACATGGGGCCAAAGAGGACATCAGATACAAACCAAGAAATTTCACACGGCAAGAGTAGCCTGGTTTTCTTCACAAAATAACCTGTGAGAACTGATTGCTCAAAGATGAATGTTATTAGGGAACTGTCATACAACAACTCAGTATTAATTTGAGCATCTACCATACAATCTATCTGCCTAGATACTTATTCAAAGTCTTACTCAAGTTATTGGGTTGTGGCAAAGCTCCAAATTTAAAAACTTGATTTTAGTACAGCTTATAATGTCTAGTATACCAGATATTCTGGACTGATTTTTTCTATTTTAATCCATCTTAATTTTTACTAGCTTACAGTTACAGTGTCTATTTGACTTCATCTATATAACACCGAGATAAGAGATAAGAGATATAAGAGATAAGATATAAGAGATTTGCTTTAGCCACAGCAACAGTAAATACTTGTATTTTATAATGCAGGAGAACTCTCAGATGTCACACTGATTTTCGTCAGTTTGCTTAGGATGCTGGGTATGTGTAAAAATAAATGCAGGATGTAAGAAAGGTCTACCATTAAATGCACATTATCATAAGCCAGACTTGTTCAGAAAAAGGAATGAGTCGTGATACAACAGAGGGAAATCCATTTCATCATGACTTAGGTGAGGTATGTGGTCTTTCTGCCTGCAATCATGAGCTGGGACAAGAACATGCCTTCAGAACGTACTGATGCCAAGGCTGCACGTTTGCACAGTCTGCAGGCAGTAGGAAACTGTCCCACTGACTGCAGAGCAAGCAGGCTCTGCGCATCTGGCAGCTCCCCAGCCTCTCATAGAAACAGCTGACATGGGAGAGTATCGTTTCAGTGGATGTTCAAGTCACAAGAATTACTGCTATGAAGAAGTAATAATGCACTGCATTGAATTCTGGTATCTCCACGTTACCATTTTAACAATGGTTATATTGAATGTTCTGTTGAAGTAACTGTTTTTTTTTCCCCCTGTAGTTAGAAACCTAACTTTTTAAATAGGTACAGTGGTTAATTAAAACAGTTGTTCTACATTCATTTCTATAATACACTTTGGCCAATTGTATACAAACATACAAACACTGCACAGCTGTGAAAACGAGTTTCAGGTACATGGCATATACTAAATGTGTCAGATGTTTTATGCTAGGGATTAATTGATGCGTAATTTTATTTAAGCAAAGTAACAGAGCTGATTTCAAAAATACTGTATACATAAAAGCCTCATTGTTAGATCTTAAAAAATGAATAAACCAAAGTTGCTTCTTTTCTGTCTTATTTTGAAAGCATCTTGAGGACTCTGATTCCATACTTCTTGCTATGCCATTCTAACATAACTAAACAGACAAATCCTACATTGCATATATTCCAACATGAGCAACTTGACTGCTTAACTATTACTGATAAACAATTTGTGCAGTATTGTAGAGCACTGCAGAATTTGACCTCTAAGAAATGAGAAATATGTAAAAGGTTAAGTAGCTACAGGTCTGAATGCTAAATTTGAAATTTATATTAAACACATAAATACAAACCTCCTCCAAAGTTGAATTTTTACATACCATAGGGAAAAAAAAGAAAAAAAAAATGCTATCTCAGTTTTCAGACTAACACATTAAAAAACGTTAACATCAGGTAGTTTTAATGATAAATAAATCTCTTTAGAATTTTATTGGATTTGAAAGGAAAGGAGTAAAACTTTCTCTGAAAGATTGATATTGACAATTATTTTACTTTTCAAAGGTGACTACATTCCACTGGGAATACTGAGGAAGAAGAGTGAGAAGCAATCAAGAGAATCCAAACTACAATAACCCAATCTATCATTAAATCTCATGTCACAACTTCAAATAAAACATTTTCTCTAAACTAGATATTATACTTTTTGGTGACTATGCTCTGAAAAAGCTCTTTCAAGAAATTAAGACTACATGTGCTCTTGGCTGTGTAGCAAGTATTTTATAAACATATCTACTTATCTAAATCCTAGATGACATACAAAGATGGGCATTAAAAATGCATTTTTTAAATATTGGATTCCACTTAACATATGTGCACTGTTACATTTACAGTAACTCAGCTGCTTTAAAATACAGGTATATTACTAACAAAAATTCACAAAGTCTAGCTAAATATGAAAAAAGTATGAAATAGAACTCATTATCTATTTTTAATTTTCTAGTTCCTAACCAACTCTCTGGATTTGCATAAACCATTTTAATTAACAGATTACTTGGATGGTCTGTACTCTCCTTCAATTTCAAGTTTCAGCTTTAAAAATAGAAAACTTTTCAAAATATAAACTCACCATTTTGCCATGGGAATGTTATCTCATCCATGTGTAAATGCAGCTCCTAATAAAATGTATTGAGTTTTTTGGAACCACATACTTATCACCCAGGGATATTCCAGCTTTAAACTTTAAATGGTGCTAACTGCCGCTTCAAAAATTATCTGCTTTTATAGATATAACAGAAGAAATAACTTCCCTTCTTTTACACAAGGGAAATAAGTTTCTGCAATGTCTGAGACAAATCAATTGCCTCCCTTCACAGCCAAAAAGTCAGCTAATGAGAAGCTGAAATGAAGACTGGCTCCACAGGAGCTGTCACTGACTCCCATCCTTTCACTTGCAAGGGCAAGCCTGTCCATAGGAAAAAAAATGTGCAGGTTTTTAAAGAAAATTTGTGGCCTTCCAAATCCTTCTTTAATATCTCTTAGAGAAGTTTCTGATACTGTTTTTAGTAAGTGTGGTAATAACCACTTTCTCAGAATTGTAACCACTAGTTGATGTATAGTCTTTTCTTTAAATGAACTTTGAAAGACTTAGAAGATGGATTCTTGAAATCTCACATTGCATTACCTAGTCTTCAACAACACATTTTTAGAATCAGACTTTTAAGAAAAGATTGTGTATGTGAATGTGCAAGCAAAACAAAATTTCTTTACTAACACTGTCAAATGTCTTCTCCAAATAGTGCTCAAAAAGTGACAATATGAACAATAGCCTATATTACAAAAAAAATGCATGAAGATAGACCTCAAAGAATATGAATAGATCTCAAAAAAAAAATCCCTAGAAAATCCATTTATTTACAAATTATATTGCCAGCATTTTTCTCTCTTATAGTAATAGTTACTGAAGCAGAGTGGAACACTAAGGTGCATACAAAATCCATACACTGAGGGTGCACATTAAGATTACAGTACCTGCTAGGGAAACTGTATTTCAGAAAGCCAATGAACAAACTATACTTCTCCACTGATTTTTTTTTTTTGCAGTAGCATCAAGAAAATACTCTTCAATGTTTCTTTGTTTTTGTAGTAATCTGAGGAAAGACTATGATGAAGTATAATTGAGAACAGAATACCAGAAGCAGTTTGATATTTTGTGGGCTATTTAATTTTCACACACTATTTGCAAGAAAACAATTCAAGCAATCTTAATTTACATTTCTGTATTCACTGAAACGTGATTCACAAGCCTTCCAAGAAGCGTGTGTGTGCTTATTTTAACATCAAGTTATGCTGACTCTCGATCACTATGTCACCAGGAACACAAGCACATAAGCAAGCATTAATCTAAAACTACATGTAACTACAGTTATTAATGCACTGGGGAAATTAAATCAAATTTGCATATGCCTTTAGTTCAACAGATATGCAGCATCCAAAGGCAACCAATGAGCACAAAACATAGAACACTGCCAGTAGAGAGAAAAAAAAAAAAAAAAGATACAACACTACCAGGAACATAAGTATATTTGCACAGTTAGGTCATCTTTACAAGCAATCATCTAAACTCAGTTTCTCTGCCACGGCTATTACCTGAGAATTAATATCAAATTTACCCTCCCTCTCACTGATTTTTCTCTTAATCATCTTGTCCCAGAGCTGTTAAGGATACCTTAAATAAAACTGCCTTGAGATTATGTCGGTTTTATAACACTCCTGCCTCCAAGAGAAAAACTTTCCCTTCAGGGAGCACTATATTCCCTTCAGGAGAAGGGTTTGGCAGAGAAACAGGTTACTCCACACCACACCCACTGAATGAGGGGACAGGAGTCCAACACCTCATGGTGAGACTCTTCTTCAGTCCTACTTTCTGTGGCCTGCCATGTATGTCAGCTATCACAGCTGTGCAACAAGTCAACAGGGAATGAGGGTGGGAGGCAGAGAGAATAGGCAATAGGTAAAAGGCCTGCAGGCACAGAAAGTCATAATTGAGGAGCAGAAGGACAAGAGCAGAAGGGAACTAAATCAGCATTCTCTGTGCATGACAAAGTGCAACTCTGTTAGCAGCACAAAGGACAGGGACAGGTGAGCACACAAAGCAAAGCTACCAACACCAGCATCCTGCCAGGTGATGTCAGATTTGCCAACCAGCACTTGATAAAGGTTCAAAGCTCCAAGTTTTACTTGATTTTTATTCCATTTCCCCTAAGTTTTCCTCAGTCTGTAGATCTGAACTGTTTGTGTACCTTGCTAAGAGGTGCAGAACCAACTCGCCTTTGAGCTTTCGTTTGGAAATCTCTGATCTGTTGCCAATTTGTAATACAAAGACACTAAATCCATTACATGAAAGATGACTAAGATACCCCATACAGCTTTCTAATAATATATTTATGCAATCCTTGTGCCCCAGTATCATGGAAAACTGGATAAAGCAATATAGTTTGATTCCACTTTTTTGGGAAATTGTAGTATATTTTAAAGGAGAAATACAAATGATATTCTTTACAATATTTTCTTGTTTTGTAATACATCTGTAGCATATATATTGATCCCATCTCTTACACTTCTGACAGTTCTAGATTTCATTTAACATTTAACTTTTATTTAAATAGAAGTTTTAGAAGTATCATTATTGGCCAAAACCAAGAGGGTTTTTTCCACCGAATTACAGAAGGCTATGTAAGAACAAATGTTAGTAAAATCTGACATGTTTGCAATAGAAATTAACAAGATAGATACAACTAGTTGAGACTTAGAAAATCTGTGTTTAGGATCTCATTTCTGTTTAACTGTTTTTTGTAACAAGCAATTAATATGGGACATATTACTACAATTTACTACAGCTTCCTCATACATTAGAGAGTAAAAGCAATAGAGCTGTGAAGAAAATAAAGTCAGAAGTTATGGCCTTAAAAAGGCTTTTACTGTTTATGATTTCACCTTCTCTAAACGAGTTCTCAAAGCTACCATACATTTTTATCACAATCATTTTACAGTATAGACAATAACTTAATTATCTTTCAAAATAAATCTTCCAAGATACTCAGGCTGTGCTTTAGGAGACATATGGTTCAAGTATCGCTTTCAGTATTTTATTGTGGTGGTCGTAATATCCTAGTAACTCTGTCCATCTAGGGAGAAAAATCCACTTGTCAGGCATTTTTCCAGTGAAGATTTTTTTGTAATAGAACAATCATTATGCACTCCTCAAAAGCAAAATTTAAAAAACTAAAATTTGAACATCTATTTCCAAACATCTGCTTTCTTCATTTGCTGTCTAATAAATTATATTTTTAGAAGTCTACTCTGCAAAGAATTTATATCCTGAGATCTGTACCTTGATAATTGTCATAAAAGTTTGATTAAAAACAACTTAAGGAAAAATTTCGGAGTTTCTCAAATTAACAGCTGCCAGTCTCAAGACATGAAACAGAATGATTCCACCTCAAAGTCAATAGTCCTTCTTTCATTTTCCACCTGTATGTCCAAGTCTAAATCCTAATAAATTCTGAACCTTCTATATGCTTATCTCTGTAGTAAATCCAGACACCAGACTAACCAAACTTCCCATGTCAGATAAGTTGTCTAGGAGAGCAAGGGTTCGGATCCATTTCTGTTGCTATCCTCAATAAGTTTGCTTCCACACTTCTTGCCATGCCTGCTCCTGCCAAGGACACAGCAAAGGCAAAATTGCTGTTTACACAAAGAGTAAAGATGCGAGGAAAATCGTAATACATAATATCAGATGGGGATGGTGTTTGCAAGGCAATCCAATAAAAACTAAAATGGCAATTAAAAAGTCATGTGATGATTCTCTTACTATTTGTTAGGCTTGTCCGGTAATCTCCAGTCAGGAGAGAAAAATGATGGGAGTAGGGGAATCTCTGCAGTGTAGGAAAAAAGGATAAGGAGGGCGAAGTAAGTTCTCTCCAACTCCCTGTCTGAATCCTTAAACATCTGATTCAATAGAAAGACACTAGTAAAGCCCTTGGAGGAAGAGAAAATGCTTTCATAGCTTTTTTTCCTCAGACTGCTCTGCCCTTGCCTGTCAGATTTTCAAAGTAGTACATTTGTAAAAGAACACTTGTCCTCTCCTTAGAGGTTATCGCAAAATCTATATTGGAAACCTCTGCTCAATTTCTATCTTTTAAGGCTTCTAGATATGTATTATTTTTCTTATTTTGATTAAGCAAATGATGTTTTCCCTACATTTTGTACCTTTTCTTTTTGCAAGGAAAGTCTATGCTCATATACTCAGTCTTCCCTTCCAAAGGGTCTCAAATTGATTGAGGTCTTAGTGTCCATGTGTGTGTGCATATATATGAGCAGTGATACCACCCAAATCTGCAGGAAATCTTCTCAATTCTGGGACAGGATAAAGACAGCAAATTTACCCTAGTTTATATCCTTAGACCTTATATATTTTGTCTGGAAAGAAGCCCCTCTTTAGGAAAATGCCTTCTTGGATTTTCACATTTTCTTTTATTTGCTGATCTCTCTTGTGTATCTTGGAAATTAGTCAGGCAGCTAAATCCATCCTCTTCTGAACAGCTAATTGCTATGGAAGTCCTCTGAACTGCCATGAAATTGTCACTTATTCAAGAAGTAGCAAAATTGTCCCATAATTGTCTCGACTAAGTAACACTTTCTCTCACCACCACCCTCAAATTTTCATTACATTCACATTATCTGAGATCACTCATACTGTCTAAGGCTTCTACTGTAGCTCATAGTTTGTCCATGCTTGCAAGTTCATCCAGACTACAAGAACATTAGAATTACTACTGCAAATAAATTAAACGATAGCACACATGGGCACTTTCACGGACTTCCGATTAAATCCTAAAAGCTCCTGCGGTAAGCAATGCTATACCTGATTGCTTTCCTTATTCTCAATACTTTCACAATTGAACAGCTTGGATTAGAGAAGATACCTGTGTACTTCAATGTTACCTCAAAATAAGATAAACATTTATCCTCGAGTCTCAAGAAGAACATTTTTTAAAAGAATGACTGAATCTATTTAAAGTAGATTACACTAATACCAAAAAGGCCTTTAATTCAGTACTTGGTTTTGCATATTATGTTGTAACATGAGCTTTGATAATTTCAAAGAAACACAACATATGTAGTAAAACTATCCAGAAAAGGCTGAGAATAGTGGTTTCCACATATATACGATACAAATATCAACTTAAAGAAATTATATATGGAATATTGTGATCAAGTCCACTTCTTTTCTTTAACTGCAACCACCTCCTGTGTCCAGCTCAAGTTACAGCCTCAGTTGACTCAATACATGACCTGACTCGATACATGACAGTTAGAACTCCCAATGTGAGAAAGTGCCAGTAAGACTCCTGCAGTATTGTTCAATAATCATTTTCATGGATGATTCACGGATAAACAAGTTATAACTCATGATGTGCTATTATTTTAAAGACTCTTTTTTAAAAAAAAAGATTCTTAAACTATGCACATTACCTTAACCTTTAGTAATCATTTTTGCCTATCAAGGGGACTAAGATGACATAGACGTTTCACTGACCTCTTCACTATAAAGGCACCATAAAGTGCTTAGCATTTGAACCACAATAGTTTAAAATTTCCCAAATCTGCTGGAGGCCAGCAATCCATTAGCCATATGCACCGGCACATGACACTTCTTTAAATCTTAAAACTTTTAAAGCCTTTAAAAACTTAAAGGGTTTTTCTGTTTGTTTGTTTGTTTTTTAACTAATTCCAAAATGCAGGAACATTTAGCATAAAGGTCAGTTATTCTCCACACTAAACTCATCTGGAAGATGAAATGACGAGAGCAAACAGTGCTTCAGTAACTTCATTGACAGTACCATTCTGCAAAGATGTTCAGTATGAGAATACAGGTTTATATACATTTAGAATTGACAATTCACTATCACTGACTAGTTTCATAACTCATCCACATCTGTAAAATATCAATTCTGACTAAGATAAATGATCCAGCTTTTATACCTCCCAACATTATTTCAGGAAAGAAAATATTTAAAGCATTCATGAAATAAGTGAAAAATAAATTGTTTTAGTCATACTGGAGGCACACAGGCTGGACCTGTCTGAGTCATAGCTGCTGTTCTTTTGGACTAATAGATTATTTACTTGGAAAACAATGCTCTGAGGAGAACTTTGTGAATTCCAATTGAATTGGAATGAATGCTTCAGGCTTCTGAAATTTTCAAAAGGACAAAAACATTTTCAATTAAAATCTTGAAACAATTTCATTTTAAAATACAATTACTGTTGTTTTCTTAGCAAAGTTAAAAAAAAAAAGTCTCAAAACACATGAACTAATTCATGATCTAAAAATCACAATTTCTGTTTTGGAGGAAACTTTTCCTACCTTCTAATGTTCCAAAAGCATGAATTATTCACAAAGTCTGCATAAGGATGGTTTAGTCAGATACACTTTTTTTTTTTTTATACATAGGAAGTTCTACAAGGCACATAATGCCTGACTAAAGTAATTGAAAGAAAAGGAGAAATAGATCTGTAATAAATGTGAACATTATATATGAGTTGATTTTTTAAAATTCTCTCATTACATAGGTTTCTATGGAAATATTTTCAGACACACTGAGGAAGCATGCAAAGATATTACAAGGATGAGCATGGATAAGCCTAAAAGGTAATTAATCATTTTATTTCAGAAGCAAGTTTGGAAAAGAATGCAATAAATAACACACAGGCCTGCTGCGATTATGAAATAAACAGTTTTTGAACCATAACTCTTCTGTGGAATAAGTAACAGGCAAAAAAAAAAAAATTATTTCATGTAGGTTTGGGACTCAGAACTCCATTTACCCTCTTCTTCAACTAGAATTGCATAGACAAATTGCAAAGGACAACCTGAAAGTTCTTACTGATAGAACTGAAAGACAATTGTTGAAATAGCAAGGAACTCAATATAAGAACAGTCATACTAGGCCATGAGTATAGCAGTAACAGCAGTCTACAGTAGCCGACAAGTCAATCCAACTCAATGACAGGCCATATCCAGAACACATTCAATTCTACGTACCTTCTTATTCCATTTACCATTGAATACCATCTTATTCCATTGAAAAATTTCTGACCATCTTAGAACAACTGAAGACTTTTTGTATTTCAGTAGTCTTGGCTTATAAAATTCAACAAGATTAACATGAACACTGGCAGGTTTAATGCTGTTACCTCACTTCACAAGGAAGGGCACATAAAATGAGAAACTATGTACTTGCAACACAGACTGCCCCATCCAGTCTCATGTCTTAGCAAAAGTCTATCTTGTGGAAAATCTTAAAATCATGCTTAACCTAGCAATCATTTTCCATCCACAGAGCCATTAATATTTGAAAGGAAATGAAGGAATCCAACTCAGACTTATATCCATAAGCACTGCTTTTCTCTCATCTTCTCTGACACCATCTTTTTAGGCTAGGCACAGTCTCAGAGAAGTTTCAATAAACTAATGTAAGACACCACACTGAAGAGTCATCTTCAGTTTTTATAAGAATTCTACTGTTTCATTAAGATCATCACACTGTAACTTAAGAATAATGTGCAAGAGCCATATATTCTACCATTGCCTTGTGCCATGAAGAAGAGTTTTAGGCATATAGGAGGTAAAACAGTATAGAATATACTGAATCAGAGGCTCATGCTGACTGAGTAAAGGTCATTTAGAGAATAACTTAATATTTCATTCCTCCATACTGCTTGTCTGACTTTGCAGTGTGCATATATGCTTTTATGTGCAAGTATACATAACTATGTTAGTAACTGAAATAGCAAAGAGATATACTAATTCAGACATTATAAAGTGCTCTAAAAATCATTTAGGAAGTTGAATAACAGGAAATAAAAGGTTTTTTTTCAGAGAAAAAATTAAATGTTCTCTCCATTTCTCAACTTCTTTAAGTTACATCTTTAAAGTAATATTTGGTAATCTTTAAAGTAATCTCTATGATTATTGTATGGCTCACAGAGTGAATCATTCAACTGAGAACACATATCTGAGGGAAAGCAAATTGGAGAGCAAAAACAGCAAAATGATGAAGGAATTCTACTATTCTTCAAAGTAGCATCATTTAACTAATTAAAATGGTTACATTGTGAACTCTAAAGACAGAGAGATAAATTTCTAATCTTGAATAGTTTTAAAATCCTTGATTATTAATCTACTAATTGTGTGAAGGTATTTGCTACTAACTTCAGTCTTTCAGATAGAGAAAAGGACAACCTTGTAAATTTCTGAACTCTGATTCCCACTGCAGCCACTGAAGTAAAGCAATTATGTTTGGTATCAGATGACAAATTTAACACTAACAAAAGAGCAGTTAAAATATTCTCAGCCTTCTAAGTATTAAGTTTTCTAAGTCCTATTCCAATGGGAAATATTCTTCATCACAAGACATTTTCAGGAAAGTCTCCATGCAGTGCTGTCATGGTTCCCTTTGCTACACAGTAGAAAAAAATTAATGTTCTCAAACATATGTGAAGTTCAAAAAAACACTATTACCACTATCTACTAAGCAAGAATTATTATCTGAGTTACATAAACATGAAAAAAAGAAAGAAGAATGGAGAAATCTGATGGAGCAGGAGCTTGAACCCAGGTTTATCAGTGCCTTACCTTTGAAATGTTTTTTCTTCTCAAGTCAAAAGAGTTTTGACATTCTGAAGCTCCAAAGCAGACCATTTCCAAAGCAAAATACAGTATGATATAACCTCTCTACAGCTTTTCCTTCCCCATGTCTCCCCCAGAGCAAGACTGCCAGTAATCATTGTAGCCAGATTCCTTCCGGGTATAGCTCTTTTCTCGAGACAAAAGAAAGGAGCAGGAAAATAGCCACATCCTTGCTGTTGAACAGACCACAGCTCTCTTTTCCAGGAAAACTTCAAAGTTGAGACAAAAAGGGAATGTAGAGGAAACTCATTCCACATCTTGCCTGGTTTCACTTACCCATTAAAAAAAACCTTTTTTGTAGGTCCCTGACCTGCAAATATGCTTATGCTTCTCTGTAAGGAAATAAAAAAGTGTCTCTTTTTCAGCATAAAAGGCTAGACTTGCCCCTCTCCCCAAAACACAGACAACACTTCTGATTTCCAAGGACTATTTTTGTCTATTTTTCCTAAAGAAAAAGGTTTACACAAGTAAATTTTAGATATGCATGTACTTACTGGTTAGAATATTAAAAGACTCAAAGATAATTATCTCCTTAAGAGTTTTGTGAAAACAAGAGACTGGCTGGAGAGAATTTATTTATAACCCTAATAAGAAAAATCTGTAGTCAACTTGTCTATCATCAGATATCAGATAGCTGTCTTCATAACCATCCTACATACCAGGGGCAAATTCAAAGAACCAAAGAACATATATCATTACAAAACAGGCTTAATTTAGCTACTTGCCCAAGTATGTTAAAAACCCTTTCCCATGGCCAAATGTGTTCACTGTTCTACATCTCCACTAGGAATCTGTGATAAAACACAAAAATAGAAAGCTAGACAACTTAAATCATACGCAAAACTTGCAAAATAGTATTTGAAATGATGTGGATATTTAAATGAAATACTCTGTTCATCTATAAATGAAGCAACTGAAACCTATGCAAGTTCAAAAGGTATCTTTGATGATTACTATCTTTCAGTAAATTTATAAAAAGACAGTCAAGGAATATATAGGAATAACTATAAACTTCCCCCCTCCCCCGCTTCAGTTTCCAAAAGCAGTTTTTCCTGACCTGCCAATCTTTTCCGGATTAAATCAGAAGTTTTCTCCCGACATCAGTCTTTAGAATTGTCCCTGAAGGAGAGCTGTGGCAGCCACAAAATTTAGTTTTTAAAGATTAGTTAGCTCATTAAGCACTAATGCATGTTCAGCAGATAGACTGTCCTACACAGGAAGAGTGGTATGGGTTAGACAATTAAGCAGAACAGCTAGCAGAACAAATGCCTTCAATTTCAGCAGGTAAAATTCCATATCTGAAGTTTGAGATAATTGTTGTTTTACTTTCTGGTCACAGTTTTCACTGAGATTACTATAGCAGAGGCAAGGTGATACTACTGAATTCTTTCAACAGCTAGTGAGAGAATTAGCGACATCACCCTTTCTAAATCACTTGAATGTGCTGTGCTTCAGAAAGGACAAGTGGTTCTTACAGATATAAGTGAAGAAAATACATCTTCTACCAGCAATTCAGCAGCTAACTTCTCTAGCCTACAGATGACAGAGTTTATATGTCCACCAACCTTTAATAAGCAGGCATTTCAGTAGTTTAATTTGTGATCAAGTGAGCTTCTGTATTATTGTATGTACAGCCTATTATAAAGAAAAATACACCAAAGAAAAAATAACCAAAAGCCCACAACACACAAGAAAAGGTTAAAAAAGTATTATTGAAAACGTAGAAGAGAGAGGGCTTATTTTTTAATTGCTTTGTACTGTCTTTCCTGAACCTCTTGTGGTGTTGCAAGTCTTACTGGACTAGCTATACAAATAAAGGCAAATAAACAGATGTGAAAAAATTGCAACAAAAGCAAGCTTCACCTTCAGATTCATTCCTTCTCTATCCTTTCTAAATTAAGTGATTTCCTTTAGCAGTTCAGTAAGGAAATAATAGAGAGTCAAAACCTGCATTCTTGCATGTTTAATAGAAGGCTTCAAAAACTGAGAATATTTTAGTATCATGTTTTGAAAGCACTGAACTTCAAAACATCAAACTTCAAACACAGAAATAGTTCATATAAATAAAAATGATTGAAGAATATGCTTATAATATGTCTAAGTATTCACAGACCACAAGCTCCTTGGGTCAAAATACTTTTTCCAATATTAAGCAAATCATATTAATAGAGAATAATATATTCTTTCTTCCTTGCCAGGTCAGTATAGATGTCATATTCTTTATATTCTATGCAAAGTTTTACCCTGGCCTATATCACCCTTGATTCTGGCCACCATTAATTGTATAAGATACCTGGTATATAAATTTTTGCTTGCACACTAGAAACTCTGTACTTGTGCCATGTGTTGCCAACTGCTAGTTAATTCTGATTTGAGAAGTCATTTATAACATGTCTATGTGGCATTGCTCCTGCTCCTTCGTTCATGGCCTCACAAGAGGGCTCATTAGCTCAAGGACCACAACTATCTGATTTCTGCTTTGATGTTGCCTTGGTTAGGTAATATGGGTGTCTTTGGAACACGCAGGCAGGCATATGCAGATTATTCAATTTTTTTTTCCCTGTAATTATTTCACAGGAATAGCTGTGAGTGCTATCATGTTCTGATGGACAATCTTATTTCTTTAGATTATGCAGCAATTTTATGCTTTGTAAACACTGTTGAACAGAATATATTTCTCTAATAACCAAAGAATTTCACAGAGAGATTTTGACAGGACAGATTTTCCTTCTGGTGATAAGAGTAAGAACATTTGGTTAGGTATGAGCATGCCATACAAAACACTAATACAAGGTCGGGCTCTTAAAAATGAATCTGTCACATCCCTCATTTTACAAGTATTTGCCATCTTCTACTAATCCTCTGTAAGCCAAAAAAAGATTTTTACCTTTTTTAATTTAAAGTTGTTTTCAATCTTGATATTGGACATAGATACTGTCTGTTTCAGTACAGAAACTACTTAGGCAGTACATTAATGATGTACCAAGAACTTTGAGAATATATGAAACAAAAGATACAAGAGAATTTCTTTGATGCATTATGATAAGCACCCAAAAGCAATAAACCTTTATTGATGTTTGAAGCTCTTGCTAATAGTATGTCACTGAAATCAGCAAGATCGTTTATATCACACAACATATATTCAAGATGAAGCCTAATGTGAGAATTTAGTCCGCCATCGAAGTTTTTAAACAGATCTGCTCCATTTAGTACAATATTCCACAGACTACCACATTATTTGAAGTGTTGCTTCTGATATAACAAACTATTGAGTCAAAAACAAGGAATAAAGAGAAATATTATCAAAAGAGCAAAAAAGTCTTGCATGAAATTTGACAAAGTATTGCAAGCATGTCTGGTCCATGTGGAATGAGTACAAATTGCAATGGGAAGACGAAAATTTCTAGCATCACAGCAAGTGATGGAGAATGCTATGCTCAAGCTGGTTTAGATAATACGTGTGCTAAGAAAAGCACACGTATTATGAAAGAAAAGTATCATTTAAAAGACTGTACTGTTAATAAAATACAACTGAACTTTAACTTTCTACTGTTCCCAAAAATGAGGGGTATCACAATAATCTCAAGAAGGACCACTGAGAATCTGACGATTCCTACCAAGTACTTTTTAAATAACTGGTATGAAACTTCTTTCACTTGAAAAAGGAAAGCCATTATTCTATATCCTCCTTCTCCCCATAATTCCCTCCCTCCCATTCTCTAAACAGCAATCTAGTAGATATAATAAAACAAAGTTATCTTCAATGCCACTTCTTTTTTATGCTAAAATAAAATACTGTTGATATTGTTCCTTATTTAAAAGACAGTAAACCATTTATGAGCATGTTTAACAGCTCTCTTTCTTCTACCAATTCTCAAATTTATACTATAATTGCATAGAACACCTAGAGGCATGGCCATATGTTATGGATATCGACTCTGCCAGAGTGGTTGGCAACCCTCAGCTTTGCCCTGAACACTCAATCTACTACAGGTGTGCCAACATCCTTGACAACAGACATTCTGACCATGTCTCCCAGCTTAATTATGAGTGACATTTTTTTGGACTTGTGCTGAATGCAATGAAGTTGTAAAGAGTCTAAAAGCTGTCTAAAAGCATCACCTTCACAACAGACCCAGAAATACATCATTATCTGTACAGGTCAGCTGAATTCTTATCCTGTAAGATTTAATTTTAACTACTACTCTTTATGCAACACACTAGAGAAGTCATAATCCCCATCTCAATGTTAGTGGGCCTCCTGTCAGTACCATTAGCACAAAAAATGTATGGTGAATAAGGCCTTTGTGGGAATAACAAGAACGCTGAAAAAAAGTAACTCTGTAGTACAGAGAGGTACTACTACTAAAGAGTGTCACTGAATAGGTCTTTTAGTATTTCCATTAGCAATCTTGCAGATGACACAAAGCTGGGAGATATTATCAATACAGAAGCAGATTGGTATAGCAAAGAAATAACTGGACAAACTCAAGGAATACAATAATACAGATAGAATGACATTTAATGGAACAACATGCAGATATTTAGGGATTAATAGGCCCTCTGAGCTGGAGACTCAAAGATCTAATCAATCATATGATCCATACTCTTTTCACTCCATGAAAATGGCAAGTAGAATACTAAGGATGAATTAGATGAGGTATTTCTAGTAAAGACATGGAAAGCTGAATATCATTCTATAAGATCTCAGTGAGCTCTCATGAGAGTCATTATATACGGTCATTATGTGCAGTCACGGTCACTAAAAAGTGAATTAAAGCAGACGCAGAGGAATAGAGAGCTTACCACACAGGCAAAAATTGAAATAACTGTTTAGTGAAATCAACACTGAGAACCAAACAGTTTCCTAATAGTGTCATCAGCTATTCCTTCCCAATGATTTCCTATATGTTTAAAGTAGTGACACAGTAACTCATATATTAAAATTATTCATAAATAAAAGTCAGGAAAATGGAAAATGTATCTCTTGCTTCCACAATAACTAATAATGGAGCTATGAATTGCTGTATTACTAGTCTGTATGAATTTGAATCAAACTGAGTGAAGACAGGAATGTATTTCTGTCATCAGATGCAGCAAACTAGACATAATTTAGGCTAAATATATGCCAGCACAAAAGGCAAGTCTATACCAGGCTCATCATTTTGCAACAGAGTTGTGAAATGCTAATCTGGAACCTTAAAAATGACTTTTCAAAGTTATGACCTATTTTCACTCAGAGAGTGAAATAGAGCTTTCCCCTTGGAGTCCTACAGCAAGGACCTTCAGAACTTCCAATCCTAAACAGTATTATAGATATTGATTCCAGTAAAGCAGCAACTTATCCACATAATAGTCCTGTATAGAGCAAAAACATTCAGTACAAGTATTGCATTTTAAAGTTCTCAGAATGACTAGAAAATTTTGAATAGGAATATAGTTATGCATTTACAATTAGTCTTATTATGCACATAGAACTAATCATTAAATTATTACTAGTTATGCAGGAGAGACACAGGCATGTGCACTGCTTAAACTTCACATGAAAGGCTTACACAAAACTTTCAACTTGAAATTAATGACCAAAAAAAGCATTTAGTACTTTTCTTGAAATTCTAGCTCTCACAATCATTTCAGTGTCTCCAGACTAAATGGCCAGAATGTCCTCTTCATACAAATGACTTCTAAAGACTTTCTACACAGTTTTACATAAGGTTATGGTTGACCTCCTCTGTTAATACACATTGTCATTTCTATAACCTCCCTCCCTACACATACTTAAAACAATCAATATAACTGCCATACCAAATCAGTTATTACATGAATAGTTACATAATGCTTTATTATTTAAAGGGTTTAAATTTTAAAGTATTATATATTTAACCTGCACTGTACTTAACTATTGTCTACGCAATACATCTGCAACCTCAAGTAACTAAAATTCACAGAATCACAGAATCTACAAGGTTGGAAGGGACCTCTAGAGATCATCTAGTCCAACCTTCCCGCTCCGGCGGG
>JAUBOD010000554.1:0-19268 GCA_032353885.1 Nothura maculosa
GGCCGGGTCAGGCCGGCCCCGCCATGGCCCCGCTCCGCGCTCACGGCCCCGCTGCGCCGCCGCCCCCGCCGCGCCGCGCCGCCCCCATATAAAGAGAGACAATGTTGCCTTTTATGGACAAGGCGCTCCTTATATGGGGCGAGCCGGCGCCCCGCCGGGCCGCGTCCTGCCATTGGCCGCCGGCCGCCGAGTGGCGGCGCCCATTGGCCGGCGCTCGCTTGGCGATTTGCATACGCGCCCGCGTCACCGCCGCCGTGGAACACGCTCTTAAAGGCGCCGCGCGGACGAGGCGCGCCGGGAAGTTCGCGGGAAACGCCGCGGCGAGGTGGCCCTGGCGCCGCCCACGCGTGGGGGCGAGCGGAGCCCCCGCGGCCGCGCCCAGGCCAGCGCGGGCGAACACTCCTTGGAGCGAGAGCAGAGAGCAGGGGCTGCCGCCCAGCCGTGTGGCACAGCCGTGCCCAGCACAGTACGGGCCCCGCAGTGGCCTCCCGGGGCAGAGCAGGCCCGGGCCCCTGCCCGCCGTGCCCCTCCGCTGAGCGCACACGCCATTTATAGCTGCCTGCCCTGCTCACATGCCCGCCATCACGTGCGGCGCCGCTCGGCTCGCGCTGCCAGCGGCTGCGCGCCCACCGGCTGGGCCTGGACAGCCCCGCAGGCTGTGGGGTCAGCCTGCCGCTATGCACGTACCCTGGCCTCCCGCCGGCCCATCTTCCCCACACAGGTGGCTGCGGGACAGGAGCTGCCCCTGTTCTTGCCCCCAGCCTGGCTTTGGGGCAGCCTTCTGAGCGGCTTGGACTGCAGGAACCATGCATTGTCTGCCTCTGAGATTCGAGGGAAACAAGCCTCTCTGAAGGGCATGGGCTGCCCCTCGGCAGTCCCAGTGCTTCTGTCAGCACAGGGGGCCATGGCAGCATCTCTCGCTGCATTCCTCTCTTGTACTGTGCCCAAAGTACATACATGGGTGAAGAAACATGGACCTGGATGTCCTGGCAGGGTGCGAACCCCACTGTGCGCCACCTCCTTTCCTCCTCTCATCTTCCTGGTATCAGCAAAGCTGAGACTTGCACCAAAGGCGATGGCTTTGCCTGTGGTATAGCTAGTTCTTCCACAGTCCCTCTCCCAGGTTTCTCCCAGGCTCCAGCAGCCCCTTGACACAGGCATCACACCCAGCAGGAGGAAGCAAGTCCCGGCGCCTGTGGGCCACAACACGGTCAGACAACACGTCTCCAGCAGCATCCCCAAGCCGCTTGGTATTTTAGAGTAACCATATTCCCTTGGCACCTCTCTTGGAAGCCATGGAAATGTGAAAACTCTTTCTCCACTCCCCCACCTTTCCGCCCCCCCGGGGGAGTTTCTTCTCTCTTGGACCAGGGGAACATGGGCTTAGCTTTGAGGAGAGATTTGGATTTTAAATAATCAGAGGAGCTTCTCTAGCCACAGCACATAGCAGCAGCAAGCCACTCCCAGCACAGGCAATGCCTCAGTCCCAACAGGCAAACCCTCTGAGTACCTGAGCGGGGCAAGTGGAGTCACGTACTGGCAACATGATCCATCAATGCATCCAGGTGTTGCTGCGGGGAACCAGGCCTGCTGTTACCTCAAGGAAGCCACTTCAATGATAAAACCAAATAATAAGGCTGGAACATCAGTCTAAGGTGAATTCAGGAGAGAGCTAGAAGTAAGACTGAGATCTACCTACAAGGTGACTCAAAGCAAAAGCAAAGGCCTGTGCCTTAGCTTAAATGCTTGGGCTATGGGCGGAGTGTGGGGTCCCAGGTGAGGTTATTCAGGGTAGTTAAGGTCCATTAGTGCAGCCCCAAGGCCTTGGGACAGCTGTGGAAGGGCCACGGGACACTGGATGAAAGCCAAATCAGCCAAAGAGCTGCTTCTCCCTGTTGCATGGTACATGTGTGCACTGCCCCAGCTGCTATAGGTGCCCAAAGTGTGAAAGGACCTGAAGGATAACTGTGGCAAGAGACATCATCGCGGGCTACCCATGTTCGGTCTTACACTTCTCCCTAAATGCTCATTTGGACTCTGGTGGGCCCTTCGATGGACTTGTTTCCTGTTCCAGCCATACCGCTCTTTGTGGTCCTGGGTGCTGCAAGATGTTACCCTGCCTGTCACCCTTCCCCTTGCTTTTGAAGATGTGAATGCTTCAGTTTGGGCTTAAATAGTTGGACTTTCTACCGCCGCCTTCCCCCTCGCAATGGTGTCCCTGTCCCCTACAAGGCCGTGAGTGGGGTGCAGTGATTCCCAGTCTCCCATGCAGCTAGGCCTGCCTTTGCTCACTCAGCTCTTTCCAGTTAGTTTGTCCAAGATATGTGCTCTCCCCAAGGATACAGATATATATTTTTTTCATGACATCACTCCCAAGAATACACACTCCTAGCAGTGCCACCTCTCCCTATCCCGGAGGCCAGGGGTTCACCTTAGCGCTGATGTCCTCCCTGCTTCAGAGCTTCCCTACAACCCCTGGATCCGATGCCTCCCCTGGGATTCACCCTCTGCAGCCACTTTGCCTTTATTCCCAAAAAGCAGCACCACGAGGCACAAGGGCAGCCAGGGCAGCACTGTGGTGAGGCAGAGCTGGGAAATGGCTCCTGGGTAGGTTTGCTCTAGACCTGCCCCTATCACAGCTAACTGCATGAGGTTGCTGGGCCAGCCAAGGGTGGGTTTTATCTCCAAGCGTAGAGATCCCACAGCCTCTCTGAGACTGGCCCAGGCTTTCATCTATCTCAAGGGGCAATGACAGTCCCTAAGACCCACTGCCCCCTTTCCCTTAAGCAACGTGGGCCCCTTGGGTCAAGGCCAGCCTCAGTTCAGAGTCTTCCTCGCAGATGCTCAGCCCCATCCTAGCCCCATGGTGGCAGCCAGGCAGTCGGGCTGCGCTGCAGCTCAGCCAGCCCGGGGCTCACGCCAGGGCTCTCCCAGCCTCAGCAACTGCCAGGAGCCAAGGGAAAAGGCCAGGGAGCAAATGCAGCCATGGCTAGTTCCTCCCAGGATCCATGTGGAGGAAAGGAGGCAGGGAAGAGTGTCATTGTACAAAGACCCAAAAGAAAAGAAAAATAATTAAAAAAGTTTTTTTTTATTATTGAGAGCAGCATGTAAAAACCCAACAAAAACCCAACCCTTCTTGGCTGCAGTACCCTCCGCTCAAGCAAACAAACTAACCCCAATCTAGGCTGCATTCCAGTAACAGAAATACTATGGTGGGGAGGAGGAGCCAGCACAAGGGGACAGGAGAGAACATGGGGGTCTCTGCCCTCAGGGCAGGTGGGAGTCATACAAAAAATAAAGGCACGGGGTGATGGGAAAGGTGGCAGATGTCTCCTTCATATGCCAGGCACTTTGTGGTCCCGAGGACGGGCCCATGCCCCCACAGGGACACAGGCATGCCTGGCATGGACAGGCAAAGGGCCGGCCACAGGGGGCCAATGGCTACCGTGCATGGCAAGTGGGGACGGAGAAGGCAGCTGCCAGATGCCGGCCCGTGCCGGGCCCGGGGAGCCCCACGGTGGCAGCCCAGGGGCTCGGGACTGGGCAGGCAGAGAGGCGGCGAGCGCTGGCAGCAGGAGCTGGGGAGGAGAGGGGCAGGGGGGGCCAAGGCTTGTGCTTCGAGTTCAGCCACTGCTCACGCCGAGCGGCTCCCGGCGTGGGGGGATTGTTGCTCAGCTTGCGGGGCTGGGAGCGCCCCGCTCCCCTGCCCGCTCCCTCGCCTCCTTCCCCAGCGAGCGCCGGGCCGGTCAGGCCTTGCTGTCGGCCAAGTCGTCCCCGAGGGTGGTGGCGAGCTCGCCAAAGGAGGGCCGGTCCTTGGGGCTGGGGGCCCAGCACCGCTGCATCAGCTTGGCCAGGCGCGTGGGGCAGCCCTCGGGTTGCGGGAGCTTCGTCTTGCCTGACTGCAGACCTGGGGGAAAGCAAAGGGCACTTGAGAAGAGGCATGGCACCCTTCACAGCGTCTCCACACAGGGACCTTCCCAGCTGAACCAGTATCATGGAAGAAGAGGGGACAGGGCCCAGGCCAGCCCCTCTCCTCTGAACAAAAGGACAGTGGGGACGGCCCACGGCGCCTCACACACCTGCCAGGACCTCATCATCCGCTAGTGGGCTGTAGGGCATCTCCCCATGCATGAAGACTTCCCACATCAGCACCCCGAAAGACCAAACATCCGACTTGGTGGAGAACTCGTCCTCCAGCACAGCCTCCGGCGGCATCCAGCGCAGTGGGATCCAGGCCTGGCGGAAGTGGTAATACTCGCTGCGGGCAGGACAGGCAGGCCATGAGATCAGCGCCCCCCAGCCAGCCCTGCGACCGGCACCCGCTGCCCAGCTGACCTGTTATACACGTCCTTGCTGAGGCTCAGGGCGGAGACCTTGACCTGTCGCTGTGCGCTGACCAGGCAGTTCCGTGCTGCCAAGTCGCGGTGCACAAACCTGCCGTTGGAGAGATGCTCCATACCCAGGGCCACCTGTGTGCAGAGAGACACCTGCCCCCCGCAGAGAGATGTTGACACTGGCTGCGCTTCCCCTGCTCCCCAGCCCCATGGCATTGCCACAGCATCACCCTCACCTTATGCTTGGTGCTGAGGGGCTGGGGCTTCAGAGACTCATCTTTGCTCTTGGAGATCCTCAGGAACTGTTTCAGGTCCCCCTGAGGAGAGATGGTGATTCCCCAACTGTGCCCAGCCACAGGACACTCCCAAGGAGCACTGCAGATCCTGTCACTGGAGGCCACAGCACTTGACTATAGCTCTTGTTCCCTGTCTTTGGGTCACGCTGTATCTTGTCTGTGCACCTCAAAGGTCTAAGACTAAGGGCTGATGCTTCCAGGAAGATCTTCACACCCCACATTAATTTCTTTACAATAAACTCCATGAATTTCTTTACAATAAACTCCACGATTTCCCCAAAAGCTTTAAGCATTCACAGCAATACTGTGACATGGAAGCCCACAGCTTTAATTTTGTACCTGAGTCCCCAAAAGCAGCCAGCACTAAGGAGGACAAGAAAGAGGAAGAAATGCCCCCTGGATCCTGCAAGAGATCCTCTTTCCCCACAAAACTCCTCTGTATGTGGGGAACAGCAGTAATCTCAGCCTGGACTCTCCAGATCTTGCTTGTCCTGTGCCCTGGACCACATCATGGGCTATCCAACTCCCGCTCCCAACCAGGGCCATCACTGGCAGGGTCCTTACCAGGTCCACATACTCCAGCACCATGTAGTGTGGTTCTGCCTCCCGGCACAGCCCCAGCAGCCGCACCACGTTGGCATGGTTCAGCTTGCCAAACATTTCTGCCTCACGCCGGAAGTCCAGCTGCAGCTGCTCATCCCTGGTCTGGAGGCTCTTCACCAGCACCAGGGCCTCGTCTTCACCATCCTCTACACCCTTTGCTTTGGCCAAGAAGACCTCACCAAACTCTCCCCTGCCTGCGAGCAGAGGGCAGCACACGTGAGGACAGCGCATGTTAGGGGAGCACATGGCAGAGCAGCCTGAGCTGCCACAAAGCCAGTGGCTCTGGGCCCTCTATCCCGCAGCAGGGCCCATATTCCAACTAGAACATGCTGGGGTTTCGGCTGCAGGGATTTTCTGCGGGCCAGAACTTGGTGGGGAGGGAAAGGGGACAGAAGGAGCTGGCATACCAAGGGTAGTGATTGTCTGCAGGTTGGAGCGTGGAAAGTGCATCTTGTCTGTAGTGCTGTGCCGCTTGCTGGCTCCAGAGCTGCTCCCCAGGTTGGTCAAGGCCACTTCTTCTTGGATCTCATCTGTGGCCTGCCCGTTCTGCAGGAAAGCACCACCTGCAAGGCAAGCACACGTGGCATGGGCACACTAGCACAATGCACAGTGCAGCCGCGGTGGAGACCAGCCCCTTTCAGAGAGCAGCCATCCGGGGCACATACTCCACATGCTGTCCAAGCTTCAGGCAACCCAGCCTGACTTGCAGTCCCAGCAAAGGTGATGCTCTCCATACTGTCACTCCCTCTAGCCTCAAGGGAGGCCCTGGTGCCATGACGGCCAGTTCCACAACTGCCCCTGCAATCAGATGCTGAGCAGTAGCTTTGGTCTCACAGCCAACTGGTCCCATCTGGCCACATCCATCCCACTGCACCTGGACATCCGTAAGCAAGCAGCTGGCCACAAGAGGCAGTAGGCAGATATGACGAGTGAGGTGGAAAGAGGACACAGAGAAGCCTGACTGCTAAACCTTAATCTGTAGATGGCCCAGGAGACTCCCAAGTGCCTCTTGTCACCATCTGCAGCAGCCTGCCCTCTGTTCCTGCTCCTTTCCTCGCATGTCTGTAACCTACATGCCTTCAGTAACCTTGAATGTGTCAGATCAGCCTGGAGTTTCTTTTACTACCTGGATTAGAGTAATGCTTGAAAGCAGTATCCTTTGCAATTAACCCAAGCTTTCCGCTTAGGAATGGCACAAGAAATGTTCCTGCCACACACAGAACCCAGCGACCAGGACTAAAAGTTGCTGCCTGAAGAAAGCAGAGTACCTTGTGTCTAACAACTGGATTGCACGGAGAAGATTTATGTGTAAGTGAACTAACCTCAATTTTCAGTGCACTTACGGCTTAGGACAGGTCAAGTACTAGGAAATGCTGTTTTCCATGGGCAGAAGGCAGAAGTTGGAAGGCAAGGCAGGACAATGCACTGAGCAAAGGTGGTTGACACACGTGCAGCATCACCATGCACTATGTTTCAGCTGCTTCAGGAGTGAGCACTGAGGAAACAGTTGCCTGTACAGAAGGCCTTGACCACCAAATTAAGACTCCATCCAATCCGCTATTATTCTGAGAAGAATCGCAAAGCCCATGATTTCTGGCAGGGGATACAGTGCAGTCATGTGCCTGTCCCTTCAGCACGTACTCAGTGGGTCTGGCCACGGTGGCAGGCACTGTGGCTTTGTGATGGGCAAGCTCAGAATCACCAAGATTGAGATGCAATGACTTAAGAGCTTCAGCTATAGACAACTGTCCTTGCTCATGCACTAGCATAGTACTTTCAGAAGACTACAGTGCAAAACACCACTTACCTATAAATCAAGTCTTAATGCCACTTCCACTGGTCGCTCTTTTCGTGCTAATTATGGCATGTTAAACTTAAACATGTTTGACTTCATGTGGTTGACAGAATCACAGACTCACAGAATGGTTGAGGTTGGAAGGGATCTCTAGAGATCATCTAGTCCAACCTTCTTGCTCCAGCAGGGACACTCAGAGCACGGGGCACAGGGCAGCATCCAGGCAAGTTTTGAAGTTGTCCAGAGAAGGAGACTCCACAGCCTCCCGGGGCAGCCTGTGCCACTGCTCTGTCACCCTCACAGTGAAAAAGTTCTTCCTCACATGGAGATGGAACTGTCTGTGTTTCGACTTACACCCATTGCTCCTTGTCCTGTCACTGGCCACCACTGAGAAGAGCCTGGTCCCTTTCTTCCCAACATACCCCCTTCATGAACTTATACATATTAATCAGATCCCCTCTCAGCCTTCTCTTCTCCAGAGAAAACAGGTCAAACTCACTCAGTCTCTCCTCGTACAAGAGTTGTCCCATTCCCTTACTCATCTTGGTTGTCCTCCGCTGGACCATCTCTAGAAGGTCCACATTTGAAGCTCCACTGTCTGCAGTCATAACTGATGCTGTCTCAAGACTACAAACTTGACTCCAAGAGAAAACACAAGACCACTGCCAAGAAAACGGAGGAGGCTGCAGAGCGAGCCCTGTGCTGCTGAGGCACCAGAAACAGGTAAACTCACTTCTGGTGAAGCACAGACTTCCCCATGTTTCACAGAACTTAGGTGAGAAAGGGACACTCGACAAAGGGTCTCTTGGGTGTGCTGACAAGAGCTGGTGGACAACAGGGACAGAACTGAGGCTGTTTGTATTTCCACTCTGCAAGGTCTCAGTAAAACCAGTAGACGATTTGCCACGGGGCAGGAGGGCACATCGCCTGAAGAGCACAGCACAACTCAAAAGGGAAGAACACAACACACAACTCACATGGAAAGGATGCTGCTGGCACATGTTTGTAAAAGCAATCAGCTTAGCTGGTAGCGATGGCATAGAGCAGCTGTGACCAGCTGCAAGGGGACAGTGACTGCCAGAGATGTAAACACAACACCCAGAGAAAGCAACCTTCATGTCCCGTATGCAACAAAGGGCTCAGGGCTACAGCTCCCCGTGGCTCCCCAGTGCCAGCTCTGGGGACATGGGGCCGAAACAGTGGCACGGGACACAACGTGTGGCTGTGTCACTCTGCAAAACCACCTCCAAGTCTTGGGTGGGCATCCCCATTTCAGAAAGACAATGGAGCAACCAGAAAAGGCATGTACTGGAATGATCACACAAATGGAAGAGCTGTCTGTTATAATTTGGAAAATGATGCTAGGAAGGAAGGCTAAAATGCAGACTGAAAGAAACGATGGCTCTTTAAGCAAGCTGCTGCTGTGAAGCTGCTTGGGGCAGGATGCTGTAGGCACTCAATGCTCATATGGGATGAGAGGGCAAGTTCACAGCAGAGTCCAGGCCCCTCAGTGAAGTCTACCTGGTTTGGAGGGGCTGGCAGAGTGCTGCTATTTCATTACACCACAGTAGGGACATTGCCCTTCTCTTGGCAAAAGGCTCACGACACCGCACATCAGTGCTAGAAAGCTGGAGCAATATTCCTATCTTGGCACACACGGATTGTCAGGGCAGGGGCTGGTACTCAGGTTTTACACCAGTTTGCTGGGCATGCTTTCTCTGACCATTTTTCACCCAAGAAAGGTCAAAACCAAGAGCAAAAGACCTGAGGTGGGAGAAGAAGGAGTCTCCTGCCCCCAGAAGCTCCCTGCCGGCTTTTGCCTCTGGCTCAGGGACCAGCAGGGAAGCACTTAACACTGGTGCTCTGATCTTACCGTTCAGACATTCCATCTCGGGCTCTTCACCCTCTGGGTGCTTCTTCAGCCGCTTTGCTTTCCGCCGCTTCTTGCAGTAAAACATCAATCCCAGCACGATGATAATGTAGGCAACGGCTGCTCCCACCGAAAGCCCGATGGTCTGGATCATTTTGTAGGGTGTGTGGCTGCCAAGTCCCTCATTCTCCTCCACTGTCGGCTTGTCTGAGCAGGGAGCAGAGAGCATAAAACCCCTCAGGGTGTGCAGCGATGGCCAAAATCATCAGGAATTTGTGATGAGGGAAGGAAAATCCCTGCTGCTGTGCTGGCCGCCTAGTCTGTCCACAGGGGTATAGTCCAGGCATCTAAGACTGGTTATTCCATCCAACGGGAATGGATGGCACCATGTCTCAGCCAACAGCAGAGATACCTGGGATGCTAAAAAGGCTGCATTGCGACGTTGAGCACCTCCCTTACCTACGACATAGAGGAAGGCCTCACGATGCTTGATGTTGCAGCTGTTGCCAGCAATGCATGTGTATTTTCCTGAGTCCTCAGTGGTGACATCGTAAATGACCAGGGAGCCATTGGGCATGATCTGAATCCTGCCAAACACACAAAGCCCTTTGCAAGCGTGAGAGGGCAGACTTGGGACTCCTGCCGCCCCAATGCTCTCGGCTTACATCCACCCTCAATCATGGGCTGTGTCTTAGTACTGTGATTCTTGGGCCAAGCTGGATGGGCCCAAGCAGCAGCACTGCAGTGCAGTGTAAACCAACTTTTGCTTTTGGACACAAGCTGTATACCTGGGCAAGAGCTTGCCGGGATCCAATATCTTGTCCTTCCCTTTCCATTGGATATGTGGCATGGGGTCCCCCTCTGCCTGGCACTGGAACATGGCTGTGTGCCCCTGATACACCGTCGTGGGCTCTGGCTCTAGCTTAAAGGTGACGTAAACTGAAAGCAGAGAAGCCAGCGTGAGCCCATGGGCTGGCACTGTGCCCACACAGGAGAGTAGGGCCAGCACAAGGGCGCATGTGGCAGCAGAGTAGCCAACCGCCATCCACCTGCCCTGAGCCCTCACCTGCTACCACGAGCTGCACAGTGGCTCGGATCTCGCCCTGAGGGCTGTTGGAGGCGATGCACGTGTAGTTTCCCGAGTCGCTGCGGCTCACCTTGTGGAAGGACAAGATGCCAGCGTTGTGGCTGACGTGAGATGGCAGGCTGCTCCCATCTGCAGGGTGGCAAGAAAAGGGATGCAGCAGTCACGCACGCGGCACTAAGCCGTGTGCCAGCTCCCCAGCCTGCCACAGCACTACTGCTTCACCCATGCCAGGGCAGGCAAAGCTCTTGGTGAGCCACGGAGGAGATGGACATGGCCCATCTGAGTTTCCTTCACCTGTTTTCGTCCACTGGATAGTGGGCTTTTCCCGGCCAGTGGCTGAACATGACACCGTAACTTCCTTATCAAACTCCATGCACTGCAGGGGCTGCGGTGGAGGGGTAAACTTCAGCTTCTCTGCAAGAGACACAGACGCCATGAGACCTTCTGGCACCAACCCTAGGGACATTATACTGTCCCCTGCCAGGCGAGAGAGCCCCCACCAATGTACCTAGCACGTGCACCCGTGCATATCCCTCGATGCTGCCTGCTGGCGTGCTGCTCACACACTTGTACATGGTCCCATCATACACCTCCACGTTGTTGATGCGCAGCGTCCCATTCTCAGATATCTCAAAGCGTGAGTCCTACCCCGAAAGGAAGGAGGGAGATATAGAAACACCACTGTCAACCTGCTCTGGGCTCATCGACGCCTCTCTGAGGCTCGGCTTTGCCATGTCCCCCATGGCTATAGTCAAGGGCCACCTGAAGAGCTAAGGTGGGCTGCTACACCTCTTCTCTCCTCCCCCAAAAGCACCAGGTGAGCGGCAAGCCAAGCAGCCAGAAGTGGACGGTCTTACACCCACAAACCAGGAGGATGGGGACAGTGCCAGAAGGATAAGGACAGTACAGATAATGGGATGAAGCCAGGTCCAGGAGCAAGGTGAGAAACAGCAGCCATGGCAGAGGAGGCAGCCACACAGCTGCCTTGAAGAAGCGCTCGCGAGCAGTGGGGACTCATGGCACCACCCTACCTCAGAGATGGAGACTCCATTGCGGTACCAGGTGACAGTGGGTTTCAGAGAGGCCTTGCTGAGGCAGTGTAGGTATCCCGGCTTGCTCTCCTCCAGCTGGCTGTCCTTGGGCATCTCCACCCACTTGGGCATGGCTGCACACAGAGACAAGGGGGTTACATAGGGCCACTTCCCGTCCCTCCAGCCAGCCCATCGCCCAGCCTGGTGTCTCTGGGCAGCCATGGGTGGTGTGCTTCTCTGCACCCAGGAAGTAACATGCTGACCCTCAGCAGACCACCCCAAAACCCTCTCCAGCTCCTTGCCCCACTTCCAACCCTTCTCCAGAAGCTGCCTACTGGCCACGGTGATGCTCAGCTCCTGTTTCTTCTCTCCAGCCTTGTTGGCAGCATGGCACGTGTAGGTCCCTGCATCCGTCTCGGTGATGCTAGTGAAGACGAGTTGCTCTGCCTCTTGGTACACCCTGCCAGTGGTGGGAACCTGCTTCTGGTCCCGTTCCCACCAGACCTGGGGTGGGGGTACACCCCAGGGGGCGACGCAGGCCACACGGTGTCCTTGGTTGGCCGTGAACACCTTCGGGGAGAAGGGCGCCATGTCTTCGATCTCTGAGAGGAGCAACAAACAGTGGGGCTCAAAGAGAGCAAGAGCATGTGGCGACCCATCCCGGCATCTCCGCCTCCGAAAGAGACACCAGTCAGGGAAGGGCACGCATAAGTATCTTTGCAACTTCATCTGGGCAGACAGAATGAGCCACTCCACAGATACAAGACAAACTGATTTTCTCTGCACCAACCCTCTGCCTTGATTAGCTCAAAGTGACAGCGTAAGCCCGGGAACCACTGCCCACCCTGCCACTAGCCCCAGGGCCTCACCTGCCAGCCGCAGAGTCGCCTCCAGGACAGATGGTTTCCCCCTCTGCCCACGGCCAACACACTTGTAGACCCCAGTGCTGCGAGCTCTCACCTGGGGGATCAGCAGTGAGCCATTGGCAAATATGATGGTCCTGGGCATGCAGGGAGAGACAGGGCTCGGTTGGGCACCTTGGCAGGACGTGTGGCAGAGCTGCAGCCCTGCAATGTCCTGCGCAAGCCCATGGAGTGAAAGGGAAGACCTTTTTGCCAAGACAAAAGCTCCGTGGGATGGGGAGCAGCATGTGGGGACAAGAGATGGTGGGATGAATGCTTTACGGAGAAGATAAGCTAAGAAAAGTGTCTTGCCTGGAGCAGAGTGGGCTTTTCTGGAAAGACACATCCCAAAGTGGGCCAACTCCAAGAGCCAGTGCAAGAGGAAAAGGGCACAAGGTGGCGCCCAGGAGCTGCCAGGCCATCAGTCACCTCAAGCCCAGATGGCACCACTAACTTTGTACAGTCTGTCTTGGCGACATGTTGTCACTGGCAATTGCCCTGTCCACCCCATCTATGAGACATCACTAGCTGCGTGGATAACCACACGTGGGCAACTTGAGGTGGGAGATGTCCTTCGCTGCAGGAATCACCTTGGACATGGGCACCTAGGGCTAGGAACTGTCCCTAGCTCCAAAGATCACCATGGGCAGGCACCTGGAGCTGCAAAACAGTCAAAGGCTCAGGGATTGCTGGCTGGGCATCTGAGGATAGGAAATGTTTCTGGCCCTGGGGATTACCACATCTGGGCATCTGGGGTTGGGAGGTGTCCCTGACTTTGGGAATTGCCCTAATGAGTATTCATGGCTACCCACTGGGCCAGGATCCCTGCCTCCACAGAACATCACACACAGACATCTGGGGCCAGGAGACATGCCCAGCTCTGGGGATCACCACATGCAGATCCGACAGCCTCTCATGTTCATTAGAGAAGAGTCTGTTTCCCAAGTCATGCACAGACGAAAGCCACAGACAAGCACCAAGGCCTTGCTAGCTTCATGCCAGCTGAGCAGAGAAACTGTGCACTCGAGTGAGCCTTTGACCCCTCTCTGTCACTTCAGGGCTCTTGCTTCTCCTCCTACACTACCCGGGCCATTACCTGGACTTGTTGGTGATAGGGGTGTCTTCAAAGAGCCACTCCTGCGTGGGAGGGGGCACAGCTGTAAACTGGCAGTCAAACATGGCTTCTTCATTCTTGGTCACAATGAGGTCCTGTGGGATGATCACTGGCTGGGGGAAGCTCTCATCTGCAACGGTGGAGAAGGTGGGTGTGTGAGGAGGGGAGCAGCCTGAGGACACCTTTCATGGATGCACCAGGGGAAAAGCAAAGAGGAGCAGGAGCACCTTGCAAGGACATCCATCCTCCTTCTGGGATCACCTGAGCATCCTGGGCTCACGGCAAACAGTCCAACCCTGCTACCTGGCCACAAATCCGTTTGTTTGGGCCCTTAAGGACGATGATCCACCTCCAGCTGCAGCCCAGGACTTGCCTCCAAAGATCAGCAAGGTGTCTCACCTTACAAGGCATCACAGCAGCAATTGTATAACCCAAATTACGTTACCTGGAGGCATCTACAGCCTCCAAGGTCCAAATCAAGTTAAAGGAGGGAGGACCCAAAGACAACACCACAGACTAGCTTCAGAAGAACATGGGGACAAATTAACGCTAGTGGATAGGAGCAAATTTGAATGCAACCAGTGTGTCTCACCTGTCTCCAACAAGGTTTCTCCAGCAAGGAGGAAGTTGCACCAATCTGACATACCCCACAATAGCAAGGGGGAAGCTGTCGGCTGGGTAGTAAATTAGTCAAAATGCAGACCAGGAGTCACTCACCAATGATATTAAGTGTGAAGTTGTCACGACTGCACACAAACCCGATGGCGCTGCGCGCACAGCAGGAGTAGAGCCCATTGTCATTGGGGCTGGCGCTATGGAGGGTCAGTGTCCGCTCCTTGTTGCTGATGGCATAGGTGTCGCGGTCATCAGAGATGGGGATGCCGTCCCGGAACCACTGCCACGTGGGGCTAAAAAAGGGATGCAAAAAGGGTGACTGGGCTGCAGGGCTCACCAGGGATCATGTGTTGAGAGGACACAGCCTGGAGATGGCCCCTTTCCCTGTCTCTCCGTCCCCGCTGCCGGTTCCAGTACGCACACAAAGCCATGAGACATGCAGCCAAGAAGATGGCACATGATCGGAAAGCAACAGAGAGTGACTGCAGCACATGAAGCAGCTCAGCGACCGGCCTGTGAGAGCCCGTCCTTACTGTGCTCCTTGCTACGCGGCTCCAAGGAAGCCATTTGCCTTCTCCCCAGGTGCTCAGCCACAGTCTCAATCCTGCCTTTCGCCTTCCCTAGACTTTACTGCATCCTCATAGGAAAGAGAAGGAGAGAGAGAGAAAGAAGAGGAGGAAAAGTGCGCGGCAAAGGCACAGGGGAGCCCTGGCAAGACCCACTGCCCACAGAGGAGGCAGCGCTTACCGTGGATGGCCATCAATGTGACACCGCAGCACCACTGTGGAGGAGGGCTGGATCTCAGTTGCGCTGCTTGGCTGTCTCAGTAACACGCTGCCTGTCTCCAGCCCTGCAGGATCAAAGGAAGATCACCATGGCTTGCTCTCCGTACAGCTGGGTAACATCCGGAGCAGGCAGCACAGGAACAGGATGGCTCAGAGACACATTAGCCCCTCAACCAGCACCAGCCCACGGCACAGAGCAAAGGGATCCCTACCCTGCCCTGTATAGCTATTCCTCAAGGGATGAGCCAGGATCTATGAGGTCTGGAATGCTGAGAACATGCTTGGTGTGGCAAAATCGTCACATATATGGGTCTAATCCTGTTTAACATCTTTGCCTGGATAACCTGAAGGAAGGGTCAAGGTGCACCCTCAGCGAGGTTCCTGGTGACGCAAAATTGGGAGGAGCGGCTGCTACCCTAGAGGGCTGTGCTGCCCTTCACAAGGACCTGATCAGGCTGCAGAGATGGGCAGAAAGGAATCTCATGAGGTTCAGTAATAAGAGGCACCACGCCTGGGGAGAAATAACCGCCAGCACATGTTCAGAACACCACTGAAAACAGTCTGTACGCTTTGCAGTCTTCCTCCAAAGAAGATACTTTCCATCTGCTTTGCATTCTCCTTTCAGGTACTTATATGCATTGACAAGACCCCTCCTCAGTCTTTCTTCAGCCTGAACAGGCCAAGCTCACTCAGCTTTTCCTCATGTGAGAGATGGTCCAGTCCCCTCATCACCTTAGAATCAGTTTGCTGGACTTGCTCCAGAAACCCGGAGCTGGACACAGCATTGCAGGGGTGGCATCACCACGGCTGAGTAGGGAGCAAGGATCGTGCCCTTCTACCTGGCAATGCTCTTGCCACTGTGGCAGAGCAAACCATTGGTCTCCTTCGCCACAAGGACACCCACTGCTTACTCAAGTTGAACTTGTGCACCAGGTCTCCCAGCATTTTCTCTGCAGAGCTGCTTTCCAGCAGGTTGCTCCCAGCCTGGACTGTTTCATGGGGATAATTCTCCGTAGGTACCGGACTTGGCATTTGCCTTTGCTGAACTTCACGAGGTTCCTCTCTGCCCATCTCTCTAGCCTGACCCGGTCTGTATGACCAGTAGCTCAGTCTCTGGAGTACCAGCCACCCACTGGTCCCAGTGTTGGATCATCAGTAAACTTCCTGATGATCAGTAAACTTCCCGAGGGTAAACTTCATCAGTAAACTTCCTGAGGGTGCGCTCTTTCCCTTCATCCAGATCATGGTGCGATAAGAGGAGCAGGCCCAGAGCCAGCAGTGACCCCTGGGGGCCACCCTGCTAATAACAGGCTTCCAACCGGAATTTTGTCACTGATCATGGAGCCCTTCGAGCTCTCCCATTTGGCTAGTTTTCCACCTGACAGCCTCCAGGATATGGGAAGATACTAATGCCGTAGGAAGCATGATGGATGTGGGAGCTGCAGAAGATGCCTCCCTTAGTCCTCGCTACCCCATCTTTAACTGGCCACCACCCCCTTGGCAAGGCCTCAGCAAGAGCCTGCTCTCAGCACCCCTTGCTCCAAACTCACACTTGATATTGAAGGATGCGTTGGCCGTGCGGACTTCCTCCCCGGTAAGCACATTCCTCGCCACGCACTGGAAGTCCCCTGCGTCCCGGTGCCGGTCGATGGCAATGAACTGGAGGTTGCTGCCTTCTTTGAAGCGCTGCTCCGTATCCTGGACGGGGAGCCCATTCTGCAGCCACTCAAAGGCCACGTTTGCTGGCTCCGCCACCTCGCAGCGGAGGATGGCGCTGCGGCCGTGCAGGGCGTCCTGGGAATACGGCTCCTTGGTGAAAAGGATCCTCGCCTGGGTGCCCACCGCTGCAAGGAAGAGGAGAGCCGCTCAGAGACAGCGAGGAGGGGCAGGTGACCCCACAGCACCTGCAAGGTGACAGCTGCTGGCACCAGAGCAGGGCGGCCCAAGCGCCCAGCGGAGCAGCCAGGGCCGCACAAGGCATTTCTCAGCGCGGCCGCGGCGGCCTCGCACGTTCCCAAACACAAGTGCTGCCCAAACACGCGGCGGGCAGCACGGGTGCTTGGCTCCGCTTCCCAGCTGGCAGCAGAGAGCAAAGCAGACAAAGGGCAATTCAGCGTGCACACATCTGGCCTGGATCCGGTTCCCAGCCCTGCGCTTTGCTGGGGAAAAGGCAGGCAGATGGCAAGCATCTTCAAGACAATCTTCACAGCAGCAAACAAGAAAGTGGGAGAAACCACGTGCTCCCACTGCCGTAACGAGAGTGCCTTCGGGAAGGCATCGTCTGGACGAGTGAATCCAGGCCCAGCTCCCAGAGCAGTTCCTTTGCAGGGGCTCAGTCCTCATGCAAAAGCATGGCAAAAGGACTCAATTCAAAAGCACTCTCGGGCTGCAAAGGAAATGCTATGAGCAGAGCTCTGCATCACTGCATTTCAGAAAGCCTTGAAAGGCCTTTCCACACTGAAAAATCTCTGGGAAGTAGCACAGGAGCCAAGCAAAGCCCCTCTGCACTGAAGCCACTGGCTGACACTCTAGCATCACTGTGGACTGTGGGTCGTAATTCCCATTTTCAGACATCCCAAGGCAGCCCCTGGGAAACGAACAGCAAGAAACTGGGAGGTCAGTTGTAAGACAATGTAAGACAATGTAACATAAAGAGTGTGGGACGCAGTATTCCTTGCAGCCTAGCTTTTCAATATCAACTTCCAGTTGTGCCATTGACCGTGGCAGGCATGAAAGGCATCCAGGGGCTGTCTGCGCTGCAGCCTCCTTCCCAGATCCAGCTCCCTGTGCTCCCAGGGTCATCAAACCCAACAAGGTTCCACCATCAGCACCTCCCAAAGAGGTACGAGCTGCCCATCAATCTGCAACAGCTGACTAATAACCCTCCCGAGCAGCATGTGCATCCCAAGCCAACGCATCCAGTGGAAACATAGGCTCTTCTGTATTTACACGCCCATTTCGTTCCCAGCACATCACATCCATCCCACCAAGAGCACTCGAAGGGCAGCAACAGCCGGCTCCTGCAGAAATACCAGTCACAGATTCAATAGCATGATGGCCCTGAGGTGGCCTGAGCTGGATTCAGGACAAGATCGGCAGCTGAGACAGCCACCAGGAGCAAAGGGGAATGGGATCAGTTATGGCATACCCCACTGAGCCCCAGATATCCGCCTGGCCCATCTCCAGAGAGATGCTTCGGGGTACCAACAGACCATACACGCATGGTGCAAAGCATGCACAAGAAGGCAGTACACACTCGGAAAGCCTGGGAGCAGCACAGATCAACTGTCCTCTCAGCGCCTTGGCACCTCGCAAACCTCATGACCTGTTGGTCGTGCCTGAGGGGCATCTGAATTTTTAGATGTCAACGACTGACCAAGTCAGGGACGAGGATGGGACCCAGCCGCAGTCAGGCTCCTCTCGGGGGAGTCCGGGAAGCAAGAGGGACTCCTCGCAACCCCGTGACTCAATAAGAGGGTCCCTCTCACACTTTCAGCTCACTGTCCTCCACGCAGTCAACGACTGGGTGAACCTGGCCATCAAACCTTGCTAAATCATCGCCTATTTACGACTGATCTTTGCGGAGTCACTGTGTGACCTCAGTAAAACACATTGCTGCTTCTGTTTTGTCAGCCAAGGGCATCACTCCTTGCTCATAGGCACATTTGGTGCTGAAGGGCTACAAGCGCCGGCAGTTCCATCACCCGCAGCCAACTCCATCTAGGCAGGAGGAGGCTGCGGCTCTGCGGAGCCGGGATGCAGCAGAGCCTTGGCACAAACTCCTCGAGGCACGCAGGGATTTTACAAGGTGGCAGGAGGCACTGGCCTCTAGCTTGCTTGTTTGAAGCAGCAGGAGCTAATTATACCTTCATCCTCCATCTCAAGGACATGGCCACAGTTGAGCTCAAGGGGAGTCCCAGCAATGAAAGGCCTTGTGATCGGGAAAGCCAAGGAAAACCAGGGCAAGAAAGTGTCCAAGTGGGATAAGAACCAGAACCATGGGCTTTGGGCATGCGAGGTGTCACAGACACATCAGCTGCCCATGCTGGAAACCATCGCTCTCATCGCCATCAGATTTGGTGATGTCTCAGGAAGGCAGGAGGACCCACAGCAGCTGGATGTGGTCCAGGCATTTGAGGGAGGAAGAGAGCAGCAGTCGAGTGTTGGACCTGGCTTCATGCAGTGCTTTAAAACTGCAACATTAAGACTAGTATTTGGAGGCAGTTAGAAACTCCATTTTCCTGTAAAAGTTACAGAGCCTGGCTCCAAGAGCTGACTGAAGACAGATGTCTCCCAAGGAGGATCCTGTTGCATCAGAGCTTGGGGAAAACCTGAATGGCAGTAGCAAACACCGCTGACTTCAGAACACCACAAAGAGATGGGAAGAGTCAGCTATGTTCATCCATGCCACCAAGCTTCAGTCCTTCATGCTCTGCTGAGCATGCACAACAGCAAACACCAAACCACTCATGGATGCAAATAAATAAATAACTTCAGCACATGATCAAGCCCAGCCAACAGGGGTTCACAAAAGGCACATCCTGCCTCATCAATCTGATCTCCTTCTATGACCAGGGATGAGGGTCATAGTGGACAAGGAAGGCTCTGCTTGTGGTCTGCTTAGACTTCAGTAAGACTCTTGACATCCTCTCGCACTGCCTCCTCCTGGAGAAGCTGGCAGCTCAGGCCTTAGACAGGAAGACTCTTCACTGCATGAAAAACTGGCTGGAGGGCCGGGCCCAGAGTTTGGTGGTGAATGGAGTTTAATCCAGCTGACACCAGTCATGAGAGGTGTTCCCCAGGGGTCAGTGTTGGGGCCTGTCCTCTTTAGTATCT
>JAUBOD010000554.1:28880-51485 GCA_032353885.1 Nothura maculosa
ATGCCGCGCCCGCCGCCGCCGCCGCCCGGGAGGGGCTTCCGGCGGGCCGGGGCGGGGCGGCCGCCGGAAGCGGGGCGGGGGTCTCCCCCCACACGCGGCGGGGGCGGCACGAGGAGGGGGCGGGGGGCGAGCGCCGCCATTTGCTCTGGGCGCAGCTCTGGCCCCGCCGCTGTCGCGCGGCCTCCCCACGAGACTCCCCCCCTGGCGGGCGCCCCCCGAGCCCCGGCACGCGCGAGGCTTCCCCGGGCGCAACCGCAGCCCTCGAGCGGCGACCGCCGCTTTCTGCCGCCGCCGGCCCGCGGGGCTGCGGCCGCCCCACGGCGGCCGCCCCACGGCGGGCCCGGGGCCTCCGAGCACCTCCGCCGTCCCCACGCTTCCACGCTCGCCCGAGGCCTCCATGTTTGCCCGTGGCCTCTGCGCACCCGGCGGCCTCCTCACTCCCCATGTCCTCCACATGCCCCTGCCTTCCGTGTGTCCCGTGGCCTCCACGCTCCCCGTGGCCTCTGCGCTCCCGCTCTCCACAGAGCCCCCGAGGTCCGAAGCGGCCGCTGTGCAGAGTTACCGAGGCAGGTTGCTCAAGAGGGTGTCCAGTTCACCAGTGAAGACCAGATCCAGTATTGACCCCAAGCGGTCCCCACTGCAGCAAAGGGGACAGTTTTTGCCCAGGGGTACCCTAGCCTGACCTCCCGCCCTCGGCAGAGACAGGGATCCGCAGGCCGCATGGGCTTAGCCAGGTTTATTTGTCGTTGGCATCACCAGCTTCCTCCCGGAAAGCACATGAGTGCCAGCAGAGGCGAGATGCAGCAGCAACACCGCGCGCACTGGCGCAGCGGCCATCAGGATCGCTGCTCATCACGCAGCCCCGCGCGGTGCCCACCACGCATGGAGGCTGCCGGCACCTCCATGGGCTCCGCGATGGCCGGAGCGCCGGCCCAGCAGCACCGTGCGTGCAGCCAGCTGTGGCCCCGCTCCCGCTCTGTGGTCCCCAGGGTGAGCCGGGCCCTTGGGGACAAGCGTTTGCCTTCTTGATGCCACAGGCCGCCATCGCGTGCCCGGCACGCTCCTGCAACCTCAGCTCAGAGCTAAGGGAAAATACAGCCCTGGCCAAGTCCACACGTTGCCCCAGGCCCCGCTGTTTTACTGCGCCACGTCTCCCTCGGCCGGGTGTGTGTGGCCAGCAGAGTGCGGCCCCCTGCGCTGCTGCCTCCTGCGCTGCCGCCACAGGGGCGAGCAGTGGCCTCGGGGTGCTTGTTCGTCTGCTGCAGGTGGGAACTGCCGCCTGTGGCCCCGGGATGCTCTGCGGTCGAGGGTGAGGCCTCACTCTGCCCGGCGGATGAACCAGATCTCATTGCGGCGCTGAGGGATGCTGGGGTTCTCATAGACGGCCACGATGTAGGTCTCCCGGAGCACTGTGTCTGTGGAGCCCAGGAGCTCCCAAAGGAGACCAATCTCTCGCAGGATTGTCTCCTCAGTGGTCATCCCATAGAAAACCCTGTGGCAAAGTGAGTGGTGTCAGCAACGCTGCCCTCCCAGCACGTGGCCCTTCCTGCAGCCAGAGCCCCCGGCCTGGGGTGCAGGGCTTGGGAGAAGGCAGAGAGAGCTCCCGCAGACCTGCTGGGGTCACCTGGTTATCACTCGGAGCGGCGCCCGCTCTATGATGTGGATTTCGGGGTCCATGGGGACAGGGGGGTTTTGCTGGAACGCTCCTGGCAGGTAAAAGGCAGTGAGGACGTCGCGTGCCAGCTCGGTCCCCTCCTTGGTCAGGTGGATTTCGTTTAGCACTGGTATCGTCATGCCCAGATAGCAACCTAGAGGGAGGCGGTGGGCACGGTGAGACGGTGCCTTTGGCGGCAGCCTCCCACCCCATTTCGCGCGCACCGCGGTAGGACCTGCCCTCCCCTGTGATCTCCCGCCGCCAGCCTGCACACACCTCCGGAGTTCTCCTTGCAGATGTAGCGCATGAGCTTCATGAAGCTCAGGGAGATGCTCTGCTCGTACATGGGCTCCCCCCTGGTGACGCAGGCCCACTTCCCCGCTGGGTACTGCCGCTCCTCATAGGCTCCCTCCTCGCACTGTGACAGGCCACAGGGAAAGACACCAGGGTTAAGTGTGTCCGCAATGCGGCTGCTGAGGTCCTGCGAAAGGACCAGCGTGGAAGGGGGCACGGAGAGGCCCCAAGGCACAAGCCAAGGTCATGGTCATGCACGAGCGGACTTTCTGCTTCTCTCCAAGCTCCATCCTGCCTGCTTCAAGGGATGTTCCTAGTTCCCGGCACCCAGACACTTCCAGGAAGTCTGCCTGGATTCCTAGCCCCTTCCCTGGAGTATGTGGAGATTAGCAGGCTCTCATGCCCAAGAGGGAACGTCCAGCTGCAGCACAAGAGCTCTAGCACCTGGAAAGGCTGAACACATGTTCTCTCCAACCAAGAAAGATGAAGAAGAGTCATGAAGCAAAGCAGAGAGCTTTGCAAGATGGGTCATAATCCCTATTTCCAGGGCTTATTTCTTTCTGGAGAAAGCCAGCAAAGACACTGTGGGGGATGACTTACACATGGATCTGCTGCTGCTTCCCGTATGAACCTGTAGGCTCCACAGGTCGGTTCTCATATGCTAGGTGAGCCAGGAACTCACAACCTGCCCCAGTGCTGGGCGGCAGATCCTACACCCTGAACTAAGCCAAGTGGCCAAACCAAAGAGGGTTTGCAAATCACCTAGGGGTTGAACATGTCATCTGCTACCTCCGAGAAGAAACCCATCAACCCACTGAGGCCTGGGGTCTGCTCCTCTTGCAGCCTTTCAGCAGCCACCACCACTCTGCAAGGCCAGGTCTGGCAATGCTGGACTCAGCAAGGTGACATGAGAGCCCGGTTGCCTCTAAGAAGAACAGCCTCGTGGCACAGACACAAGGCTCAAGAGGGGCAGCCTGATGCTCCCCACCTACCTGAGCCCAGACCATGTGAGGACCATCCGCACTAAGGTGTGGGGGGCTCCTGGCTCCTCACCCAACCGCAAAGACCATTCCCAGCACAGAAGGTGGGCCAGCAGCAGACTCAACCCATCACTGGTTTGGCAGAGCCTGGAATCAGCGCCCTTCTAGAAGCGCCCCCGCTGGGAAAGCCCCCTGGAACCCCAGAGAAGAGGAAGGGTAGTGGAGCCCTGGGTCACTTGGCTCAAGCCCTCTGGCTCGGTCATGTTTCCTGGACAGGAGCGGGACCCCAGAGCGCGTCCCCCAAGCCCCAGCACTGGCCTCCGAGCTGGAATGCGCGCCGTCACGCTCCGGGATTTGCACCCCGCAGCGAAGGGCAGGCCGGGAAGGGAGGCGGCTGGAAGCGCGCAGTGGGGCGGGGGGCTGGCGCGAGCAGCAGCGAGGAGGAGGAGGGGGCGCCGCGTGTCCCCGCCTCGCGGGACCCCTTGGCAGGCAGCGGCAGCAGCGGCAGCAGCAGCAGCAGCGGCGGCGGTGGTGGCGACAACAGGCCTCACCTTGTCCCTTCGCGCCAGGGTGGCGTAGGGCACAGGCTCGCGCAGCCGCCCGTGCCGGGTCATCTGGGCGATGGGGCCCGCCATGTCTGCAAGGCAAGGCAGGCGGGAGGCGAGGCCGGGGGGGGGACCCCGCTGCCCGGCCCCCCGCGCAGCGGCTGCTCACCTCGGGGCAGGCTCACCCGGTGCGTGCCGGCCACAGCCTCCCAGTGCGCGAACAGCTGGCCCCGCGCCCCCTCCTCGTCCTCGGCCTCCTCGGCCTCCTCCGTGGCCGCCTCCTCGTGCCCCCGCTCCTCCTCCTCCTCCTCGTCGCCCAGGCCACCCAGGTCCTCCAGCGTGATGCGCGCCATGGCCCTCCGCGCCCGCCGCCGCCCTCAGCGCTGACGTCAGGGCGGCCCGCGCGCTCCCACCAGCCCGCCCCGCGGGGCGCACGTCCCCGGCCCGTGGCGCCTCCCGGCCGCGCACAACGGAGCACGGGCCGCGCATGGCGCTTCTCCGCGCGCCACCCAGGCCGCTGCTGCGCGACCCCCAGCCACAGCGTGAGCCCTGGCCAGAGCACTCCCTCCCGCGACGTTCCCCCCCCACACACCCCCTGTCCCCACACCCCACTGCTCCCCAGGCACGTACACACAGCGCAGACACACACAGCCTCCCACATATACCCACCCCATCCATACAGCCCCCATCCATACACCTGCCCCCCCCACTCCCCCTCCATGCATCCCACCACACATGTATCTCCCATGCTTACACGTCCCATATATACTTGCTATACATATACTCTCTCTCTAAACACTCTCCTTCAACAGGTCTCCACACATACATCTCAGCAGATAGGCAACTCCCATACATACACCTCACATGCGAGCTCCCTGTATGTTTACCCTCATACATTCAAAGACGATTCCCCACTGGGATGGAGCCTCTCCCCCTTTCTTCGCTTCTAGGACAGGTTTTATTTAATAAAATAAAGTACAGCGATCTGGGGGTGGGGTGCGTCACAGGCAGGCAGGGCCCCAGTGCGCCCCGGCATCCCGCTCTCCCAGCCGGAGCAGGCGTTGGCAGCATCCCTGCCGCAGACAGGCGCCAGGCCAGGGGAGGCTGTACCGCCCCCCAGCTCACCCTGGCACTCATCCCACTGCCACCACCACCACCACCACCACCAAAGCTGCTGCCCGCTGCAGGTGCGCAGGGAAGAGAAGCATGCACGGCGCCCGGGCTGCCCCCCGCGCCAGGGCCCGCGGCCGGCGTGCAGGGAGCGGCGCCGGGCACAGGGGAGTGAGTGCTCGAGGCGGGGAGGGTGCTGGGGGGCTGCCCCGCGCTGCGTGAAAGCCGGGCGACGCCCGTGGGCCGCTCAGTTGGAGGCCAGCAGGGAGCTGTGCAAGGAGAGGTCCATGCTGCTGGCACTCAGGCCTCTGCTCTCCGCGCGGAGGCCTTGGGTGCCCTGGAATAAAGCAGAGTGGTGCCATTAGCCAGAGTGTCCACGTGTGCCCACCCATTCCCCCAACACCCTCTGGCAACTCCCTGGGCAAGCTGGGACTCCTCGGGGGTGTCCTCAACCCTAAGGGTGCCAGCACTGCCCTTCCTGCTCCCAAGAGGAACACAGAGGCACCACTGCGACCGGGGAAAGGAGGCTGGTCCCACACATCCCGCTGTGTCCCACACAGAGCTCTGCCCACTCCATCTCCAGCCCCGTGCTCACCTCGAAGGAAGCATCGCTGGACTTGTGCAGGTAGTTGAGCGACGCGGCTCGCTTCATGCTGCAAGGAAGCAGAGGGGAGCACGCGGGAGCTCACACGCAGGCCCGGAGTAGCACTGCTACCTGCCCTGCCCTGCGTGCCCACAGGACCTACCTGGTGTTCCTGGGCTCCAACGGGCCGTTGCCCTGCAGTTTCTTGACCAGCATCTCACTGCTCCTGCGTATCACGTCCCGGATCTTCCCCAGGGAGCTGCTGCGCTGCAGGGTGCCACTGTCATCCTGGACACAGAGACACAAGGCAGGGAGCGTGGCTGAGCAGCAGCGAGCAGGCTCCAGTGCTCCTCGGATGGACCCGGCTCTGAACACCCCCTCCACCCGCTTGCACCAGGGCTATAAGCCCGGGTCTCTGGGGCACACGTTGGCACGGGGATCCCCCAGCATGGGCTGGCTCAGAGCGAGCCAGGGGGGTCTGCCTGCCCGCTGCAAGCTCCAGCTTGCAGGCACTGCAAGCCCAACATGGGCAGCAGTCACGAGGAGCTGCTGGTAGAGCCTTCTGGGGCTTCCCCATGCAGGAGGCAGCCTTGGGCAAGCTTGGTGGTGCCTTCACTGCAGGCCAGAGGGCATCCCCCACGTGCTTTCCACCCCTGCGCTGCTGCCCCTCATGCCAGATGAAAACACCACGTGTGCCCTTGACCTGTCCCCGTGGGGCACAGCCAGAGCCCATAGGCGAGGCCAGCGCGCGCTGGGCCGACGCTGCACGCCACCACAGCAGGCACCTCTCCTGGCTGCGCCCGCAAGCCCCTCTGAGGCTGTTCTTTGCAGGGCTTTCCTCACTGCTGCCTTTTCCAAGGATCTGCAACCCCCCTCCCCCGCTGAACCCCATGTTTCCAGCACCTGGGCTATCCCAGGGGAACCTTTCCCAAGCTCTCTCCACACCACCTCATCAGAAGCAATTGCAGCCTGGCCCCCTTCTCCACCAGCTGAAGCTCTCCCCAGCAGCACCCCTTCCTGCAGAAAGCGATCCCGATCCTGTCCCACAAGCCAAGCAGGACTTTGACCTTGCCCGTCAACGCCACAGGGCTGCTGAAGCTGCAGGAGCCACGAGCGCCGGGGACGTGCAGGGCAACATCGCTATGAGCCGAGCAAACAACTGCAGCTCCTCGAGCACAGTGGGGCAGGTTTTGGAAGCACTGGCCTGGGGCACCCAGGCTGAGCAAGGCCACACAAGGGCCCAGCTGAGCGGGAGCCCTGGGGCCGCTCTGCTTGTAGGGCACTGTCCTCATGCCAGGGCACACACAAGCCAGGAAGGGGGGAAGGCAGCAAACTGGGATAATGGAACAGGGGCAGCAGGAGCAGGCCAGGGAGTAGGCACTAAGCCCAGGACAATGTTTCTGCTGCTGCAAAAACACAGGGTGACTGCAGACCAGTGCCAGAACCAGGCGCTGCTGCAGACTGGGTTAAAAATAACCTCTCTCCTCTTCTCCCCCACCCACCCTCTGCCATTCCCGTCTCACGGTTATTTTTAACCCAGAACACTGCCAGGCCTTGCTTTACCACAGGGCCCCACCTCGCAGCACCCGCCCGCTCCAGCTCCCCAGCGCAGGCTCCCGGCCCTGTCCCCACCTCGCCGCCCCACGCCTGACCAGCACTGGCCTGCAGAGCACAGAAATAAGCACAGGGCAGCGGTTTGGGTCTGTCTGCCTTTAATTGGAGGTCCGGGTCTTTACAGCGCTGGGTCGAAGCTGGGGCCAAGGCCGTGGGCAGGCGGTGCCGAGGTCCCCACGCTGAGGCCTCGCACCCTGCTCTGGGGGCACAGGGCAGCCCTGGGGGAGAAGGGGCAGGCTGAGGGCACTGGGCTCCCCGCTCCAGCCCCAGCAAGCCCAAGGACAGAGCCCATTCCAGCAAGCCCCTCTTGCAGGGAGCAGCACGCACAGACCCCAGAGCCTCCACGCCATCTTGGGCGAGCCAGGGCCAGGCAGACACAAGCACATTTAATATCACAGCCTGCCAAGGGACTAATGGGGGAGAAATGAAGAAGTTATCTAGCTAAATAAATAGGGGGGGAAGCATGTATGTGTGGGGGGGTGGGGGGGATGCACTGGCCTCCAGTGTGCGTGCCCAGCCTCCTTCCCAGGAGGTAGGACAAGTATGAGCACTCAGGAGCACCCGTGTCAGGGTGGCAGGGGCCTGACCCTACAACGTGTCCCCTTCCGTGCATGCCTCAAGTCCCAGCAGCGGCACAGAGCTAACCCCGGACAAGCCCACGGTCAGCACTGCATCCTCAGCTAGGGTCTTCTCACCCACTTGACCAGGGGGACAGGCTCCAGGCCCAAGTGTCTTCAAGAACTACTCTCCTCTACCAGCACTGTGGCCTCTTCCCCTCAGAGAGGCTTTCTCCTCCTGCAGGAACATCCCTCCAGCTCCTCCATCACTCCCCCCATGCCTCTCTCTCTCAGCACCTACTTTTCTTTTCCTTTTTTCCCCCCCCCCTCTCCCCAGACCATTTTTTTCCCCACTAAGCAAGCCCTTTCACTTCTACCTGGCCCCACGGAAAAAGGCTCCACTTTCCTCTTACTCTTCTGCCACCTGCCTTTAAGAAGCCACAAACAGCTCTCCCCTCACTTCTCCCATCCACCCTGTAATGCCAACAGCTAAGGGACTAAGTGAATGCATCAAGCTAGGAAGCCATGAGCAAATGTACTTGACTGAGAAGGTCCCTGTTCCACACAGGACCCTGTGGCTGCTGCCACCTTCCACCCTGTTGCGGCTGCACAGTTCTTGGGAACATCCTTCATCCCATGCCCTCATAGAGAAGGCCACGTGCTGCCCTGGGTGGTGGAGCTCAGCGGGAGAATGGCAGGACAGGGACACTCGTGGCCCCATGCCACAAAGAGAGCCTGGCGCTCTGGGGGCCAGCACCAGCTGGCTGGGAGGCACTAACAACAGCTAAGCCTACAGGAAAGGAAGTGCCCATATACAGAGCAACACAAGGCCACTGTGTCTCCAAACGCTGTCCCTCGTCTTCACGCCTCCATCCTGGCTTCTGCAGGAGGGGACAACAAGCTAGGACAGTTGAGGACGTCTAATGATGGTAGAGTTGGCACGCCTGGAGCGAAGACAGTCCCTGCAGGCTTGAGGCCCAGCTCCCTGGGGAGGTGCAAGGGCAGGCTGGGCAGGGGGTGGTGACACCCAAGGGGACAGCGCTCCCTTGCCCTGGCCGGGGGAGCAGCCGGCTCCACGCCGCTTCTTCCTGCTCTTGCTGGCCACAGGGCTGGAGCTGGGCCCTGAGCTCCTCTGCGGGCGCTGCTGCGGTGGCCTCGCGTGCTGGGAAGGTTTGGGGACTGGCACGGAGATCTTGACGAGGAAGGAGGGATGGTGTGGAGGAAAAGTCGGAAGGTATAACACAAACATCCAGGTGATTGCGGTGGAGGGGAAAGAGGGAGTCTCGGGAGGCATTTAAGCCTAGTGCACAGAGAGGAGAAAGACACAATGTACAAGGCCGTGAGGATACAGGTAACCCCAGTGGCACACAGAGCAGTGCCCAGGCTGCCCACAGGGACACTGCAGACAAGGAGGGAGGCTTGGGAGGCTACAGTACTGGGGTTTACATCCCAGCCAGTACCCTCAGCAGGTGGCTGGGGACAGGCAGCTCGGAGAGAAACAGCTGTGACAGGCAGAAGCAGGAGGACCTGTCTCAGCCTCCTTTCCAGCGGGGCTGCAAGCTGGGGAGAGGGAGCTGGTTTCTTCTGCAGAAGGTCAGGGAAGGCAGCTGGGAACATGTGTCAGTGCCTGTATCCCTGGGGTGCTGAGCTAGCTCCCAAGTCCCCGCAGTGGCTGGGCCAGAGGCCCTTGGGGAAGGAATGTATGTGCAGGGACAGCCCAGCAGCACAAGTGCTCTTGGCTGGGCTGAGGGAGGGAGTGGCATGAGCAGCTTGGAGACCACCAGCAAGGGCTCTCAGACCACCAGCAACAGAGCCAGGAAGAGCTGCAGAGAGATACTGATCAGGACCACAAGGGTAGTTGAGGTTAGTATCCTAACCTCGACTCCCAGCCCTTCCTCCTCACTTATCCAGCCCCCCTGGTAACAGGGAGCACAAGGTCCAGGGTTGGTGCCTTGCCAGGGCTAGGACCCTCCTTAGGATTGGGACAGGGTACAGTGCTGCATCTAGAGGACACTCCCTTTGCAGCTGAGCTCCCCAAGGTCCCCTCTAGCCACCTCCTGGGTACAATCCACAATCAAGAGAGCCAGCGGCTTCAGGCTTCAGATCCAAGGGGCTGTCATGGCAACAGAGAAGAGGAAGGAGGAAGGGAGGGAGCTCATCATGCAGGGGGAGGATAGAGGCAAGCCACATGGGGGAAGAGTTAGTGACAGCACACATGAGGAGGGAGTCATTTGTGTACTCAGTGCATTGCTTGTGTCCACGACCACCCATAGATACTGGCTCCGCTATGGTCCCAGCTAGAGCCCCAGCAAGGCACAGGCAGCATTGATAGCTCTTGTAGCCCTTGAGCCAAGCACCCATCCAGCACAATGCTCACATGCTGCTCTTCCATTCTCCTCCTTACAGAAACTGAAAACCATTTGTCTCAGACCTGGACCACTGCACTGCTCCAAACTCAGAGCTCATGACCCAGGTGCTTTTCAGTATCAGAGCAAGCCTAAGCAGCTTCAGATCACCCTTCTTAATTCTCAGCTAACACTATTGTCATCACTGATCAGCCTGGCCTGGCTTCCGGCAAGGACCTGCCTTTTATCACCTCTGCACGAGACCGGGAGAGGGCAACAGGAAGAGACATGAGCTGCAGACTACATTCCCTGTGCCTACAGTCACACCCAAGCGCAGCCCTCCCCAGCCTTGGCCTGCCTGTGACATGGTGCAGGACAGCCAGCCAAGATGCCCGCCGTGCCTACCTAGGCCTGAGAGGGGGCCTATGCTCTCAGCCAAAGGGTCTTAAGAGGTAAGTAGTAGGGAGAAGTGTTAATAACAGTGTCAGGGCTAAGATTAAGGGCAGGCAAAGACCAGCTTGTGCTGTGTATCGCCAGGACCTAACAGCACTCCTTCAAAGGAGGAGCCATCAGTTAGGAATACCTGGCCTAGATAAAACGCCGGGCCCAGACACACACCTCTGTAGGCCTGCTGGCTCATGCCAAGAGAGGAGAGGGAAGTGTGCAGGGAACAAATGGAAGCAGACAAGGATGCCACGACAGGCCACGTGTGGAGAGCCCTGAGCCAGGCTGTCCCCGCCTCAGGCAGCCAGCCGAGGCCGTTCTTGATGGTGTCTTGTACTTACCCCGCTCCATTCCACGCCCATACTCACTTCCTCGCTACCGTCTGTGGCACTCTCGTACTTGACGCCGCCGCCCAGGCTCCGCCGCCTCTCTGTTCCATTGCCTTCCTTAAGGATCTCCACCACCTTGGTCTGGTTGATGGGGTCGATGCCCTGCAAGCAGAAGGGACAAGGAAGTGCTAATAGCTTTGTCCTTCTGTGCTCCTTCCCCCCTAGGGCTCCGCTGTGCCATTGCTCTGCCTAGCTTCGTCCATCTCTTGACCATTGCCCCATTGCAGCCTAACCTTCCTAGGCTGGAGGGACAGCCAGGCTTCAACCCTCAGCAGTCTCTGTTTACACTCCAGCTCCCTTCCAAGCTACCTGCCACTCTTGGGAGAAGGGCAAGTGGCAAAGCTGACAGCTTTGCTCCTTCATGAGTCAGTACACAAAAGTTTTTGTGGCCCCTCAGTTCCCATGCTGAGCATGAACAACTACCACTTGCTCTTTGATGATCAAGAGGAGTTTATAGTGGGAAAACCTTCCTGAAAATCTCTAGAGAGTCCCATAGGCTAGAAACCATCAGGAAGAAGAGAGTCCAAGACAAATCTCAACTACAGGCAAAGCCAGAGTCTGTCCTGCTCCACCTAGGTGCTTCTGCAGAGATGTTCTTGCTTCCTCCACACTCATGCACACACACACACCCCACAGCATACACCTCCCTCCTACACATGCATGTGCTTGCATATCCCTATGTATGCAAGCACCTGCATGCCTCAACTGCATACAGGAACGTAACCACAACCCCGACAAAGTGCCAGCACTGAGCGAGCGCACCCTAAGGGCATGAGAAGCCATAAAGCACAGGACAGCCCATGGAGCCAAAGAGCACCGGGGGGTAGCAGGCTGCATCACAGCATAGTTCCCACTGGCCCCTGCAGATGGTCCGCAAGGGTTACCTGCCGCCGAGAGCGGATTGCGCACTCTTCCAAGGTCTCGGCTGCCTCTAGCTTGCCCTGGCGCCGGTAGAGCGCACCCAGATTCTTCAGGGTAGTGTTCACCGTTGGGCTGCAGAGACAGAGGGAAGGTGAGGAGGAGCCCAGCAGGCACCTCCTGGCAGAGCCTGCAGCTGCTGGCACCTCCTCTTACCTGCTAACCTTGCAGGCCTTGTACCAGCCGCCGTACTCGGCGTAGGGAGCGCTATCTCTGTGCTTGCTCTGTAGGATGAGGAGAGGGGAGACGGGAGGAGCGTTAGCCATCTGCCTGTTGTGATCCTCCAGCCTACGCTGAGTCCCAGGAACAGCCCCCAAACCATGACAGGTCATGCCCAGCACACCAGGACCACCTACCACCTTTAGAAACACAGCATACAAATGCTATCACCGAGCATGGGGGAAGGCAGCGACGAGTTGGCATGACTGGGTGGCAAACACTGCTTTGACCACCCAAGCTGATGGTGCCCGCAGGCAGGAATCACCACTGCTGTGGGAGGGGGACTGCCTGCCCAGCACCCTGGGGCACCCACATGATGCACGGGTTGGATAGGCAGCACCCAGCTCAGCTCCAAGCACAGTAGAGCTGCTCTCACCAAGGTCCAAGGCTCTGGCAGCTGCCAAAGCTCTGAAACTTTAGGTTTCCTTCCAGAAAGGGTTAGAGCCCCAGAGGAAGTCTCCTCACAGGGGTCCTTTTCTCCCACTCGGCCACAGCACCAGTCCCAAGAGCTTTAGCCCACACGCTGGAGCTTCCCTGAGCCAAGGGGGACACTTGGGTTCCTTCCCCAAAGCCTGGACAGCCCTGAGGACAAGAGAGCCCAAGATTCAAAACTCCTTGACCCTTTTATGTACAGGTTTCCATAAGCTGGAAGCCCCAAGGCCCCACCATGGGTAGGGAAGCTTGCCTGCTCCTGCCAGTGGAAATGAAGAGTAAAAGAGGAGAAAGCGAAGGTCTACAAGGATGTTTTTTTAAATAGCAGATTTGAAAAAGCAGCATAAGACAGAGCAGAAGCACCAGCCCATGGGCCAGCAGTACAAGCAGGGCTGCTGTCACCCTTCACTGGTCACTGCTGTGAGGGCGATGCCAACTGCACCATTTGGCCACAGCTGCTCTGGAGGCAACAGCCCCAGAAGTAGCAGCCATTGCCTCAGGCTGCAGGATGAATCTCCCTTTTCTGAGCTCCCTTCACCAAGAAATGCTTGTCTCCTAAAACTGGTACCCAAACAAGGCCCCAGGGATCGTTTCTGGTTCCTCTCCTACCCCAAGTATTCCCAGAAGGCAATACTAGAGAGGCAGCCTGATTTCTTCTTACTCCTGAGGCAAAGCCAGCTAGCTGGAGCACAGCTTCACACTGAAATATCTACATTTCATCTCCCACCTCTCTAAAGAGACCATAAGGAGCACCTAAACCCTAGGGTGGGCGGCCTTGGGTGTGCTTTGGGAGCAGTGCTCCAAGTACTAGCAGCTCTTTGAGGCACAGGGCCAATGCCCCGTGGCGCTGCCATCTGCCCGTGTCCATCTGCATGCTCTACAGGGCTTGCTCAAGTAGGGAGCGCGAGCACACAACAGGCAGCAGGGCTGAAGAAGCTCCAGCTTCAGGAAGAGTATCAGGCCCAAAGAGCATCCAAATCCCACAGCCCCAGAGAGCAGTCATGTCCTCTTCTCCACTCCTCTGGGCCCACAGGGACTTTTCTTGGCCCTTGTCCACTGCAGGAAGGAGGGTCTTCTGTTTGTAATGGGAGCGAGTACCCCAAGACCTCCTTTCCCTTCCAGGGCTTTAACACCTTCCCCTTCCCAGGCTTCAACACCAGCTCAGACTCACCTTGCTCATCTCCTCTCTCTCTTCTGCGTGCATCCAGATTGGCTTGTGCTCGTCTGCAGGGAAGAACACAGCAAGGCTCCACTCACCACCTCATCCTGCCACTCTGCTGCTTCCTTTGGGACTCTGCCTCCCAAATAGCCCAGTGAAGAGCATCTCCAAAGCCAGTGGCTCACCAGACGGTGGTGACTAGGCTTAGAGCCACTGGTCAGACCATCAAAAAGGACAGGTGACACTGCAAGGGAAGCAAGGAACACATCCTCCCATGGGAGGATGCCTGTTCCAGGGGTACAGCAGAGACTTTAATCTTCACTAACAGCTGTTTCACTTGATGCCATCTCTTTTAGCCATGACAGTGACCAACTTGGCAAAGACTGAGTTAGAGCTCTAGGACCCCCTCCTGAGAAAAAAGGTGGGGCACAAGACAAGAATGACAGAATCTCAAGGACTGCCCTAAGCAGGAAATCTCACAGGGCACCCCCTCCTTCTGCCAGTAGGTTGCCAGAATCAGCCAAGTTCAGGCTCAATGCCAGGAGAGCAAACTTCACATCCCTCCCCAATTCCAACAGCTCTTGTACAAACCATCCACAGAGCCAAACTCCTTCACATGAGCACGGGTGAGGATCTCCTTATATAGCACCTCCGCATCCTTGTATTTGCCTTGCTTCAGGTAACAGGAAGCCTGCAACCAAGGAAACACAGCTGCAGCCCTGCTGCCAGATTAAGCAGCCCTTCAGCCCCACAGATTAACTTTCTCCCTTCCCAGCCTCCTCCCCACTTCCTCCATGCGCCAGGCAATGCTCGCCCCATAAGCCACTCTCCATTGACACACTGCTTCTTGCTATGATCTCACCAGGTTGTTTTTAGTCTTAGCCACATTGGGGTCATCAGGACCCAGACGGCTCTCGTAGATCTCCAACGCTCTGCAGTAATAGTACTCCACCTCCTCATATTTGCCCTGGTTCTGGCACAACAGGGCTAGGTTGTTCAGCTGCTTGGCCACATCAGGATGGTCTTTGCCTAGGACCTTGGGAAGCCAGAGAAGAGAAGCCATAAAACTTTAAAAGCCACAATTTGACGACACAAACACTGCAGTAGGTTCCTGGGGACAGCCTGGCAGTTCTGGCTCTAGCCAGGTCACTCTCACATGCCAATTCCCTGTCCAGCACACTAGAAATGACAGGAAGGTAGTAAGTACTGCAGTCCCTTTAGGATGTGCCTATGCTATCCAGGAGCCAAGGACAACAGAAGCTAACAGAAGAAATCAGGCCTTCCACCTCTTCCCAGGCCCTGTAATGCTGGAAACACCACTGGAGAGACAGGCAAGTTAGCAGCATAAGCAACACCAGGAACAAGCTAGATGGAAGTAAGAGCCACTTTTCAAGACAGAGGCTCACCCTTCTTTCTAAGAAATACTGGGTTCTAGATCTCCCAGACACAGCGAGGTACTGGGGAAAGAGCCTCACAGAGAGCTGGAAGGGGAGCATGGGGGACTGGTACCTTCTCACGGATCTCCAGGGCTCGCTTGCATAACGGCTCTGCTTCTTTGTACTTCCCTCTCTTGCCATAGAGAACAGCCAGATTGTTCAAGGTTGCTGCCACCTGCAGGGACACAAGCTTCTCTGTGAAACAAAGAACGATCAAACAAGAAGAGGCAGCACCCGTAACTGTCCCATTTACTTTATCCCTGCAGTACAGCTGCTTCCAGAGGAAAGGCTCCAGAGACAGAAGACTACCCTGCTTGAATCAGGGCATCCATCCAGGAGAAGTCAGTTACCCCGACAAGCCACATTGAAGAAGGCAAGAGAGTCCCACACTGTGAGAGCAGCACCCTTCATATCACAGGGCACACTGCTCTCCAGAGCAGCCCAGCATGAAAGGGTTTGGCCACAGATATGCCTTCCAGGGGACACCATTCCAGTGCCATTGGGGCCCACTGGGAAAGGGAAGCAATCAAAGGGAAACACTCACCGCTGGGTGATCTTTGCCCAGGGTCTTCTCACGGATGGAAAGCGCATCATTCAGGAGGTGTGCTGCCTCTTTGTATTTATTCTGATCCCTGAAGAACAAAGGCTATTAGTTCTTGGGTGTTTAGTCACTACAGCCCACACAGTCCTTCCACTTCTCCCTTCATCCCTATCTTAGCCACTCTTTATTTACAATGGAATAGTTGGATAGCCCAAATCCTTCATCCAGGCCAAAATCTTTTCCAAACGCAACCCCCTGGAAGCTAGAGGCGCTCCTTGCTCCCACAACTCTTGTTCTGGCCAGGAGGAGAGGCAGAAAGCTCCGATGGCCCAAGCCCTGCTTTCCCCACCATGCTCACCTGTACACCAGAGCCAGGATGTTGAGCATAGTAGCCACATCAGGATGGTCGTGGCCAGATGTCTTCTCCAGGTCCTCCAGCGCTTGCTTGCAGAGCGGCACAGCCACCTCGTAGCGTCCCTGGGAGGCGTACTGGATGACCAGGTTGTGAAGGGTGCGCAAGCGCGCAGGGATCTCGTAGCCTCCCTGCTGGGCCGCTGCCACAGCACTGCTGTGCTGATGGGGCACTGCGGGCACAGAGGAATAAACAGGGGCACATTGGGCACACAGGCTGAAACAGAGGGTGTCGGCAACCACGCATGAGTACAAACAAACACTTACATCCAGGACCATGCTCCTCCTCCTCGTTTGGAAACAGATCATCCAGAGAGTCCTTGGTGGAGTCACCTTCCTTCTCCTCCTAAAAGGAACGGGGATCACGATACAGTTGGTTCTCAGAGACAGCAGCATCCTGGGACAAATGCACTACCAACCTTTCCTCCACTCAGCAGCCCAAGGCCCTCAGCTTCTCTGGGATCTCCGCCACTTTTGCCCCTTCCACCCTCTGAAGCCAGGTAACATCCCCCAATACGCTCTGGCACCCTTTCCCATGGTCTGCCCAAGATCCAGATCCATGTGATATCCCTTTGGCTGCAAGAACTGCTGGGCAAGGAAGCTGGTAAGGGTTGTGGCTATTAAACCTAGGCAATTCCACTGGTCCCAATTCTATCCTCTTCCCAGGCAGCTGTTCCCCCCCCGCCCCGCTGACAAGGGCATACCGAAGGAGAGACATCCTCATCATATTTCTTCAGCTGGTTCATGAATTCAAGGTGTTTCTTCTCCTCCTCCAGCTGTGCCACGGTCTGCTCACTGCGCTGCAGCTTCTGCTGGGTGTTGGCGAGCTCGTCACGCAGCCACTGATTCTCCTGGCACAGCCTCCGCACCTGAGCACGCAGTTTCTGCTTCTCGGACTCCACGGCATTCAGATGATTGGACAAGGCCATCATCACCTTGCCAAAAACCCCAAATGGTCAGTCAGTACCTACCACAGCCCTCTATTCTTCGCCCCCTCCTCAACATGCATGTTCGTGGCCCACCCTCAATGCCACTCTTCCACATTCAGGTCTCTTGCACCTTGTAGCATATGGAAGACAGTCAAGGGTCTGCCTGCCCAAACAGCTCCCAATTGCCTAAAGCCCCAAAAGCCACCTGCAAGGGCCCTCGACCTTCTCACCTGAGCTTCCCCAAGCCCCAGTTCTATCATCTCCACTGATTTGCGGAGCAGGTTGGATTTTTCATGCACAAGGTTGGCTTCTTCATCCTTCTTCAGGCACTTGATGGTCTCCAGCAAGCTGTGCAGGATGGAGTTGTGTTCATTCTTGAGTGCCTCCAGCCCTTGCATCACCAGTTTGGTGTTGGAAATAATCTCCTCTTGGCTCAGCTTATCCAGCTTCTCCTCCCTTGGGTACACCATGGTGGACATAGTCCTGTTTCTGCAGCCCTGCACAGAGGGAGAAACGAAACTCAGGAGCTTCAGTGACATTTCTGCAGGTTATCAGGCATAAGCCTCCTTCAGGGAGCCAGTCAGGCTACAGCTGGCTCCCCCTCCTTCCATGCCACCTTCTCCTTTCCCTTTGGCACCAGCAAATCCTGGGCACGTGCCCCCGCTTCAGCATGCCAGCGGCCTCCACAGGAGGCCCACGTGGAGAGCAGACAAAGAGGCCAGAAGGAGCCTTGGCCTCCAACACCCCCACGCCTCCGGCGCTGAGGAAAGCTGATTTAGCTCCCACTCAGCGAGGGAGGGAGCAGAAAGCAGAGGGCTGCCAGCCCAGAGCTTTCCAGTGCCTCTCCCTAGAAGGGCACCTCTCAGGCTCGGAGGCACCTGGGCACTCGTCAGAGCAGCCAAGAAATTCCCGGACTGAAAGCAGACCCTGGAAAAATCTCAGCCCCCAGCAGACCAAGGGGATAAAGGAGGTGGAAATGCCAACATTCAGCACGGCACGTCGGCATGCACCCACTGCTCGGGCTGTACTAGGATAACCCTGGCACGGCTTCACCTGCCCTGCTGCCAGCCCAAGGGCTCCTCAGGATGCCACTTCACATTGCCCAAAGCCCGGGCTCCTGCTCACGCCTTCTAGCAGGAATTGACCGTTCTCCCACACAAAGCCACGACACCGGACTCGCATTTAGCTCCTGATCCACGAGCAGCACCAGCTCCATGCGGATCCATCCCACATCCGCCGCTCCTCGGTTCCCGAACTGCAGCCACCCAGACCATCTTGTGCTTCACACTCAAACATTCCACACCTGTGTTGTTACGTTAACCCATTTGCATAGGAAAACAGGTAAGAGGGAGAGATTCCCTGGGTTCTGTTTGTTCCCCACCTGTATACAACATCTGCAGAGAAATTTGTATGCTAAAGCAACTAAGGAAGAAAACAGCAGACTCCAAGACAAGCTGGTGAGCGTGTTTCAGGAAAGGATATGCAGCAATCCCTGGCTCCTTAAGTCAGGGACGGGATACAGCTAGGAAAAGCAAGCATCCAATATCCAGCATCCCAGTGCTGCCCTGCTGCCCAAAGGGGAGCCCACAAGTGCCCAAGGGCAGAACAGATCCACCACCACCTTCAAGCTCAGCCCAAGGCTCAAAGCACAACAGCACAAACCCAACCCGGGGGCTCAGGAGCCCCTAGAGCTCATGTCTCCACATTTGTCCCTTCTTGGACAGAGTTAGTCAGGAAACAGTGGCCGTTCCCAAGGAAGCACAGCAGAAATCCATGTGGAGAGGCTGAGCTTTCGTGCCTCCTTCACTAAAGGCCACCGCCATCCACCAAGCTCACACCTTGCTCAACCACTGAGTCAGATGAGACCCAGATCCATAGGAAATCAATCCCACGGTGCAAAGAACGAGGAGTCACCAACCTGCGTGTTCAAGTGGTGACATCTCTACGCCAGCAACATGCTGCCTTGTTTCAGTCTTCCCAGCAGGGAGAGCCTAAAAGTGTTTCACAGACCCCCCAGGAGCTTCCCCACACACACCTCTTCCCCAGGGCTTTCAACTTTTCCCAAGAAGGAAAATAAATGAAACGCCCTGACCCAGGGCATATCGGACTTCACCTACCCTGGAATAGCACCTAACAATCCTCAAGAGATGCCAGGGGTGACATCCCTTATCTCCTGGGCTGTGCAAAGAGCTCTGCCGAGAGGCTCTCATTTCCCAGAGAAGCAAGGGAGGCCCGTGCAAGAAGGTGCAAGAGCAGGGAACAGCACTCGGCTGAGGAACGGGACCCGAGAAGGTGACCGGGAGAAGTGCAGAGAAGCCCCTTCAGCACCCCGAGCCCTTGGCAGGGACTCCACCAAGAGGAAGGCCGGGCACGGCGACGGACGCGGCCTAGGCGCCCTCCCCGTTCCCACGGAGCAAAGCGGGCACCTTGTGCGCAGGGCGGAAACGTTGCCTCAGAGAAGGGCCGTTGGGCAGCGCGGTACAGCCCGGGCATGCGGAGCAAGGGGCCGTGCCCATGGGCACTCCGGCACGCTCCCCCTCGGCGCACGCCCAGGTCTCCAGCGACGTTTTCTGCTCTAGTTGGCACAGCCAGGCACAGGAGCTGCTGGAGCAGCATCCGGCTCCCCGCCCCGCTCCCCTTTGGGAAAGCATTGCCCAGGCACGGAGCTTCCCGGCAGCGCGAGGAGCCGGGAATGCGGCAGGCGGCATATCCCACCAGGCAGAAACCTTCTTCCTAAGCAGCAACTTCCCTCCGAGTGCATCATGAGGCAATTGCTGAGCACCAGGAATTTCATCAGCCCACTCTGCCTCCTCCGAAAACAACGTGCAGGAGCTCCAAGAGGAAAGAGCTGGAAGCTTCGCTGCTGGCGCCCCAGAGCCAGGACAGAAATGAGGACACCGGATCTAACAGATCCAAGGGAATCTTCAAGTTTAGATTGTGATGCTGGAAGACCACAGGGAGCAGCAAATTTATCATCCAAATAAATAAATGAATATAATAAAATTAAATTAAAAATAAAATATAGGAGTCAACTACCACCTGGGGCGGTCGTTACCTGAACGTCAGCAACATCAGCTCCCCTCACTGTCTTCCCACACACCCTTGGGAAAGGCATATGGTGCAAGACATGAGGAAGAGCCAAGACTGGTGCAGGCAGCCCTGTGGAGACAGGGACTGCAGCTTCCCTTGTGCTGTGGGTGGCCTGCCTGTGTAGGAGCAAGCACCAGTTTCAGCCGCATGTTCTTCTGCGGGAAAAGAAAAATGGGGTATGGACGTGGTGGCAATAAGGGGGAAAAATAAACAAAAAAAACATTTTCCTGCAAGAAAGCAGGGATGATTCTTTTTCCCTTTGCGCCTCAGCAAGCTCATGAGCTCATCACCATTAAACTAAGAGCTCAGCCTAAGACCAAGAGCTCAGGTAAGACTGGCCAGACTCTAACTAAGCCAAGACAAAGATTGGCAGTTTCCGAGCATCCACTCCCAAAGGAAGCTGAAACGAAACCCAGACCTGACTCCTCAGGCATTCAGAAACCAAACAACAACAGTACAAAGCAAACAGAGCCGCAGCGCGGCGGCCGTCACAGAGGCTGCGTCACTAACACAAGTTTTCTCCCTTTTTTCACATCGTGGCATAAGCAGAGAGGCCAGGAAGCTCCTGCGGCAGAGCCACCAGCTCCAAGCAGCTCCACACGCACACACGGAGCCCTGGAGGCTGCGGAAATGACAGCGAGAAGGAGGTTTTGCCAGTGGAAAGAGAAGGGCCGAGAGGCAGCTTCAGGGTGGCGGTGAGGACGGCTGCGGCTAGGGACAGCCAGAAGGGAAAGGAGAAATGCCCGACTCCTCACAGGAAGGACTGAGGCGCCGTGCAGCTCCCTGCTGCGGCCGGCACGCAGGCGGGAACGCTGCGCCATCCTGCTCACAACCCCTGCCAAAAACGCCTTGTACCTCCTGCTCCCGTTGTAAGGGAGAGGATCAGTGTTTAAGAGCCGCAAGCACAAGGTCATATGGGTTTCGGCATCCTGCAGACTCATGGCCAACCTGGGAATGCAAATCTCTGAGCAATGATCCCAAGGGCAGGGGATTCCACTGCAGCCAAGACCTCCAGCACCATCATTTGACTCTGGTTCGGGAGCCTTCTCACGCTGCTGCCAACAGAGGGGCTCCCAGGAGCTCCACCATCTGCCCCAGAGCCTTCCCAATCCCAGCCTCCAGCCTGGACTTCTCCAGCACTGAAGACAGCCACAGAAGTCAGACAGATGCACAGTTGATCCCATGTACGTACGAGAGACTCCCACATAAAAGTCTCTTGCATCACCTGGCAGGAACACATGGAGGTCTCTTGTCTGTCCCCCACCCAAAGCACGGAGACCTAAATCAGAGATCCAAGGACTGCATCCAGGCTCAACTATCTCCCAAGACAGATCTCCCAAGCGCTCCAGGGCCCTGTCCCAAGGTTCAATTCCCTCACCAAGGCCAAGGCTCCAAGTGTGCGCCAGCTGCTGAGAGCCCTGTGCTGAGCAGGCCCGTGTGAAGCCGCAGGCTGCGAGAGCCCCTGGGGTTTCAACCTAGGGCTAAGGAAACAGATTTGAGACTCTCAGAGTTACCAAAGCCTGATCCCATGGCACGAGCACCAGAAGAGTGAGAAGCTGCCACGGCACCAGATCTGTCGCTGCTCTCTAGGCCGGGGGAACGGCCGCCCTCACCCGCCGCGCTGGCACCAGCCCTGGCACAGCAGCTGACGGGACCTCGCTTTCCAACACTCGCTTGCGTCCCCCCAAATCCACTCCGCATCTGCCGCGCCCGCCACTGCGGCAAGACACCATGAGAGCGCGTTTCTCGGCTGGCGCGGAGGAGAGCGGCGCGAGCTGGAGCAGCGCCAGCACCGGCATCGCCCTGTGCCCGGCCTCAGCTCTGCAGCCAACATCCCTGCGCTAGAGGATACGCAGCCGGAGTCACCGCCTCCTCCCGGTGGCGCCGCGGCAGCCGAGCGGGCGCAATGATCCCCGGGAGCTGCGGTGCCCGCGGACACTCGCCTACCGCGCGGGCTGTGCTGGGGCAAGCGTCACAGCCGCGTCGTGCACCCCCCCGGCGCTACTCAGGGTACCCCAAAGGGCTCTGCGACATCCCCGCTCCCTTCCCCGACCCAAAGGCGAGGCCATGAGAGCAGGGCAACCCCTAAGGACGCAGCCCAATCCATACCCATCCGCGGCGGCTCTCTGCTAGGAAACCAAGCCTTTATGCAACAGCCCGGCAAGGTCAAAGTCTCCACACGTCTCCTGCGCACTCCTTGGAGGTCCCTGGGCTCGGCGCTGCTTCCTGCTCCTCCTGCCAACCACGGCGCAGCTCAGGTGTTTGTTTACGCCGTGCCCAGGCTGGCTGGACCTTTGCTCCCGAAACGCTGCCCTCGGCCCCCTCGAGCCGAGGGAGGACGGCGGCTCCCGGCTGCCTGGGGCCACGGCACAGGGAGCCCAAGGGCACTGGAGGAGAGCGCCCGGCGCTGCGGGAAAGCCGGCGCCGCCGCGGCACAACACGGGTTCCTCCTGCCTGCAGCTCCCCAGCCTGCCCGGAGCTGCTGCTGCCGTGCGGGGCTGCCTGCACACCGGCCTCGCGAGTCCCACACAAGGGATTCGGTACAGGGAAAACGGTTGGGGATTTGAAGCGGGGGGAAATACGGCTTCTGGAAGCTGGGGGGCCGCTGGCCCACGGTGGGAGCTGCCTCCGTCCTCGCCCCTCCGGCTTTGTCTGGTAGCCGCAGGCTCGGCCGCCACGGACCATTGGGAGCCGCGCGCCGCTGGAAGAGCCCCTTAACCCCCCCGCTTCCCAGGCCTGCCCCTGCTCCGGCCGCCCTGGCACTGGGATCCCAGCCCTTCTGCCCCACAGCAACCAGGGCCCCCCGCCCCGCAGCGCCCCGGGCTCGGCGCGGCTCTTTGTTTGGCCCGGGGCCCCGCGTGTCCGCGCGCCGCGCGGGGCCCGCTGCCCACGCGTGCGCGCGGCGGCGGCTGCTCCCGCTCCTGGCGCCACGGCACCTCCACGGCACCCCCACGG
>JAUBOD010000557.1:0-28489 GCA_032353885.1 Nothura maculosa
GTGCAGAGCTTTGCACTCTGAGAGACAGAATAAAGAAAGAATTTGTGTTTGTATGGATTTTATCAGTATGTATGTATAATTTCATTGTATTAATTAAAGCGCTTTTCCATTATTTATTTCTCAAAAGCCACAGTTACTATTCTTGCCAATGATGATGGCCATGGAATTTTGTCATTCAATAACAGCGATCACTTCTTCCTAAGAGAGCAAACAGCCCTCCATTTGATGGAAAGTGTTGCAATATTAACCATTATTAGAGAGCCTCCTCAGGGAACATTTGGCACCGTGACTGTTCAGTATCTTGTAAGTGAAGTTAATTCTTCAGAGGCATCAGTGGATTTGACCCCTTCTCAAGGATACATTGTTCTGGAAGAGGGAGTCAGATTCAAGGTAATATGCAAGTAGTTGCTCCAGAAGAAATGAAGGAGGTGTTCTTGAAATTAATGGAAATGATTCAGAAATTATTTTGTCTTAGATTTATGTTTTCTTATCCTTTCATTCTCAAAGGATTCATGAGCTGTGACTGATTTTTTGTTTGTTTTTGTTGTTGTCTTATGGAGGAATGCAGGAAAAATGAAGTCTACTCATTTTTAGATATTTCCTTGTAATAGTTGAAGTAAACTGAAAATTTATGAAAATAAATACTAGGTGATAATATAGTAATAATAATAGAAAATAAATAGATTCTTAAGTAACGGGAGAAGTTTAGTAGAAGAAAAAAATCTCATTCTCTACCCTGGTACTTCAGTTCTTCTGAACAAAATAGTGTGTGCAATGTCAAATTGTCACATCAAGTGTCATACGTATTCTTATACCAACCTCTCACTCCCCTCATGGGAATTTCCTCATGGGGATCTAAATCCAGATATGGACCTCCTAACTTTTGCTTGTTTGGGAAGTGGAACACAGTTAGCCCCAATAAAAGTGAAAACTTTGATCTCTGTCTAAATCTATCTTGATCTCTGTCTTTGATCTCTGCTAATTGGAGACCACCTTGAAAGGATCCTATTACATAAGAAAAGAGATGCTCATCTAACTGTTGGCAGATGATGCTCACCTGAGTGATGACTTGGGAATGGTCTTTTATGTTGAATTCTCTTTGTCTTAGTTTTGTTCTGTCTTCTACTGTTTTAAGAACTGCTATTCTCCTTCTGTGCTATCCAAAGTCTTACAATGTAAGAAGAGAAATGTAGCATGATGTGGTGGAGATGGTGATTAGTAAACTGTCATATTTCAGTGACCTTATTTACTTTTTTTATTATTAGACACTTCACATTTCTGCGATACTAGATGAAGAACCAGAAATGGATGAGCACTTTGTTGTAACCCTGTTCAATCCAACTGGAGGAGCCAGATTAGGCACAAGAGTGCAAACTATGATCACAGTATTACAGAACCAAGCTCCACTAGGACTTTTCAGCATCTATCCAGTTACAAATAGGTACTATACATTGATTCAGTTGAAAGGAGGTAGTTTATTCACTAAAGTTGGTATTTCTGTTCAATTTTTCTTTCAATTAATCCTTTACAAAGAAAAAGCTTACAACACAGTTTTAAAACATTTCTAAATTTAAAATATGCAGTATCTTCCACGCACCGTTGTTACTCTGTAAAAGGATAGAAAGACTTAAAAGTAGACTGTTCTTCAGCAGAATTGTCAGTTACCTTATGGATTTTAAAGGTGATATTTTAGTTGTGCCAAAATGTTCCACCAATTAGTAATTCATGTTTAGAGCTCTAAACCTCAAATCAGTGCCCTTGGAGTGATACTTTTTTAAAAAAAAATCAGACTTAAATATAGTAAAATATAAATTTAGTAAAATATAAATAATAATAATAATGAGTAACAATTTACTATAACTATAGTAAAAAATACAGTAAAATATACTTTCACTCATGGTGGTTGTTCAGAAGCAAGTGAACAATTTGGAATGATGTTTTCAAAAATTCTTCAGGCTACCTACAATGTGATTAATTTTCAGATTGCTTTAATCTGAAAATCTTAATTTTACTGAATTTGCTGATAACTTTGCTAGAGTTTGCAAAAAGATTACTGGGCAATCCTGATGAATATACTTATTAGTCTGTCAGATAGTGAAACTAATTATTGATATTTCATTATTATTTCAGTGGTTTTACAAATAGGATTGTACAATAGAAATCTTATTTTGATTACAGCATTTTTATACTGTAAAAATTCATTTTATTCTTTTTTCATCACTCTCATATTTAGGACAAGTTTCTTGATAGTTGAAGAAGCAAACACTACAGTTTATTTGAAAGTTTCACGAAGTAATGGCCTCAACACATCTGTGAGTGTTGAGTGGGAGACATTGTCAGACACTGCATTTGGCATCAGTAAGTTTATGATGAGTTTACTGCTTTTGTCAAAGTGTAGATACTAAACCAGCTAGCCAAACAGAAGATGTAATTTTGGGATATAATTTAATGTATTCAGATTTGATCGTGGTGATTAATACTTTTCTGAGCATGATAGAACAAATTTAGCTGAGTCATCTTGGCATTAGCTGTTTCTGATAATGTCAGTAATCTCCACTGCCCTTTTATGCCACTTTTACGAACTTTACTTAGGCTTCTTTCACAAAGCATGTACTTTAATACTTGCAATTTTGGATTTTTCTCACACTGCATATAAGATATACTTCACATAAACCCAGCATCTCTTTGTTCTGCAAACTGCTGCTCCACATAGTTCTGCAGTATCTCCCAGTGTGTTCACTAATAAACAAGTGAGAATTTCAGACTGTAGTTGAATGAACTTAATTGAGTCTAAATTATCTTAGTGAACAAATGAAGTCATCTTTCTGTCTCTGTCAACTTGTTGACATTTGCATGGTAAACAGTTTTCTGTCCTAGTATAGATGTTTAGCTGCTCGATGATTTGCTTTGAAATTAATAAGACAGAGAAGGAAACACTTGTTTGGGAACATAGATCAATACCCTATCTGGCTGAGGAGCTGATCTAACCTGCCTTGTTATATAAGATTGGGAGTTTGCCTTTACTTTTGCAGTTTAGTTTTAACAACACAGTGCTTTTTAACTGTAAGCCAATCAAACAGCTCAGGCAGTTCTGAGAATCTCACTGTTACGAGTTCCTGTTGAGGGATGGAGGAAGGAAACATACATAATTTGTAATTTTTTTGCCACTTGCTTATTACTTGTTTTATAGGTGTTTTTTTTCCTAGCTAAATTACAAAGTAAATCACCATGAATCATACTTGAATTGTTTATGTAACATCTATGAACTCTTGGAAAAAAAATGGAAAAAACCCAAAAACATTTATTGTTTAACTCTCACTATTTCACTATAGTTTTACACTTTTGCCAAGAGCTTGAGAGAAAATTTAAACATTTCTGACACTAGGTCTGAATTTGGCAGGTAAATTATGAAAATGTGGTTGGAAAAGACCTCAAGAGTAAGCTAAAAGTAAGTAGTATTGTGTTTTACTATATTGCAGGGGGTGGTATCAGTGTGCTGTCTGTCTTGCAAAGTTTTGTGGAAGAGTCAGCATCAACTTGGTGTTTTTTTACATCAGGAGAAATACTTTATGGTGTTCTCTTGCGTACACCTCCAGCTACCTTTTCAACTGTCTACCAATGGAAGGGAGTATTTGTTCCTGTTGAGGTAAATTTTGATACCTAAACACTGAACTTGCTTGATAATATAATAATGAATTTAAGTCTTTTTTATTCCCTTCTCAGAATTTCAGTATATGGAATCCTAGAAGGTGTATGACATTCCATATCAATGCCTCTCCCTACCTTGTGATAAGTCATGGAGAAGGCAAAGAGGAGGCTTCCAACAACAGTGTATATGCATTCGTACCAGGGCGCAGACTGTTGTGGGTAAATCTGTTTTTCTTATAATAAAAGGCGTAATAGCATAGGTTTTCACATCTGATTGCGTGTCTGGGAAGTGGAAGAGAACTGTGGAGCAATCAAGCCATAGGATATTTTCCAAAAAAGGATCATAAATTATATGTTAATATAAAATAATTATAAATAATTGTGTAAATGAAATCTGTTGGCAGACTATGAAGTGATTTACAATCACTCTTTTCCTTATTTTCCCTGCAGATACAAACTCTCTTTGTTCTGTATACCAGAGATGTAAAACATTTTACTGTGGAGCAAGAAGACTATTTGATTATTTCAAGTCTTTCAACACGTTCTAATTCCATCCAGGTTGGAGTATACTTCTGTCTTCTCTGATTTCGTGGTTAGTTTGTTTAGTTTTGCGCTCAACAAGTAAAAAGATAATAAATCTAAATGCATTATTTTTGGATTTATAGGAGGGAAAATTTCAAACCTGTTAAAATTTACCAGTAGTTCCTACATGAAGAAACTACTTCCATCTGATTTACTATTGATCCTATTGCTATTTCTGCATTGAAATTCAATGTGTAAAACATCTATAGGAAAAGAAATAGCTTCTGGGCAAAAAACTATTTGTCTGAAAGGTGAACATAGCTACTTGTAGTAATCTAATTTACCTTGCAAGTGTTCTTCTATCTTAATGTAGAGACCATCTTAGAAGTGAAAAATTCAGTTTATTATAAGTTTTTTTGGTTTTTCAGCATGACATCTGATTATGCTCTCCTCCTACTAATTATATGAACCAATAAAGAAGTGTTTTCTGTATTTCTATAGGTTTTCCAGTGGAATAAAGACATTTTTGTGTTGCATCATCAACTTCCAGTTTATGGAGCTCTGAGCATAGCCCTGTTTCCTAGAGGAGGCTTTCAGTACCTATTAGTTTCTTTGTCAAATAGCAGCCAGAACCCTCTCTTGTACCAGTGGTTGAATAATGAGTTTAGGAAACTTCATGAAGTACCAGTGAATGATATAAAACATATGGAGGCTTGGATTTCTGGATCAGACATCTATTTAATTATTGCACAAGGTATTTAGCAGGAAACAAATCTGTCTTTGAGTATATACTAATTCCTTTGATGGCAAGGGCATATGTAATAAAGAAATTTAAGTAGAGATTGAAGTTTTACTGGGAGTGACAAATCTCTCAAGCATCTTTTTCTTGATAAATTGCTAGTATTGCATTTGTTCTCAAGTACTTATGCAGCAAATGAAGTATTTTCCCAGGAACTGTAGAAAATAACTCTGGTATTCAACCTGCTTCATCAGTCAGCCTAGTTTATGTATCTTTTGAGTATGATATTTTTTATTATGAATGTGGTATTTTATATGTTGTTTTGTGAATGCCTTTCTGTGTCTGAAATTGTGAATCTGTGTTGCAGTCTGTATTTTTCTTGTAATTTCTGTAATTGGCTGCTTTCCTACGATAATATGAACGTAGTTCTGTTTGAATGAATACACAAAAGCCCTTAGGGGATATCAGTGAATTAATTTTACCGTGGATATCAGTCATTCTATGGAGTTTTGTACACAAATTAAAAAGAAAAATACAGTTAGATTCCCTTTTATAGTTAAAGCTGTCAACCTCTAACTATTGTATGGCTACCAATGTGCAATTTAACTCCTGGTTAAAAGATTATTAAACTTTTTATTCTTTTTTTCCTTTGCAGAATCTAGGAATTCATCTGAAGTTTTTATTTGGGAGACAGGGCAGTCTACCTTCAGACACTTTCAGTCTCTTCCATTCCAAGCTGTAAAAAACATCCACATATTCATGCCACCTTCAGGTTTAGGTAAGACTTAAATGACAATATCTGTTAGAAATGTAGGCAATTACACTGAAATTTCAGGAATAAATACACATGAAAAGATGACCATATGTGCCTTGCATTAGGTAAGTTATTACAGTTATTGTAATTAATGCTCTCCCAAAAGCATTTCTGGCATTACAAAGTCAAATTTTAAATATGCCACTGAAATTTTCTTTTATCTTCTCTGCTTATTGTAGTTCATTTCCTACTAGCTGGTGAGGATACAACAGCACTGTATGCCTGGAACTCTGAAGTGAACGAATTCTCTGCAATCCTGGAGGCCCCATACGCGGATCACGTAACTTCAGTCACTGCAAGGACTCTCAACTCCAGCAAGAGCCTCATTGCTCTGACTGCCGAATCCAGCTCCCAAATTTATGAACTGACCGCAATCTCCAACCAGTCAGATTTTATACCTAGGTAGGGTTTTTGTTTCATATGACTTGTCTTACAGCTCTAGCATTTCTTTTCCTGTGATACTGTTTTTTTCATGGTAGGGAGCACTATATACTGCTGTGCATGTTGTGCTTGTTACCACTCAAGATTATTTCACAAAATTTCATTCTGAACTGAAACAATCTTACACCTGACCTTGAAGCATGATAATAGGGACCTGTAGCTATATCTTTGTCTTTTATGCTTTTAACTATGATAAATAATATTACTTTCATAATTAATTTCAGTTCTTCTGTGATTTTTTTTAAAAAAAGAATGCTTTAAGCCTTACTTGAATTACTTGGAGTCCCAGAAACAAAAATTTAAGCTCTGAAAATGCTCTGTTAATTTGCAACAGAGGTTTCAAATACCATTAATCATTATCCTCAATTTCTAGTTATTTGATGTATGTGTTTTTATGCTAGTTCAGGTGAACTGATATTTGAGCCTGAGGACATGGAAGTTATAGTAGCGGTCAGTATCCTTGATGACGTTATTCCAGAGGAAGAAGAAAGCTTCAGAGTATTATTGAAAAATCCCAAAGGAGGTGCAGAGATTGGTGCTCATGGTGTTGTTAAAATAATTATTCCATCCAATGACAATGCCTATGGAGTCATTGCATTTGCTCAGGTAAAAATTCTAAGGTAAATCATTAAAATAAATGTAGCATTCCTCAAGAGTTAAATGCTACTGTGTTAAAACTGCAAATAAGGGAATGTGACAGGAACTTAAGGAAAAATTTCCTAACAGTAAGGATGATAGAACACTGGAACAGGTTGCCAAGAGAGTCTGTGGAGTCTTCTTCTCTGGAGATATTCAAAACCTGTTTGTATGCAGCCCTGTGCCACGTGCTCTAGGTAACCCTACATGTGCAGAGGAATTGGACAAGGTGATCTCTAAAGGTCCTTTCCAGCCTTAAAGATTCTGTGGTTCTGTGATGATATTGTTCTGAATAAACCTGAGATAATAGCCGTTTAACACCTGTTTAGCATTGTTGTGTGTGATTATTGTTTCCACACTCTGTTTCTTTTGTGAGATTCTCTAATTTCTTTAAATTTAAATTAGCATATTAGTCTATCAACATTGTTTTACAACAAACAAAATACTCAGTTTTTAGATGCCGTAGATATATGCACATATATTATTGTAGAGATCAGTCACTAGGGCTTGTTAACTGAGGAAACTAAATAAATCTGATGATTCTTTTTCCCTGAAAAATAAACTGATTTGGTTATGTAATGGAGTGACTCAATTTGGACAGAGTGTCATATTGTACGTAATATTCTTAAATCATCAAATACAGTAGAATCATTTGGACAGGATTATAGTAAATGCATACGAGAGATATAAAATACAGAAAATTCTTCACTGAGATGAAACATTGTACCTGCACTTGTTGTCAAGAGAATAACAGAAAAGAAGCAGCAGTAAAAATATGCAAAGTCCATGTTTGTAATCTCTTTAATAAAGATGAGACACAAAATATTTAAAAAAAAAAAAAAAAGTTCTGCCTTTTTGCTTAAGGTAAGAGGCCTGACATTTTAATGTTTTATCTCTATGATAACTAGGAGTATTGAATAGCTCTGAAAATTAGGTCATTTAAATTTAATGAATGCATATTTGAGAGATTTGAACACTTATGTCACAGACCCAAATCCTGAAATCCCTAAGGAATCATGTATGAAAAAGTATTTTTATGATTCTTCCACTTATATCTTTTCTAGAATTCTTTATTTAAGCAAGTTGAAGAAATGGAACAAGATCACTTAATCACCTTGAATGTTGAACGTTTAATAGGAACGTATGGACGAGTGACGGTAGAGTGGATAGCCAGTGGGAACGTTAGCGACGTGTTTCCAGCTTCAGGAATGGTATGTAGTAATATCATTGGTATTAGTAAAGCATTGACTGCAAACACCTTGCACCATAGGTACAGATGAACTAAGGATAGTACATGCTAAATTTCCTTGGTCTTCTATCAATTCTTGAGTCCTGACCTCTTTTGGATCCGGCAATTCTTATTTCAAGCTGAGGCATAATACTACAGCATTACTGTTGTTTTTTCTAGAGCCAGATACTGTAATGGTATCCAGAAGCTAGAAAGCTCTGTTTATGACGTAATGTGTCCTATCTTCCTTTTTCCCCCTCACTTTGCACTGGTTTAGGTGGCAATTTAGGCATTCTTCTTCCTGCCTACACACCAACACACACACATTTGCACACATACATACACACAGTTGAGAGATTCACTTACTTGGGAAAATATCACAAGGCCCAGTTTGCCTTTTTCTGAGGCTCTTCAGGTTGCTCAACCGTATTAAAATTATGGTTACTTATTTGCCAAATCTTTTGATACACTTTGATCAGCATATTTTTGATTCTTAACATCTTAACAGTCGTCAACTTGTGGCCATTTATTGAAACTACAAAGCTATATGGTCCCTGAGAGTATTGAGGTGCAATACAAACCACTGCTATGGGTTTGATTAGAGAAACAAAATTTACAACTGAAAATAAAGAAATTAAAGTAAGTAAAATAATAATTTGAGGAAAAATAATCAATTTTACCTGTAGGGTAGTTAAATACTGCAACAAGTTGCTCAGGGACGTTGTGAAGTCTCAAAACTCAGCTGCACGTGATCCTGGGCTAGCAACTTATGCAGCTGACCCTATTTGAATGGGGCTGGGCCTGATAATCTCTGGAGGTCCTTTTCCAGCATCAACAATTCTGGAGTAATGAAGATGTTGAATCATTTTGAAACGACTGAGCAATTTTGTCTGGTGCCTGGAGTGCACTTGTCAAAAAGGAGTTTCAAAAGCTGATTGCCTGCTTCTCATGCAAGCTTTTTTTCAGATGCTTTTAGTTTGGTTATAACAAATTCCTTCTCAACTAAGTGTTCAGTGGATCTTGCTGTGTGATCAATACTTAAAACCATTTTGTCACATTAAGTGTCTTACCTTTTTCTTGACTAGGCTATTTTCTGTCCTGTTTCTGATTTTCTTTCTTTCTGTACTGTTTTATATATACGGTTAAAAAGACTTTTTTTTGTGTGTTTCTAAACCTTTAGATAACATTTTCAGAAGGTCAAGCCCTGTCCACTATCACCGTGACAGTCCTTGCAGACAGTGTCGCAGAGCTTTCGGAGATGGTGGATATTACACTTACTCGCGTTACCACTGTGGGCATTCAAGATACCATGAGAGGAGCTATCATTGATCCCAAAAGGGCTAAAGCTGTCCTTACCATTTTACCTAGTGATTCTCCACATGGTATAATTGGGTGGCATCCAGAGTCTCACTTTGTTAAAGTCACAGAACCAGAAGGTAGGTCTGTTCTTGTCTCTTTGAAGCAAATAAATGTGTGTTTTTTCATAGTGAAACTCATTGAAGTTATAGAACTGGTTATGTGGTTGTCTTTAGAAGTGACATTTTTCTCTAAAAGCTTTACAGCAGAAACAGCCTTAAAAACATCTTAACTTTGCCATTTTTGGATGTATCTTGCGTGCAATATGAGACTATATTGACAGTTAAAAACTCCTAACCAGTTCTTTTTTAAGGCCAATTAGGAATGCCTGTTTTTCCTAGCTGAAAGTATTGAGGAGGAATCCTGTAACTTCTTGAAACGAGTTTTCCAAAAGGGATGTGAATTGTACCAATACTAGCGAAGTTTGTTTTCTTGACAATTTTCTTCTTTATCTGTTAGGATCGATAGTGACTGCAGAGGCATATAAATGCCAGAAAAAACTACTGAAAAGGGTGTTTGAGGTGATGGAATGAATGGAAATATGCATATTGAAATAAAAGCTTTGTGTAGCAAATATTTAAACCATAAATTGTATTGTATCATTGTATCATAAAATTCTTTCCGTTTGTATAGTGTTTGTGTAGTCACACAACTTGTATGTTCTCGTTAGCTTTAGAATTCAGTTATCCAAATATAGTATGATATGTGATTGTATTGCAAAGGGTAATTAAACTGTGTTCTAACTCAACTTGCCTGAGCTAGGAAGCCATCAGAACAAGGAGTGAAACAAGCATATCTTGCTGTCCTTTTTTTCCCCTTGTTTATATAGGATGGGTAAATTCAACTATTGTAATTTTACAAATTGTTCGAGAACAAGGATTTGTTGGAGATCTTGCAATTCGTTTGAGTGCTGTGCCTAATTTTGAACTCCCTCTCTACAACCAAGCAACAGAGAATGAGGATTATATGATAGATAAAAAAATAATCATCATGGAAGAAAACACAGCAACAGCTTCTGTCGTAGTCACTATTTTTCATGTGAGTAGTCTCATGGCACCTTTAGTTATTAGTGTCTTATAAGGAAAGGGAGATCAATTGGAAAGATTCTTGTCTTGCTGAATTATTATCAATTAAAGAGAATTTCATCCACCTACTTCAAAAGAATTTGAGTACTGGTTACTGAAAATGAACCAGACATTTTGCTTATTTTCATATCGAAATTAATATATAGTTAAAGAGAGGATTAGGAATCTCTAGAGTGGCTACTGTTTTTTCAATTTTTCTCTTTTTTAACTTCATGTGCCATTCAAGAAATTTGCTCTGTAGTTGGGGAAGCTTTGTTTTTTCTTGTGAAAAGTATGTATGTTCTTTGAATATATTCATAATTTTCAAATTTCTGTCTTAATTTCTAAAATTTACTAGCTTTCCTATAAAAAGGAGAAACAATCCGGCCAGCAAGAATGAACTCTGTTCTTACAGTTTTTGACTATATGACTGCCAACTTCAGGTGCTCAAATTCATCAGAGGTTCTTTGTTATTGTTAATATGTTGTGAGGCAAAGGGTTGGTAATATAATCCCAAGTGCTGGCAATTTTTGAACAGAAAGCAATCTGCAAATCAGATTTTCTGTGTATTTTATGCAAGTTTTCTGAAGAAAGCAACATGTAAAAAAAACTATTTCTACAGGATAATGTTCCAGAATTGCAGGAAGGATTTGTAATCAATATTACTGATGTGCAACTGATAGATCCTTCTGCTACTGGCAGTCAGCCAAGTGTGAAGAGGCTTGGGTTAGAAATAGCTGAAATAATAATTGAAGAGAATGATGACCCCAGAGGAATATTTAGTTTCAGCATTATAAAGGTAAGACTGACTGAAAAACATTCAAAACTGCATTCCAGAATGAGAGTCTGTGTTTTCAGAACACTTTTAATTGTATTAATAGGTTTATAAGATGAAATTGTTCCAGGTAAATAGGATTCATTTACAATTAACCAATGTACAAATGGTTATTGTGCATTTATTCTTATCTGAAAGTAATAATCAAATGAACAATTTGTTGTGATTAGTGTGATATTTATGGCCTGTCTTGTTCAATATAGTTTATGGAAGAGGCTAAGCATACTTCAAACGTAGGACTCTACAGATTTTGTTGCTTCTGAATATTTCAATGTCAACTTTTATGAGGAAAAAAAGTTTGATGTAACACTCAGCAGTTTCTTCCTGAATTTTCAGGATGCAAGTGGAGCTGTTCCTGCTTATGAGGTACCACCACCACAGAATATACTGAAACTTCCAGTTGTTCGACAGGCTGGAAGCTTTGGGTCAGTAACCGTGTTTTGGGAAGCTTTTAGTTCAACTGCAAGCTTTGAAGACTTTACACCAACATTTGGGAACCTTACTTTTGCAGATGGACAGGTAAGTTGCAGTTGCTCAAAATCTAACTTTTTGTGGTTACCATCCTATGGATTATTTTCCTCCAGTAGAGTTTGCATCTGTTCATTGAACACATTTTCCTTATGGTCTGAATTCTGTCTTATGGGCATAAATGTTACTGCTGATTTCAATGCTCTAACATGCAAAGCCAAAATGCTCATAAATGTGTGACCACACAGGAACATAGGCTTTTGCTACCTCCAGTAGGGTAATAATTTATTTGCCTATTCATTTGAAAACTTGTAGCATAAGATATATTTTGAATGAACTTGCACAATGAACCTACATGTTTCTCTAGCTATACTTTATATACAATACTGTTTAAAATTTCACTTTGCATCTGAAAATACTAAGTGTTTACGTTTTGATTTGAAATGTCCAAAATATTTTATTACACATGCACGCACACACACACACACACACATATACACACACAAAATTCTTTGTGAGCAGTTTTGGAATAATGTCTATTTGCTTATTAGCAAATTAAATTATGTTAATTCTACATTTTTGAGCAATTCAGTGAATATTATAGGTGAAGCTTAGTTGTACCATTTTTTTACAGACTACAAGAGAAATAGAAATCACCATCATAGATGACAATGAAGTTGAATTCCTTGAGATATTCAAGGTTTCGCTAATGAGAGTAACGGGTGGTGGAAGACTTGGGAATGAAACCCTGGTAACTGTTGCTATTCCACCAAATGATTCCCCTGTTGGTGTATTTGGATTTGAAGAAAAAATTGTGAGTATGATTAGGATTGTACTGTCTCCTGTTAAAGCTGGATAATGTCTTGATATTGCTAATGTGTAGCTGCTTTTTCTAAGCCTTCACTGCAGTTGAACATGGGTTTGTTTGAAAGACATGCTTGTATTTGTTTTCATCTAGTTTCATTTGTGGTAGTATCAACAAAAGTCCTGCAGTGTAGATGATAGAGTTTTTTTGTGTAAGTGGATGACTTTAATCCAACATCCCAGGAGAAACTATGGTGTCTGAATGTTAAAATCTGTATTGCTGAAGCAAAAGCTTGAAAAAACCTCTGAAAGGAATCTTACTGTAGTTGTTGTGAATGATTTGCTGCTCTGCATTTTGCTGGTGCTGTGCCTATGTGTGACTCATGGTCTGTAATTGTTTTGAATCATAGGGCACATAAAAATAACTTGTGTGACTAATCTTTGCTAGCAGAATTCAACATGTTTCCTACATCTGTTATATTGTTTTTGATTTTCACTCTAATCCATCTTTAAGTTTTCATTGAGAATATTCTGTTTGTTTTTCTTTTCAAAGTCAGTTTTTGTAGTAACATAATATATTGATGGCTTCTACTGCAATTCCCACCTCCTCCTCCTCTTCATTAGGTGACAGTGAAAGAACCTCAGACACGTGATGATGCTGCTGCCACTGTAGTGCTCACTGTAAGTCGGAGTCAGGGAGGACATGGAGCAGTTCGAGTGATATGGATTATTGAGGAGGCAGCCAGATATGACCTGACACCTCTGAATGGTACCCTTCACTTCAATGAGGTATTTCTGATATTATATTAAATGATTTGGTCATCTTAAATTTTTGCCTCTGTATCTTATTAAGTTTCTTTTGCTATTTGTCACTGTCAAAAATGTAGACAAGACAGGAATCTGCTCTGCTCCCTTATATTTGGTCTTAATAATGTTCTTCCATTGAATATATATATTTGAATGTGCTTTCACGGATGAAAAGATTTCATATGGAAAGCTTTCTCTGAGTTTAAAATTTGATGTGAACACAGTTTTAAAATTATTTCAAGGATATTATTCAGATCACAATAGATATTTTGGGGTGATTGGGAGCAGTATTTGGTAGGCATATTTTCTTCTTTATTGATCTGAAAAGTTTTTTAAAAAAATTCATTTTACAGAATTCATCACTATATGCATACATAATGCTTGATCTTTTTGTGTCTTTTTAAACTTTCTTTCATATTACTTTATTTTTTTCACTTAATGTATATGTATTTTCTGTTATTTTGACATGATGCAGACTGAATCCCAGAAGTTGATTGTCTTACATGCAGTACAGGATGATATATTGGAAGGGAATGAAACATACACAATTCAGCTAGTCTCTACTGGTGATGCAGAGATATCCCCTGTAAATGGTAAAATTTAAGTTTATGATGTTATTTTTTTCAGGCATGTTGCATGAAACTTTGACCACATCTGTCTTAATCTACAGTGATTGTGTATGTGGTGCATAGTTTAGTTGATTACAGTTTGAACAATCAAGCCTTCCTGAATTGATTACTTGTCTCAAGGAATCAAGAAGTATATGTTAAAATTGCAACTTTAAAAAAAAAAAACCCTCTTCAGATGTTTCTGAAGATGTTGATACTAAAAAAATATATCTCATTTGAGATGAAGTCATTACTAGCAGAAAAAAAAATGAGAGGTTCAAATCTGTAAGAATCATTTGATTCTTACAGAGCATGTAAATCCAAACTCCAGCTCAAGGCATAGAAATCTTCATGGTCAGATCAGATTGCCTTAGGGCTTCTCCACTCCAGTTCTGAGTATCTCTGAGGGTGGGTATTGTTTAGGCTGTCTTGGGCAGACTTGGCTTAACCACTGTTACAAAAATATTTTCAGAAGTCACCTCTCTTTTTTTTGTAAATACAGTTTATTTGGGATGAAGACTTTTATTTTCTTCACAGGTCTGGCAACCATTGTTATTGTGGGGGATGAAGGAGCTTCTGGGATTGTGGGGATAGCTCCCTCATCCACACATGTTCTGATTGGAGAACCTTCAGGAAATTATGATGGAACTGCTCTTATTAGGTAGGCAGAGCACTGATTATTCTAAAGAAAGGACAACAGTCTTTTCTGCACTTTCAGAAACTGAGATTCCAAATTTGTCATGCCTTTCTTGAAGGTTTCATTTATTATCACTTCTGAAAACAAAGCTAGTGTTAAAAACAGAGGCCTGGTTTTGTAACAGGGCGAAATATGCAAGCTGTATTTAAAATCAGTTCAGTATTATTTTGGAGCTATGAATATTCCTTTCAGAGTCTTTGAAATATTTGTCATGTGAATACATTAAAGGCATGATTTTAATGAAAAGGGAAATCAATGACATTCAAGATTGTCTGTGCTTTTGAAGATGGGTTCCTGAATAAGTACTGTTTCAAAACTGTGCCTCAGTATTTTGCTTTGTGCTTAATGGAATAGAAGTGAGAACAGGAGCCTGGGATGAAGGTATTAATGTGTCCTTATGGAGTGATGGAAATATGAGCTCTTGTGGGTGCACCTGGATGTAATCAGCCAAACGTTTTGCTCTAAGAAGCGAAAAGGCAAGCTGATGCTCTGCAGCAGTGGCTGTGCCTATAGAGATTGTATTAAGTGAAGCCATATTTTCACTCTGACCTACAGTTCCCTGAGATGAGTCATGAGTAGGATTTGGCTGCAGATTTTTTAAAAAGTTGCAAATGGAACACTTCCCAAATGGTACCATACTAGTATTCTAGCATCTTCGTGCTTTAAAAAGTGTATTGCCTTTGGGTGCTACCTATCAGTCCCTTTCTGCATCAGTTTGTATCTGTACTTTCTAAAAAACATAATGGAAGCAAGAGTGTGAATTTAAACCTCCTCCTTCAGGTTATTGGGCAAAGAAGCCATGAATCACTCTCCTTAAAGATACTGTCTCCAATTGCCTTCTGACTCAGTGAATTTGAACAGAAGTGCAAAACTGTTATGCCTCTGAAGAATGAATTTTATAGATAGTGACCTTGTGTTTTAGGATTCATGCTTTCCGCTACTAATAGCATCTCAGGCTGAATACTGTGGAGAAATGTTAAAGATGGAAAATAAATTTTGTGTTTGCATTCTCACCTGCAGCCTTGTGCGTGGTCCAGGGATTTTTGGTGAGGTCAAGGTATATTGGAATATAACTCCTCCTCATCATAAAGAATTTGCTGAGGTATCAGGAATCTTGACAATGCGAGATAGACAGTCTGCAGCTGTTGTTCAACTACAGGTATATGAGAGATTTTACAGCATGAGCTATTTTCAGTTCTTTCTTTTGTTTGGAAATCTTGGTTAGAAATGAACTATACATCTCTCTCTGAGAATGATTTAAATCCTTTTAGCTTTTGTGATTCTTTTCCTAGACTGTAGATGATAACCGTCCTGAGGAGAAGTACTACTACCAATTTCGACTAACTGGCATCAGTGATGGAGGACTCATAAACGAATCTAGCAACACAGCAAATATTACCATGGCTGCTAGTGACTTTCCATATGGACAGTTTGCATTTTCACGGGAACTACTGCAAACAACGGAAGATGAAAAATGGGTATTAGATTGAAATTCTTCTGTGTGTAAAATAAGCTCAGTTACATAAAGCTCCTACGCTCAGATCTTTATACTTAACATCAGAATTAAATTAAAATTTAGGATTTATCATAATGCAGTCTCCAGAATTGCTGCATGAGGCTTCTGGAGTTTATTAATACTCTCAAAAGGAATGTCATCTACTAAATTGCATATAATCTGTACTTAATATAAACAAATTGCTGTTACTAGCTAGACCTCTTAGAGATGTCTACGGAATGTATCCTAACAGCAACTATAACACAAAAATCAAGTCATTTTTAAAGAAAATATCCTCTCTCCTTAGGTTAACATCAGCGTTGTGCGTACTGGTGGATGTTATGGCAAAGTGCGTCTGTGGCTGCAGATAACAAATGGGACTGCTGAGGAGAGAATTGATTTCACTCCCACAGTAAATGAAGTGTTGTTTGAACCTGCTGAGGAAAATAAAATGATTTGGATTGAAATTCATGATGATGATTTTCCTGAAGGTCCCGAAGACTTTTTAGTGACAATAACCAAAGTGGAACTCCAAGGAAGGTAAACATAAAACTTCCAATAGTGTGGGAGATGATTACAGCCAAACAATATATCATATATGGAGTATGACCTAACTGCAATAATTTTCCTGTTCTACTGGAGTAATACACAAAATGGCTATATTGATATGATCAAGAAATAGTAGGTATATGCATACTTAATAGGTATATGTCATCTTGAATTAAAATGCAAGTGAGACATATGTGAACTTATCACTACACTGAATTCTTTTGGTGCAGTGCTAAATGTTTTTTAACTCTAGTTATTTCCCTAAATGTCTCCTAAATTGTATAAAGCATTTGTATTAACGAGACTGCATTAGGTAAGTTGTGAACACTTCCAAACAGATGTACAAGCACAAATCATTGACAACCATGTCATGTCAGCAAGGTTTCCACCTTGGCAAACAGTCTTCAGTTGTTTAAGTCTTTACTGAGTCAAGATTTTAAGCTTTCTATCTGACAGTACAGTCTCTTTAGTGGACAAAGTTTTATTATTAACAGACAGTTTATCATCTTTGCTTTTAGAATATGAAATTAATAATCTCCTTGAGTTTATTAAGTTGCATTAAAGTCAAATAAGAAGGACAAAATAGGATAGAAAATATGAAAGGTGGACTTTTTGAAACAAATCCATATATGTTAGTTTGAAATACTGACCAAAAGTGCGTAGTGTATACTGTCAGAATGGCAATCTACAGATACATGCATATTAATACTTCCACAAAACCAGTTTTTTTTTCTTTTTCTTATGTTCTTTCAAGTGGATTTGATTTTGCCATAAAAGAAAATGGACTACAGGTGGATCAACCTCCTGTGGTAGGAAATATCTCCACAGCACGAGTCGTCATAGCAAAGAGTGACAATGCAGAAGGTGTCATAGAATTTGATCCTCAGTATGTTGTTCTGCAAGGTAAGTTCACTGTAGTTTTGGCTGAAGCTTGATGTTTAGGCCTGTGGCTAAGGCATAAATTTTTGAGTTATCTTTCAACATCTATGCTGAGTTCGCTGGCAACCTATATGAGCATTTATAAATATATTCTTCAGCATTTTTTTCTTCATACTTTCAGCCACTATAAAAATAGTAAAAGCACGATTGTGCCATGCTTTCTTTACTCATGTGCCTGGGGCAATAGAGTCCCTTGTGGGGACGGCAAGAAGAAAGATCTTTTTCATTGTTTACCATGATGAGAAGATAATTTTTATGACTCAGTTGATTCAGTTGAAATTGCTTTGAGAGTGTATAATTGAAATGGAACTATTTTGATATTACTAGGAGGCAGGTTCTATAGAAAAATCTAACTATTATTTTTCATTGATATCTCTTTGTGTTTCATTACTGTTAAAAAAAATTATGTTTCGTATAACTCTTGAAGAAAGTAGAAGAAAAAAAAAGATATTTTCCCATTATGAACAAATTTCATTACTTTAGGGTCACTTAAGGTAGTTCTTGCATATTTTTTGCAATATTATGTTTTTTCATCTAGTGATAGCCTGACTGCTTAACTTAATGTTTAAAAAAACTTATCTGGAATGTTGTTAGTGTATCATTGATTAGTCTTCTACATAGTCTTGCAAACTTGCTTTTATATAAATTTGGAGGTAAAATTAGTTGCCATGATACCATATGACACACTAAAATGTAATCTTTTTTTAAAGGTATTGTGGGCATTGATGCAAAAGGAGTATGCAAATAAGATTGTAAAGTAATTTTCCTATTTTGGATTTGCTTGTTAGAAAATTTTTACATTAACCATTAACTTCAAAAATTTGAGTGGGGAAAAAGTAAAATATAAAAGTATAAACCACAACTTTTCCTCCATGACTAAAGTGTATGCAACTGTGCTACAAGGAGCAAACCTATTTGCTGTAATTAGAATGGCTAGATGTGAGCTATCCACTCTTCCAAAGCAGCAGTCTGCTTGTGGTTGCTTCAGAAAATCCTAGGTTTATTGATACAAATGGGATTCATTACAGAATGCATTATATTCTAAATCTATACTTGAGATAAAGTGTGTTGTTTTAAATTACTTTTGCAGTGGAAGAGGATGCTGGAGTGATCATGATTCCTGTTGTGAGAAAGCTTGGAACTTATGGCTTTGTAACAGCTGATTTTCTCTCTCGAAGTATTACTGCGCTTCCCGATGGCGTTGACTATTTCATCCATAACAACTCCGTCGTTTTTCATCATGGTCAAAACCAGACTTTTATTTATATCTCTATTATAGATGATGAAGAAAGGTAATTCATTTTTCAGATATTCACTCACTAATTTGCTTTTGAGTGATCCTCCATCTGTTAGCCTGTTATCTATACCTCATATGGAATTGGAACTGAAAACAAGTAACTGCAGTGTTAGAGTTAAGCATTTTTGTTAAAGAGGACAGAAAAAACCCTTATTGTTTCATAGGTTTCACAGGTAATGCAAAGCTAAGATATTTTTCTCATCAAATTATCAGAAATATTAGGTGTAACTAATATTGATATGAATTATGAGACTTTCAACTGTGTTCTCTTTTTTTAAGAGCTTTTTAACACAGATAGAATATAGAATATTACTTCAATTTCTGGTATTACAATGCTTACAAATAGAAGGAGCACTCGATTCTGTGTTTATACAGCTGTATATCTTTATCTGATATTTTTCTGTTTTTCTGTTTATCTTTAAAATATGCATTTACAACTATGACTAAGCAGAATCCATTAGATATTTTATTGATCTTTTAAAAATAGCAAGTTCGTCCCTCCTGCCCCCTTGTAGTTGTGAAAATCTCTGTCCCTTTTTTTGTGCAGTGAATTTGCTGAACAGTTTGAAATCCAGCTGACAGGAGCCACTGGTGGAGCAGTCCTTGGGCTCCATCTGGTGAGCCAGGTGACAATTGCTAAAAGTGATTCCCCACATGGTGTTGTCCGGTTTCTCAACCAAAGCCGAATTGTTCTTCCGAACCCTGATACATCCATGGCAATATCCCTGGTGCTGGAAAGAACTGGAAGATTGCTAGGAGATGTACAGGTAGGCCCTTGCTATAGAAGCTTTTGAATGCTTTCCTATTTCAGAAAGCATTAGCCTTCAAAAACTTTTTAAAATTATTTCTAAAAGGATAATTGCAGATTTTTCTTAAGCATTGTTGTATAATGTCACTATAACAGCAAATACTGTTGCCTTGATTTTCTCTTTCTAACTGTGCTTTCTTCTATCATGTATTATGGTCTCGTGTTTGGTTTTAAATAATCAAAATAACGTGTACAGTTGACTTCTATCACACCAATAGTTTTGTTCAGTTCAGATGAATTCTAAAGCTGGTCCGAATGTTTTCAGAAAATTGTCTGCTCTGTGTTGGTAGACTTTTCTGCTTGTTGTACAGCTGCTGACAGAGAAAGGTAGAGATATGGGCACCTTGCTGAAAGAATAGTCCTTTCAGTCTTGGAAAAAACTAGAAAATTGGCAGTAAAGACCACCGGCTCTTTTGCTTTGTTTCTAGAGTTCATTTGATAAAATTGTTCAAAATCATTTTTAAACGTTTAATTTGACCTTCTTAAAGGCGAATTTGATATGTGGGAATTTTTTGAAATGTTCTGGTTTTTACTTGGACTAAAATATATGAGCAATTATATGAGGATTAAGGTCTTTTATTTCAGGTTATTCAGAACACATCTATTTTTCTGTCTTTATATAGCACTTTGCACACATGATTTTAATCATGAACTGATTTGGGGAGCTTTGCAAAATGAATTTTGAAAGGGCACAAAATAAACACTGGCCTCTGTGTTTCTCTTTACAAGCTAATTAAAGCCTAGATTCTTTTCTGTTTATTAATGTTAAGAATTTAGAATTATTTTGTAATTTGGCACAACTTCTGCACAACTTCTGCAATTTGTCATATTTATTTTTCCAGAAGTGTACAAAATTTCCCACTTGCAATTTCCCACATGCAGTTATGAATATTCTGTCTTCTATCTTAACAATACAAATTTAAATGTCATTAGTCACCATAACGTAAACACTGTTAGCCTTATATCAGGTACAAGAATGTTATGCCACTTGTGCTACCTTATAATTTCTCCCTATGGGAAACTGTTTTTATGTATCACTACTCTAAATTTGAAACTGGTATCTTCCACAGATTAATTGGAACATTTTAGGACCCAACTCAGAAGAGGTATTATCTGCACTGAATAGTGACATTGGTGACCCTGTGAATGGATCCTTCTATTTTAGAGAAGGAGAAGGAGGTCTGAGAGCTATTAATCTGCAAATCTATCCCCACGAAGAAGTTGAGGTTCAGGAGATCTTCATTATTAAACTGAGCCTTGTGAAAGGTGAAACAGAAATAGATCCGAAGGCAACCAACGTTACACTAATAGTAAGTCATAGTTGCATTCCTTTCTCCTCCTTCCTACATCTCTGTTGATAATTGTTCTGCCAAACTCTTAAGCATTGATGTGGCTGACTGCACACTTAGTAATTTGGTTTTCTTTTCCTGTGTACCACTCAGGACTACTGTTATAGCTTCAGTTTTGAAAAATGAATTCAGTGAAAAATGGTGTAGAAGTCCTGATTTGGCCTTCCTTCTTACACATGTTCATGGTCCTCTTTGGAGAGGAAATGGATTTGGGTTCTAATTCCTTCATCTTTTCTTTGACATATTCTTCTTCAGATGGCATATATAAATGAGAGAATCTGGCTATAACAAAGTAGTATATACAAGTAGGAGAGAATTGCAGAAATATGTGGGAGAAACCAGAGGGAGCTGTCAAGGAGAACTATTTGCTTGAGAGGCATTGAAACAAAGGAAATATTGGTGAGAATGTATGAAAAAAAGAAGCAAATCCTCCCCCAAATCCTTCCTGTAAATAGGAATTTGGTACTGTTTCCACAGACATGTCAACATGAATCTATAAATACTGATCTGACAAACAGGAGATATGTTACTTATTTTTGATTTTTAAGATATTTCAGAGAATTTATTTCAAATGAACACTCATTTTTAAGTCAATTTACTATGAATTCTTGTTGCTGCAACTAATGTTTTACACAAATGCATATGCATGAGCTCTATCACAGAGGCTGTTTGCAAATTTTTAATGTTAGAAAAATCTGTATGCACCACCTAAAGATACCTGAACATTTTATTTTTTAATATCAAGATGCTTAAATAATATAGAGTAAATAGAGCTCTGTACCTTTCTTTTTTTGTACAACACTGAAAAAATGAAAAGAGGATATTTATGCTTTTTCTGCTTTTAGAATTTTATCTCTCTATCTCCTCAAATACTCCCTTTGAAAGTATTTCCCAATACTTTAAAAATCTTTTTCTTTCTGAAATGTGTTTGGACCTTTTAAAATTTGCAAGTTATTTAAAGATGAGTAGTCAGAATCATTGTCATTGCCTAGATTTATTTCCAAATAACAGTTCTTATTCAAAGCCTAAGAGCTTTGCATCTTTATTTGTAGCATCATATTATTGGTATATGTTTAATATACCAATATTAATATGGTATACGTCCAATATTGGTATACCAATATTAAATTGTTTTACCAATATTAATATACGTCTTTCTTCATTTATGCTCTAGGATCTTCTCAGAAAAAAAGCAAGTCATCCACAGATTTCGTCCATGGGCTTGCTCTATGTGTGTGTGTGTGTGTGTGTGTGTGTGTGTGTGTGTGCACATGCATGTGTCATGTTGCTCCCCTTTGAGGTCTCGGTGGTTCTATCTACTGTTTGCTTTTCATTCATATAGTTTCTGTTCCAATTGCTAACTGTACTCTTGTATCTTTTTGAGGAGAAAACTCAATAAGAATACAAGAAAATATGTCTTTTTGTGTCTAGCAATGGAAATCTCAATATATAGTTTTGATTTGTGTTTTTTTTGCTTGCTACTTTATAGATAGAGAAGTTCGGTGATCCTAATGGTATTGTACAGTTTGCTCCCGAGTCATTATCTGAGAGGAACTTTACAGAACCCTCAGCAGTGGAAGGGCCACAGAAGATTGTACTGTACCTCAGGCGAATTCAAGGCAACCTGGGAAACATAACGGTATTTGTGCTCTTTCTTGTTTTTCTCATAAATAATAATATCTGCAATTGTTCTTGGGATAAACATATGGAGGACAATAGGAATTACTATTTCCATGCCTTTTGGTTGCTTGTTTTTCATTTCATTTTGAAATGCTGCTTTTTAGACTGATTTTAGCAAGAATCTCAGCCCTAGTACTGTGATTTAGAAAGCTGGTCAGGAAAAAAAGGAAAATCGTGAAACTGTGCGTACTGCAGTGCTGCTTCTCCTTCCTCCCCTTTCCTCTCTCTCTCTCTCTCTCTCTCTCCCCCTCTCTTTCTCTCTCTCTCTCTCTCTCTCTCCCCCCATTTTAATGGGAGAATGGGAACCTGCTTTGACTGTAAGTCGTCTTTGAGATGAACATGAATTTTGTAGCCATTTTCTATGGTTAGAACTGGAATAAACTGAGTCATGACAGACATTGGATTTTACGTGAAATTGTTTAAAGTCAGCATTTTTATGAGGACTTATTTTTCATTCTTTAGTTTCAGTTAATAAACATATCTGCTGCTTGACCTCTCTCTGGAATGAGGGATCTTGGAGAGAGGAAAAGCAGCAAAGGGTGTATACAAATAGAAGTATATATTTTGATGGCTCAGAGACTCTGCATAATTTTTAAGAAATATTAAAGAAGCATGTTCATAGTGCTGTTGGTAGAGGAGCAGCATGTTCTCCTTTTGGTAAGATATTCTACGAGTATCTTCCTGTATACAGCTAAGTAATTTCCATTTTATCTACTTAAAACTGATGTGCCTTATGCTATCTGTATTGAATCTCGAATATAACCTCTGTGGTGATTTGGTTTTGCTTTGTTTTTCACTTATTTCAGGTTTACTGGGAAATATGTAGTGATTCTGACATCTCCAGTGACTTCCTTCAGAAAGAGGGGTCTGTTGTCATGGCTGACCAGCAGACTGCGGCTGAGATAGTTATCTATCTGTTGCCTGATGATGTTCCAGAGCTGGATGAAATCTATGTGGTACAGCTGATTTCGGTGGAAGGAGGAGCAGACCTAGACCAAGAGAAAAGAATTTTAAAGTTCAGTGTTTTTGCAAATGATGATCCCCATGGGGTGTTTGCCTTGTACTCAGATTGGCAGGCAGTATTAGTAGACAGAGACTTTAGTCGGTACATTCAGATTAATGTAACTCGGCACGCTGGAACATTTGGAGAAGTGATTGTTGAGTACCATATCTTGTCTAATCATGAAGAAGAATTAATTGCACCCGAGGATGTAGTGGGGTTCCTACCAGTAAAAGATGGTGCCAGCTTTGAAGTGAAGAGAGTGCCAATAAGCAGCCAGGTTTGTAATATCCTTTCAGCTCCTTTGATAGCTTTTGTTTGTATTTCTTTCACCACGATACAAATGAGAATACTAAATTCTCAATTGTATATACTGTTATGAAGCAGAAAAGAGTTCAATTTGTCCCTCCATCAATGCTTTATGTTGTTGTTTCTTTTTTAGATCATTATATTCATCCATTTTTGTCTCAAGTTCACCTTTTGAATTGCCAGCAGTGATCTGAGAGACTATGAAGCAATAACTATGTTTACCTTCAGTTTTCTGTACTAGTGATTTATTAATATTTTACAGTCTTGCATCTACACTTTGGTGAAACCTAAAGATTAAAAGCATACCAAAATGCACTTTGTTAAATACAGCTTTGATAGATACAGTTCATGAAAAGGAGGATAATTCCCTTACAAGCAATTCCAATAAACTGCTTCACGACTTTGATGTTTAATTGGTAGCTGTTTTGAGAAAGATTGTCGATAAATTATTTGCTCTGGAAACATTGATTTTTGCATGGTGCCAGGGAACCTCAAACAAACAAAAAACGAAAGAGGAAGTGAGGATAATTCTATTGCATAATCCTTTTTGATGGAGATGGTGTCTTTAGTGGAATTAAATTTCTACTTTATTTCAATTCTTTCAAAGGCATTTCTTTTACTGGGATTGAATTTTACTCTGGAACTGATAAGTGTAAATCTGGCTAGGGAAAGTGCCAAGGATGTGCCTAAAATATTAGAAAATGCAAAATCAGCTATTCTGCTTATCCCAGAAGAAGCTGCCAATTCACAGGTGAGTAAACTGGCTGCAATAAAACATTTTTACCACAGGAGGGAGATACACAACACTTCATTTCAAAAGATAGTTGCTCTAAGAATTCAATTGACACTAAAACCAAAATCACAATCAGTTTAAAATAAATTTGTGATTTTAAACATATCTTCATCTGTCCTTTATATATCCAAAAATCTTAGAGTAAATAGTACAAAACTTCTGTTTTGAATAAATGAAGTCTCTAAAACCTGAAGGAAAATGATTTATTTTGGGCTATGTTATGCCTTTAGGTATGGCTGTCTAAGAGCAGATAATAGCATGTTCACAGTAGTATGTACAAAGGGAGATAGCCCTGCAGCTTTTGCCTGTGAGGACAAAAAATCTGAGTTATATGTGTTCCTCATCTTTATAAATATTGTTAAAGGCCATGAAAGAATTGTGGATGCATTACATAATTATTTGAATTGCTTACAATGTGCTTGCATGTATATTATCATCTATTCTTACTCCATCTGAATATAACAAAATTTATTATGTTTCCATAGGTTGGCTTTGAATCTGTTATTTTACGGCTTACAAACATTGCAACAGGAACAGGCCAAGCTGTGATAACCAGAGAAGGAGTTTATGGTTCTGTAACAGTTAATTGGGCTTCTGACTGTCCACTAGACGTAGTCGCTGACTTTGTTCATCAAGGCAGTATTACTCCCTCGTTTGGTGAGTATGCAGAAGGAGCTACAGAACCTCAAAGAGTGATGAAGCCTCATTTTAATTGTTTGTACCTGTCTGTGTTTGCTCTCCTAATGAAGCATCTTTTGAATAAAAGTGTATGGTCAGCTTTTTTTTTTTCTCCTGTGACTAACATATTTGTTTAGTTTGTAAGAAAAGCATTGTGCTACATAGATATGTCTGTGAGCTAAACACTATGCCATATCCCTACAGAAAAGCTTTATAAAGAAGAAACGATAAACTTCTGTTGTGCAAATTTCCCCTTCCTAAATGGAATGGTATTGTGACTCAAATCCCAATCTTATCCTGTTCCCAGGTGAAAAGGTTGTTTCTATTCAGTGAATTTGAGTTGTACTGTCTCTCTTTCCTCTCTCTGTCTTAATTCAGGTAGTGCTGTATTTTCTTCTGGTGAACAGAGCAAAGTCATTTCATTTCAGGCTACTCCAAGCCTAAATAAACACGAGTCATTTGCCATCTGTTTAACAGCAGTGCACAGCAATGTGCCTGGTGGGGCTCGCTTGAGGTAAGGATGTAAGAATATTTGGTTTCACATATGCTGTAAGAATCGTGATCTGGATAGAGGCATATGCCTTATACAAATCTCTATTAAAATTACATAAAGGTATGAATATGTAATCTCCTCTTTGATAAATTTGTGAATCTTGTCTCAGATGAAAACAAGATCTGCAGATTAGAACTGAGACTTCTCCGAAAGTCAAGTCTATTTTATACCAGCAGGATGCAAGATGTCATAGATACAGTGGCAGCAATGGAGGCAGTTCAGGAAATGAAGAAGCCAGATTGACATTGTTAGCTATTAGCTAAATAATGAAATAATAAAAGTGAAAAAGGTCCAAATCAGAGTGATCTTCTCATGACATTTTTTATTACTTGCCCTCTAACAGTTTTCATTCATCTCCCTAAAATATCATAATTACATAATCTTTGATAACGAACATTTTTTTAAAATAAATAAATGGAAATGAGTAATAATCAGAAGATATTTCAGTTACTTCATTTTATTCTTAGCAACTAGAACATGTTTGAAATAGGCTTCCATCTCAGGTGTTCTATTCTTTAAATTATTTTCTTTTCATTACTCATTACTCATTGATGTCTAAAATTTGTACTATGAAAAAGGATGGACTTAAAGTAACAGTATAACAAGAAAGATATTGGCTCCCCCATTTTACTTCTTTCACATGTGCGAGTAGTACTTAAACTATTCTGACTGACCTCTTCTCTTAGGCTTCTAAGTTCTTCAGACTGTGTCCTATAAAATTATTGATAATAAATTCTTTCCTGTACCTGTTTAACACTTTGAATCTATGACGCTGAAGTCTCTTAGAAAACTTAGATTCCACAGGAAACAAACACAACAACTACTTTAAAGGGTTTCTGACTTCATTGGAGAATGGAAAGAGTCACTCTGGAAAATCCAACAGTGTGATAGCAGTGATGTGTGGTAGCCTCTGGTATTGGATTGTTGGTCATTTTGAGAGAGGAGCACAAGACCCAAGGTTTAACAAAAGCTCTTTTGTGTGCAATTTTACACAGTCTTCATCTCTATGCTTATTTTTCTTCTAAAAGAGAGATAAGACATAGGGATTATGGGGTCTCAAATCTTGAAAAGAAAATGGCAGTCAGAAATATTTGAAGGAGACAGCGCGTTGGAACACCACTGTAAGTCTCCTCAACTTTTCTATGCTCTCTTTCAGAAGAGGATATACAATAGCTGAAATTGAGCCATTTGGGATCTTCCAGTTTGCTCCTGACTCAAGATATGTTTCAGTTGAAGAAGATGTTCAGACAGTCACACTGCACGTCCAAAGACTGTTTGGTTTTCAAAGTAACTCGACTCAATTGACATATCAGACTACTCCAGGAAGTGCCAAACCACTAGAAGATTTTAGACCCATCTACAATGGAGAACTTATTTTTGCACAATTCCAGACAGATGCTCCAATAGAAATATCAATAATTGATGACACTATTTCTGAAATGGAGGAATTTTTTTTTGTAAATTTGACTGCTGTAGAAGCTTTAGGTGTTCAGGCCTTGAATCCCAACTGGAGTCCACGTCTGAATCCAGCCTTCAGTGTTGCAACAATTAATATCTTGGCAAATGATATTGTTCATGGAATACTCAGTTTGGGGCCAGAGTTTGTTTATATTGAAGAAGATGCAAACAATGGTGCCCCCAACATGGCGATACTTCATGTTAAAAGGACCCAAGGTTTTGCTGGTGAAATTTCAGTAACAGTTAAAACCTTTGGTGGAATAAGTGCACAGAGTGGAACAGATTTGTATCCTTTTGAAAATGCTTATGGAAAATCAGGCTTTACATGGGCAATGGAAGGAGAAGATTTTGAGGAACAGTCGATTTCTCTGACTTTACTGGATGGAGAAAGAGAAAGCAATGTGTCCATCAAAATTTTTGATGATGATGAGCCTGAAGGACAGGAATTGTTCTATGTTTTCCTCTCGGATCCTGAATGTGGAGCTCAGATTGTGGAAGGAAAGGATGATTATGGATTTGCTTCTTTTGCAACAGTAATTATTGCAGGTAACTTTTTCTTTCTTCTCTCACCAGGGAACTAATAATTAAGTCTGAATAGGTAACAGTAAACAACTCTGATTTTATTGGTATTTTTCATGCAAATATTGGGATTTCTTATTGAGGAAAAAGCAGGATATTTGATTCTCAAATCTGAGTATTTCAGATAGTGTTTCTGCAACAAACCCCACCATTCTTCACTTAGCAAAGTAGTCCAAAATACATTTTCTATTTCCTCCTGTACATGCTGCTTGTGTCGATTCTTGTCCTGTTTCACTAGATGAAGAGAAAAGTTAGAACTATTTTCCTTCATGTGTAGTGTATTAATATTTTTGCAGTTTGTCTTAACTTGTAAATAATATACCAAAATGAATTTT
>JAUBOD010000557.1:28589-67465 GCA_032353885.1 Nothura maculosa
CAGTTGTGCACAAGCAGGCACTTCGAGCAATTCAAGATAGATTTGGGGAATCACATTCTGGTTTTGCCTGAGTGCATGCAACAACTGGAGTTACACATGCAAGGACAAACAATTTTAAATGTACATTCCATTGATACACATAGTCAATAGAGTTCAGTGTGCAAATAACCCCGTGCCAGCAGATGCAGATTAGCTGAAGAGCTACATGCATCAGTACAGGTTGGAATTTGAACTTGTATGAGTCCCATAGGAGTGTATTGACATGTGTATTAACATTGACTTGTGCTTCACGTAAAATGAATATAGAAAATAAGATCCAGAGAGAACAGAGCAGAGAAGAAAGGCCAAAGCCTGCATCTAGTTTGAACACATGGTTAGAGAGATACTTGAGGTTAAATATTTGTGTATGCACAGAAGCAAACAGGCAGGTTATTTCTTCTGTGCATATATATTGAAATATAAGCATGCACAAAGTCTGAGCAGAATTCCCTTCTCAAATCTAGAAGATGGCATAACCTATAAGGAGAAGTCAGGATCTAATTGGAGACTAGGATTTAATTGGAGATTATGAAGGCATTATTCTTCCTTAATTAGTCTTGAGGTTTTTTGTTGTTTTTTTGATATGTGATAGGTTTTATTTATTTATTAATATTCCCTGGCTATTTATGTTCCTGTGCAAGCAGTGCACAGGAGTTCCAGCTCCCTACTTTCACCCACTGATTTAAAGATGCAGGAGAAAACCTGCACTACTGTTCTGGGAAAATGAAAATTCTGAAATCAAGGGACACAAAATTCGGTCATTTTGCTGAATCCTGCCGAAGGTGCTGCCAGAATTATCATAATTATTTCTTTTTCCCAGTTAAAATAAATATCAGTCGTACTAGCATTTGATGTTTTAGATGAATAAGAGAAAGCAAATTAAGAGGGGCAATGTTAGAAATGTTAAAAGTTGCACCCCACCCCAATTCTTTGGAAATGTTCCCTGCTGGCATTTTGCAACATGCTTCAGATAACTTTTCTCTTTCCTTTTTAAGCATTTTTTTACGTGAAAAAGTACAGTTTAGTCCCAACTTATTTTTCTGGCAAATTACTTTCATGGCCTGTTTCCCATTATAGGAAATGATCTGCAGAATGGCATATTGGGATTTATTCCGGAAGTGCAAAGCGGACTTGTTCTTGATGAAGACTCAGAAAACAGAGAGGTGCTTCTGATTGTCACAAGGCAACCAAACAGGTGCTGTCAACGACTGACAAATGTGCTGTCCCCTTGTGCATTTATGTGCTCTGTTGAATCAACACAACTGTTAGTAGAAAAGATTCATCATAGAATTTTCTAATAAATCTTGTCTTTCAGCTGCTTTAAAGACTACCCAGAATTTGGCATACTTAAGCTGTAGATGTAGGTAGGTCTGTCACTATGCTGTTACTAAACAGAAACATGAAGAACAAATATTTTCTGGCTTGTACTATAGTGCAGTAAACATGAGAGTAACTTCCCTGTTACTTCATGCTAGCATTATTTTGCTGAAGGTGTGAGTAAATGCAAAATCTTGTTTACTAAGTTGTCAGCATTATGTTTGTCTTTCACACAGATAATTTGCTTTTCTAATTAAAGTGTATACTTTGCACATGTATATGTATTCTAAAAAATTACACTCAAATACTGTAAGTTAATTTCAAACTTACAGGGAAGCCTGTCTTTCTGTGCAAATATTTCCCTTTATATTAAGGAGAGCACTTGGCCACACACCTCACTTTGAGTCTGTAGAGACTCTTTGTTTTGCTAATCTCATGTGTTATGAAACAAAAGTTGAAAGGCAAATTGATCTGGGTGCCCTAAATTACTTCATTTTTCTCCCCACATTACCTTTTTTGTAACCCAGTGAGGTTTTAGAAGGAGTAATTTAAATCAAAAGGAAGACGTTTTCTTAGATCAGTTTCTTCCCTAGTGGTAAGTTTTGAATATTAATGAAAAAGAGACGCTTTTCTCTATCATGTATGTTTCCTAAAGAAAGAGCTGTTTTCTGCAGTAATACATATAGAGTTTTGGTTTGCTTGCAGAGCTTTTGAAGATGTGAAGGTATTTTGGCGTGCGACCTTTAATGAAACTTCAGTTGTCCTTCTTAAGGACGGCATCAACTTGGAGAAAGAACTTGTGTCTGTGCTAGGATCCACCACCTGCGTGGCAGGTCAAACAAGATGCAACATCTCCATTGAAATACAACCTGATAATGTAAGCAATTTTTGCTCATGTATCTATAAAACTATGATGTTGGATGACAGTATATTGAGATGGAAAATAATCTGTCATCTAGACAAACTCTGGTAGCATGGAGTTTGAAGATGGTAACTTAGCATCTGCTCAGGTTTTTGGCAAGCAGTGGTGTTTTTTTTTTTTTTTTTTGGATTGTCAACTCCTCCATTCTGCTGACCTCCATTGTAACAAGTAAAAATTCAGACAGGTGCTGAGTGTTGAATTTGCAAGTCTTGAGTATGTGCAGGACAGTAAGAAAAATCAGAATGCAGGCACTTTACTGAAGCAGTGAAGTGTGTATTCATATAATGGACTTTTGCCTTTAGTACATTTATAAATTAATTTAAGTGCTTTTGGTAGGGTTTATGTAAAACATAATGTAAGGCTGGAAATAATAAAGCCTGCAAATAAGAACACCCTATTTGGCAAAAGCAAAAACAGAACAAAAAAAATAGTACAACTTGTTTACATGACTAAATCTAGCACAATTATCTATGGAAAAGTCTACTCAGTCTTGAAAACAAGCATTACTGTCTGCCTACCATTCTGTTGCTGTGCACATCCAGTTTATAACTAGCAAAATTCAGCTTAGCAGCCATCATCCACTCAGGCTATTTGGCATTCCCCAGTTGGGTAGACCTGTGCCTAAGTGACTGGAGAGGCCCAACTGCAATTCAAAAATGAAAAAATGATTGAATTAACACAAAGCAGAGCATTCACAGTCATTTTCATTCAAAAGGGAAAAGAGGGAAAATTTCTCTTTGTGTACATGCCTAGTAATCAGAATAGTCATTTAAGAAACATAGGATTTATGTCCCTCTTTTTTTCCAGAGTGCAAAGCTTGAAACATTCCAGGAAAGTATCCTAAAAGCTAGATAATAGGCAAGACTTGAGGTCTTCAGAAAGAAAAAGGATAAGAGAAGGATCTTCCCATTTTTCCTGCTACAATCCAGAAAGTAATGTAGGATGCTGGAAGTAGTGACTAGAAAGTGCATTCTCATAGCTGAATGGGGAAGACGTTCTCTCGCTTGAGATGTTGTTTTTAAATTAAAGAGTCAATGAATAAAATATATATACTGTAGTGGGGCATTGGCTGCCTTGCCGAGTAAATTGGCATTTTGAACCTGGTTAGCCTAAGTAATGGTATCATTATTTAATGACAGCAGAAAATGCAGCAGCTGCAAAGATGTGCTGTTGAACCACATAAAGAATGAGCATATGCAATTCCTTCAGGTGCTAATGGAAAGCTGAAGTTCCCTATGGCATTCCAGTAAATCTGGTCCTGACATTGGTCTGTCAAGATTGTTCCATTTAAAAAATTACTTAAGAGCACTTTCCTGAAAATAACTCAATTAAAAATGCATGCTTATTAACCCCCCAAATATTTCCTAACTCTTCAGTTATTATACATAGTTTTTACATTATTAACAAATACCTTCTGAAGTGATGAGGTAATAGATGCACTCAAATATTTTATTTTTTTTATGGCATGGAATGTTCTAGACTTTGAAAAACTTGACTTAGTTGGCTGAACTGATTCACCTTAAAGTTCACTCCTGTTTTCCTAAGAATTACAATATGGTTTCCAAAAATCCAGAACTGAAGCAAAAAGCTATGGTTAGTAATAAAAAAAAAAGCCGATACTATAAATCTTTTTTTGGTCTTATGCAGAACCATCTTTTTCTTTTCTTTTTTCATTTTTTTGTGAGTTTGCTGCTATATGAGTACATGTGATTTGTATAATTAATATATTTCCAGCTGAATTCTGGAAGTAAGCTCAATGACCAGGTATCTATTCTTAAACATAGCAATGAATAGACTGGAATTGTAGGTACAAAATGAAAGATTAGGTCTCAGGTCATATTGAAATTTATGATTGATGGCTTATTTTCAATAAATAGTTGAGTTTAACACTATATAACTGGGCTAATTCTTTGATATACCAACACTAAAATTGTCAGCTGTATTTCCTGACAAATAGAAAATTTCTGTATATAATCATTTTTTTTTTCCGAAACTTTGAATAAGTTTATTACTCAAGCTACAGTCAATACTAATTACAGTTTCAAATATGCTTACATTTCTGTGCATTTCTTCCTTTGGTATGTGTGTACATACCTTTTCTGTAAGACAAAAAAACAAAGTGAATGGACACAATTTAAAAAAAAACAAAACACAAAGTATGCCCGTGTAACTCCATCACCTACAAAAATGAATTTTTAGATTTTTATTCTCATGTCTTATGGCAAACATACAACCAAATATATGTAGTATAGAAATAGCCATTTTGTTCAAATAAAGTGAGATCACATATGAAAATGTGTAACATTTATTTATTGCAAAGGACATAGTGCTGCAATACTAACCTTTTAGAATACACTTATTCTACTTATATCATTCTTCTTGAAATGTTTGATATATTATTACAAGTAATTCATTGTGCTTGCAGAATAACATACAATTTTTTAAAGCTGGAAGTTATGAACCTTATAATGATATGGAAATCCTATCTCATTTACAGGTACCTGAATTTGAAATGCATTTTTTGGTTGAGCTGTATGCAGTAAGTGCAGGAGCTATGTTGAACAGCAGTGGCAGATTTGCCCTTATAACAGTTCTTGAGAGTGACGCCCCTCGTGGGTTAGTGTATTTTGCTGTGGGATCTCGTTTTGCCGTGGCTCATAAGAAGGCTACTTTAATCAGTTTGCAAGTGCTCAGAGATTCTAGTATGTCAGCAACCACACTGGTTAGCTACAGCACACAGGTAAGACTGACACATGAATAGATCAGTTTTTATTCTCTAAAGCAAATGTGACTGCCATGAGCATCTTTAGGAAGCGGTCAAGCATTCACTGGGCCCATGTAATCTAGCTTTTTCCTGTTGATGAAAAGATGTAACTTTCATTACATTGTGAAGGATCAATTGTTATTGATTCCTTCAAAGCCTCAAAGACTGTCCTCGATCATGCTATTCTGACACTATTCTGAGAGAACTCACCATCAAGATCAGATACCATCACACTTGTTGTGTTAAATTACAACTTTATATATACAAAGCATATTTAGGAAAAGAGTGTTTTCATCAAATTTTATTCCATGATCTCCAAGTACCAATCTTGAAAATTTTATTGTGATTCACATTTTTATAAGGCCAACTGAATTATGTCATCCCCAATTATTTTTGGAATGCATATAATAGTAGCATTAGATTTTTCTGTCTGTTTTTCTCTAAATGTATGCTGTGTTGTTGTTAGCAGATGATGAGTATTCTCCTGTAGTAGAAATGGTGCAGCTGCAAAAATCTGATTCCTTTCACTTTCTTAAAGATGCATCTCTAAAATCATGGCATAGCCTCTGCATTTCTCATTGCAGTGGTGTAGTGCTTAGCTTGATTTACACCAAATATGCTGGATTTTACACCAAGTGTCATTATTAGGAGGGAATGTTTCATCTGTCTTTTTAATGGAAAGCTTTGTATGCTATTACTATACTGCATGTACATATATTTTAAAGAGACCTTGGATAACTTGATGTTTCCAAGGGTTTATTATGCAGTAGCTTGCCAGTGTTTTCATTAGATTTTGTAGTAAAAGATTTTCATATTCTTTCCAAGCAAGAGAAATGTGGACATTATCCTTTAGCTGTTAAACAGACAAAGAATTGCCACTATTCAGTATTTGCCTAGGGTAAAATATAGAGGGCAGTTCCTTTGCCGTTTGTATTTCGTATAGCCTGTAATCACCACAGCTTTGCACAATTTTAGGTTTTGAGTACTAAAATATTGCTTTATGAGAGAAGAGGTCATGACAGACAGTAATGGTGAGGTGCTTACTGGAAACAGATGTTTATCTCGGTCCTACAAAAGGATGTTTTTAAAACATTGTTCTTGTCACTAATACTTTTGTTATCACTTATTTTCCTCTTCCCTAATTCTCGGTTAGAAGAGAGAAACAAAAGGAAGCTTCTTCGTGGAGCTGGCACAGATAGCATGAATATGCTCTAGAGCAAATATGAACAAATACATCCCATACTGATATGCAAAATTCTGCTGAGAACTCAAAAGATTTTATTCCAAAAGTAGCATTTACTACTAAAAGCTGTGGGATTCAAAGGTGGTTTAGTATTTCACAAATAAAATCCCTTACCTTGAACAGTAAGAGATGTCCTTAATCTTAATTGAGAGTTAGTATATAACGTGTACTCGTTAAATAAGTAGATAGTGATCAAGAAATCAGGCATTTGAATATTAACCCAGAGCCTTAGTTTCCATTTAAGAAAAGTTTATAATATTACCACATAGAAAGTAAGGTTATGGCATCTGACAATAAGAGCAAGAATATGAAGAATGAAACAGTATCTATAAGCCCCAAAGAAGAAAAAATAACAATATTTCACAGGAAAATGAGGCCATATAGTGCTGCTGATTGAGTTCATCTCTCTGCCTCGCATGTGTGTTTTATAGTGTTTGATTTGCCTTTGGTCCTGAATAGATAGTCCTTGTTTTAACTGTTTGTACTGAGACCCAAAATATTCTGGGTTGATATTGGTCTAGGCACAGATTTCAGAACCCTTTCCTTGGCTTCTTGTTTATTTTTCATTTATCTGAAATACCTATCTATTCCTTTAGTGGAAGGATTTTGTGCTGCAGATAAACTTACTTCAGATCCTCGGGAATTTCAGCATCTGGTTTTTAGCAGCCATAATTGTTATAATGTTACCTAAACTCTTTTGGTTTGCTTTAAGGAGCTACAAAAACCCGAACCTATTGGCCGGACCTTCGTATCTCCAGCTGTTGCAGGACAAGATTTTATCAGATCTGAAGGTTTTTTGACTTTTGAACTTGGACAGAGAAATGCTTTGCTGGAAGTGACCCTGACTCCGGAGACAGGATCCTTAAACCCATTTCCTAAACGTTTCCAGGTTGTGCTTTCTAATCCCACAGGCGGTGCCAGAGTAGATGATGCTTATGCTATTGCTAACGTCAGCATTGTCTCAGATTTGGACTCCTTACCAGTCTGGGGACTTGTTGATCAACTGCATCAGCCACTTGATAACACCATTTTAAACAGAGTCCTTCAGAATTTGAATGTGAAAGTAGCTACAGAAACCACAGAAGAGCAACTTGCTGCTGTGATGCATATAATAGATAAGGTAAACCTATTAGAGCACCTTCTTGAATGACCAATGACTTTCAGAAGGATGTAATAACGCTTAGATCTCTGCTAAGATCAAGATTAGAATACACAGCAGTGACCCACAATTGAGGAAGAATGCCAGCCACCAGGTTACAATGGTGACAGAAATTTTTTTTAAAAAATACAAGTAGAAAAGTTGAAAAGAGCAAGCAGTATTCATTTTGCAAATGTACCTATAGCACAATTTTTTGTGCCGTTTCAAGTTCTTTTATGCTATACCTTCATGGAGCTTACTGTGATATCTTGGTTCCTAGTCCATGAATTTGGTCTTAAACCTAGCACAGGATATTGAGGCCCAAGATTTGCTCATATCTTCAACAGTTGGCTGCAGTCATCGTATATTAAAATTAATTACATGAATATTAAAATGGAAGTTAGCAAAATAATAAAATAGTTCATTCCTTGGTGGTTTATGGGAGTCAGTAATTGTTTGATTCTGTGCATAAAATGCTGTCTCACTTATTTTCTTCATATTAGGTAACAGATGTAGGTAAAAAGCGGCTACTTGCTGATAAAAGTAGAAGTCTCTTCTATGAGATACTCTGTGCTCTGGCAAGCCCTAAACGCAAAGACACGCGAGGGTATAGTCTGCTTGCTGAGGTGACGGAGAAATTTGCTTTTTCCCTGTTGACTGGAATAACGTGTGGATCACCAGGGGAAAAGTAAGTAGACTTGAATTCATAGTATGTTGTGGGAATATATGGCAATATTTGTAATAATTTAAGAGATTTTTTTTAAAAGGGATTTTCCTATCATTTGATACATTGCAAGTATGAGAATGTGATGCATTCTATGGCAATCCTATCAAGCACTGTAAAGGCACAATGAGCTGATGTCTGGTACACTGATACGGAGTAGGTACAGAGTAGGAGTCAGGAGATTTTAGACCTGTGAAAACCTTTAGCTCAAGTATTATGTGGAAAATGATGTCTTAATTTTACTGAAAAAATGCCATGCAATTATCTTCAAAGGCTTATGTCAGAATAGATAAGCAAAATATACTACTGGCATCCTCCAATTGGTTCTGTGTTCTTGGCTTTGCTCAGTAAATTTTGCTCATAGTATTTTTTTTTACACATGTCTCTAAATTGTTATTTTTATCCACATGTACATAATACCTGTGGCTGAGCTAATAGACAGAGAAAACAGTTGCCTGTCAAAACAGCTGGCTGTCTTTCATGAGACACAGGCTCTTAAATAGTGGATTTCTCCAACGGTGATCCTATTAAACAGCTACATAGTTGACTTGAGCAAAAAAAAAGTTTTTTTTAGGAAATAGTCCTGGTCTAGATTTTTATCTTGACTTGTATTAGGTAGATTTTCTTTCAATTTCTTAAATTGTAGAGTGAAAGGCCTATCTCATTATATAATGGCATAAATACCAACATTATCCAGAATAATATGTCCAGAAATTGCAAGTGCTGATTTTTTTTTTACTCCAAGTTCTTTGTATCATTTACTAGACCAAAGAGTGAAAGCTCAATCATCCATTTTAAATACATCTCTGTAGGTTCATCTCTGTATCGTTATAAGGATGAGTATTGTGAAAGCCTGGTTTACCAAGGAGAGATTTTTTTAGCAGATCATACTGTGCAAAACTTGAAGGGGAAGTAGAGATCTAAAATACATAATGCAGCCTCTGTTCTTTTCACAGGCACTGAAGCTGTCTATATTAAGTACCATCGAGCCTAAACATGATGAAGGAACAAAGTATAACTTGCAAAGACATTTTAGAGTCACTCTATGTCATAAAGCTCTGTTTCACTTACCAGCCCTATTGTTTTTCTGTTTCAATAGAGGTAAAAATATCCTTGACAGCTGCCCGTACATTGCAATAATGGCTCACAACTGGTATCCTCAGCAAATCAATGGACACAAATTTGATGGAAAAGATGGGGATTTTATTCATTTACCTGAGCGTTTATTAGAGGTCTCTGTTGTGTTGTCTTCTCCTCAAGATGAGAACTGTGAATCTGTACAGTTCACAGAATACAGCAGCCAGCAGTGGTTTCTTACTGGTGATAAAGAACTTGCCCTAAAGAACAAGGTTTGAAAATAATGCAATTTATTTTTGTACGAAGCTAGTGTGATTTAAATATTGAGCAAAGCATATTTAATGCATTTTAAAAATTAGAACATTTTTATTTGTGTTTCTGACTAAAATTAAGCACTGTCTATTGAATTTTAATATGTTACAGATTTTCTCTGTGAGTTTGAAGGGTCAGAGTTCACGCCCTTTGAAGGATAACAATGAAGTCATTTACCGAATTTATGCTACAGGAAGTCGGATTGTCCCACAGAAGTCTCTGTGTCTCCTTTGGAATCAAGCTGCAGAAAGGTATTTCATAAATCTGTTTAGTTTTCCAGCTTCTAGAATAAACTTCTACATCTGCTGTAGATGTTATAGCTGTGATTACGACATCTGCCATTAAGAAGTTGCTTTCATTTCCCGTTTATGGGTTTTTACTAACTGCTCTGACCTTTATACTAGCACATAAAAGTTTTCATGCAACAAAATGTGTAACTCTTCCACATCAGAAATGTATAAAATTACTTCTGCTCTTAACTTTTTCCACCCAAATATCTTTTGGGCATTAGGCAAAGCTCGAAAGTGATAAATACCAGAATTGCATTACTTTGTTAATATTAATGATTCTGTGTTCTTTGCAATTACTACCAGGCAAGAGTTCAAATGAATTCTTACAAAAGTAAAAATGAAAACCCATGTATCTAGTGTTGTTTTAAGTCGCACATGGATCATTCCTAATTTGCTAGTATCACTCTTTTCCTTGGTTCTGTGAAAGACACTGTGTAAGTGGACAAAGAACCTTTGCAGAGCCAGACCAGCAATTTATGTAGGCCGGTATCCTATCTGCAGCAATGGCCACTGGTGCTCTTACAAACCATTGCACTCAGTGTATGCTCTTGAATGACCCAGTCCTTGGTTAGCCAGTGTCTTTTTTTTTACACCACATAGGTTTGTGAATTCAGGGAGATTTATGCTTTTTATCTCTCTGAGATCTTGTTAGTTTAGATATCATTTCTTTCAACTGGTCAGATTATGTCAATCTGTTACTGACGTAAATTCCTCACAAGTGAGAGGAAGCAGAATTTATCTGAAGACAAATGCTAGCATACACCTAGTCTCAAACTAAAAAATCCCTTAATATGTCATTCATAGTATATCCTTTCCAAATCAATTCTGCAGTACTGAAACCAAATAAAACATGAATTTTATTTTAAAAATACCAAATATCGGTATGAAATGTTCTCCCTAGTGGGATATATAATTCTGCAGAGTAAATGACAGACTACTAAAAAAGTCAGACAGCCACATTTTTGTTGCAAAACTTAAAAAAAAAAGTATAATCATAAACACTCTTACTGAAAGAAAATAATCTTTATTATGTACTCATAATTTTTTAATTGTTAGTCAAAACGGTGCTAATATAATTTAAATATACTATTTTGACGTCTGTACCGAAGAGATAGCAAAACTACCACTTTTACATGCTATTTTAGAAGTTTGGCATTTCAGGGCTAGAACAAGAGCTTTCAAGCTTGCTTATCATTTGGGTTGCACAAGTACATTTCCTCCAATACTTGCTAGATGTGTGTAATTTGTGTTGGCAGTCCATAAATCATCTCATTTTTTTTTTCTTGTAAAAATGAGATAGCACATTCAGACTTTCTTCTATAGCACTTGCTTTACTTTGCACTTGATTTTTTTTTTTCATTTAATCATTTGCACCAGGATAAAAGACAAATTCATCTTGTTGTTGTTCTTGTAGCTGGTTGTCTGATAGTGGATACTGCAAAGTGGTGGATGACACATCAGACTACGTGGAATGTTCTTGTTCTCACATGTCCATTTATGCAGTTTATGCCCAGACAGACAACTTGTCATCATACAATGAAGCATTTTTCTCTTCTGGATTCATCTGCATTTCAGGTCAGTTGGAAAACAAGGTAGTTTTTTTATTACTAAGAGTTAGGTTGAAGGAGGAGTAAATAACTTCATCCTAGAAACAGAGTTGCACCTTGATTAAAAAACCTACTGTAAAATAAATTCTGCAGTGAAATGTATTTTGTTAACAATGGAATGTGGGGAGTTTTTTTGTGTTTGTTTTTTTGGAGATCTTTATTTGAAGCACATGAGAGAGAAATACATCAATTCATTTTTGGAAAGAATGGTAATATCCTAAATATACCAATGTTTCTAGGAGATATATACAACATCAACAAACCTTTTAGGCTTGTTCTTACAATATTTTAATATAAGCATTTTTTTGCATTATGCAGTTAACTGAATGCCATGAAATTCTTAAAACAGATTTTAGAAGTTATGAGTGAACTAAGGCAAATATTTTCTATGTAGGTTCATCTCTTTACAGAGCTGAGTTAGTAGAGGTTAAACATTGTCTTTGTTATCTGACATAGTACATGGCTTAAATTTTCCTTTTTTTGATTCCAATGCAGGTTTCACTTTGGCTATTATCTCCCACCTTTTCTGTACCAGATGTGCAATGTTTGCAGCTAAACTTCTCACACACATGATGGTTGCTTGCCTGGGTACTCAGGTAAGGAGTGAAAAAAAAAAATGTATATATGCGCGCGCGCGCACACACACACACACACAGACCCATATATGACACATATATGAAAATATATCACCTTCTAGTATTTGGAGAGTGCACATACAACTAGGTAATTATTTAACCATTAAATGTTTTGGATTTTTGCTAACTGATTATTTACAGTAGTAAGACAGGAATAATTTAGGAGATTTTATTTAGCTTGAAAACTTAGATAAAAATGGTGCTTTTTAATTTCTGAATGTAAAAGTAAAATGTTAGTACTTAGTTTTTTTATCAGGCATATTGAGGAAATAGTAACACTGGGTTCATAACTAATAAATCTCACCCCATGCTACAGCATGAAGGAAGCTGCTGTATTTATATCTTAGATTCAAGGTAACATATATAGACATAACGAAAGAAGGTGGAAATGTTCCATGAATGCTTTTATGTTTCTACCAGAAAAATAATCTAGAATATTTTCAACTGAGTTACTTTGTTAGATATATACTTAAGTGCTTTTCCTCCTATATCTGCACTGGATCTTTATTTTTTAACTCTTACCTCTAGGTAGAGCACTATTTATTATTATCTGTAGGTGGCAGTCAAGGCTTTTCAACACATTGCTGGGAAACTTGCTTTCTCAGGACTGTCTGCTGTAGAAGTGGTGATGAATGGTGATACTCAAAATCTTACCTTCCTTTTGTTCCTTTCTATTCTCCTTTCAGTAATAATGGAGAATTTGTAAAGTATTCAGGAATAGACTTTGGTAAACTTAGTGTATCAAGTTTTGATGTATCTCATTGAAAAGATATAAAAGTCTAGAGCTTTCGAAACATATTTATTTCCTCTGTTATTTACTCAAAGTATCTTGATGTCTCCAGAAAACATTATTTCTTGAACCTTTAGTTTGTCCTGGTGTTTTCGTCTGTTTCAATGGTATGCTTTTTCATTCAGCATCATGCAGCAATCACCTAAAAGGCAAAAGGAAAAAAAAGTAACAGCCTGAGATTTGAGGCTTCAGGGTAAATTTTGTTCAATTTATATATTTGATGGAGTACCTTACAATATGAATTTGAAACAATATGAAACAAACAAATCAAAAAAATAAAGTAGCATCTTTTATTGCTTATAGCTCATGTGTGTTTTCCTTGGCATTCCTGTGACGAACTGCACAGGTGGTTTGTGCTCTTGCCTCAGCAAAGTTCACTGTGCATGTGTAGACTATTCCGCAGCACATGCTCCCTAAATCCAATATCTCCGGAAGCCCCTGACCTTGCACATTGCAAATGTGAACATGTGATAAGTCTTCCCTTTAGATTCGTTACGTGCACACTGTTGAATTACTGTCTGTGTGGCCAGTTCTCTGGGATACTGGAGCGTCTGCAGTGTTATTAGAGCAGTAGTTGTGTGCGAGTGGCCTTCAGTTCTGGCCAGTAACATGAGATCCCAGACTAACAGTTTGCGGGGAAAAAAAAATATGGGAAGAACTTGGAGCTCTACCTTTGTTGAACAAATGTTTGCAAATATTTGCTAATTTAACAAATCTGCAAGCTTCAGTAGTGCTTAGCGTCATCGTTCAACTTGTCTGTAGTACTTATCAAGCCAAATCCGTTCTACCATTTTCTTTGACAGAAATGCATGAGATGTATTTACTATGTTCAACTGCCTGAAAGCTGTGAATTATTCACTCTGAGAAGAAATATAAATATGTATGCCAGTTATATGATTTTTAAGCAGAAAATGTGCAAACAATCCTATTTAGAAAAAAAAACACAAACTTAAGAAATCTTTAAGAAAGAATCTGAAGAAATCTTTAGGATCTTAAGAAATGTTTACATTTGAAGAACTAAATTTCTAAGAATTGATTTGGTAGAATCGTTGTTTTATCATTGGACTTATTCAGGTTTGAGGAAGGTAGATAATGTAATTCTATTAAAAGTACCTCAAATTTTAAAGATGTGATGAAATTTCTTAAGAGATAATGCAAGATTCAATTCTAAAAGACCATGGCAATGAAGAGTTATATAGGAGCAATGAGTATAAGGATAAAACTCATCAATTTGTAAGTGATTATGAGAAAGGAAAACAGGATATTGTATAAAAGAGGATGGAAGGCAGAAAGGTGGAGCCCTTGTGAGGGAACCCAGGCTTCAGTCCTGGAATAACAAATACTGTCCTATAGAGCTTGCCAAGTTCTACCATTGTATGAGGATGAAGCTTCCACTTGAACTGTAATTCTTTGTAACTTTTTAACTCTTCCAAGCTAAGGGTATTTTCAATTTCCCCATTAAATAATTCAAACCAAAAAGAAATTGTTGGAAATATCTGAGGAAAAAGGATTTGAAAAGAATATTCTTGAATGAAGTGGATAGGATGATTCTTTGTATGGCCACTGGAGCAGCTTGTGCCAAAGCATGATTCTGTGCCAACCTCTCTCTAGGCTATAAAGGGAAGCTTTCAGGCAGTTCAATCCTCCTTCATTCAAGCCAGTGCTTTTAGAGCCAGCCAGTTGTAAAGAGTAGCTAAAGGACAGTTTCTGACCAAGTCTGAGCCTGAGCTTCACTAAACTCCATGTCCACATGAAATATGAACTTCTTTTTTGTCGAAGAGGAAGCGGGAAATACATCCATACATTCTGTGCTGTGTGAGCTCGTTTGCCCAGTGTGAGGGAGTCTACTTTATAAAGCCTACTTATCCTTGTGGCTTATGATTTCCTCTTTCATTTTCTTGCTGTAACCTGATAGCAATAAATGTTGCCAAATGTGGAACTGATAGCTCTTGAGGAAGATAAGCAATCCGTAAGGTCTGTGAGGGTGTAAAATAAGCAAGGGAGAACTAGATCCAGGCCAAACCAGACACCAGAACAGAAGTGGAATCCATTCTGTTGATACATCTTGTCCAGTTACTCTTAAATGTGAAATATTTTAGTAGTAAGGGGGTGAGTAATAGATGGTATGCTTTCATAATGGAGAGATTTGAGCTAACAATGTCTAAAACTTCTCATCTACCTAAGTAATCAGATTTTCATCTACAATCTCTATTGCCCTTTATAAGGAGAAGTTGCACCTAACCCCTTCCTGCCAGTGATTTGAATTAGCAGCTTTTATATTGAATTAATTATTTATCTAGCTAGTTATTAGCTGGTTTCAGTCATTCACACCAGTTAGACCACAGTTTTAAGTTCATGCAGCTTTTTTTTCAGAAGTGGTTTTACCCCAGTAATAAGTAGAACTACTTAATGAGTAGTTTATATAAAAGACAATTTCATAGTAGTTACCTAAATTTGCTTGATAGCAGAGCAATGGAATTGATGGTCAGGGAGGCCTTGAGAGCCAATTTCCATTACATAAAGTTACAGTTTGTGTGTCCTTGAGAGCAGGATCAGATACAGTCAAAGATGGAAAACTAATCAGGCATTTGTAGTAGCAAATGGTGTCTTGAGGTGATGGATATGATGTTTGAGGTCCTTTAGAATCTGATGGGCTGATCTCAAGCATCAGCGCACACAATCCTCAGGGTGGGAATTATATGTAAAGACACTCTTGAAGAAGGGCTGTTTCTATAAAACAGCTGGCAATTCTTTACCCTGATCATCTAAATGTTATGTGAGGAGCTACAAAGTAGTTCAGTCACAAAAATATCTTTTCTGTGCCTTTCCCTGAGCCACGTGCTCTAGGTGTCCCTGCTTGAGCGGGAAGGTTGGACTAGATGATCTCTAGAGGCCCCTTCCAACCTTAAACATTCTGTGATTATACGAAAGATTCTGTGATTTCTTATGTTTCCAGTAGTGGGCCTCGTATTTCCTCTGTAGATACTGGATTGAAGTTTGGAGACTTGGCCAAGTGGAGGGAATGTCAAATGCGAAAACACTGCAGGAGAGATATAACCTTGGGGTTATCTGTAGATATTTACTCTTGCCTGTGTCTTGGCTTTAAGGAGCGATGCGGATGCTATGGGAGGTCTTCAGGTCTCAATCAAGAGAGAGTGGACCTCTAAAAGCAGCAGAAAGCTCTCTATCCTTTCCTTTGAAGAGAAAAGGACAAGAGAAGCAGCTCTGGGTAGCTGGCTGTCACCATCTAGGTGATTAAACCTTTAAGTGAATTTGAGATTCTCATGTGATTTTAATTTTATTTTACATTTTTTATCAACCAACATAATTTTGTCCTTTAATGATAACGTATCATTATTCCAACAAATATATTTCTGCTTTTGCTCTTCATAAGGGTAATGTGACTTTACCTCTCGTGTTAACTTTTTTGATGTTGAGTTGCAATGTAGTGCTAGTGCACAAGCTGTTAGTGTTGTCTTATAAATTATTTCCTACCATTTGCCAAACCTCAGATATATGAGCAATACTATAACATATGTTAGGAAGCTACTTCATTATATCACACCTCCTGTCCTCCTTGCAAACAGTCAAGTGTTCTCTTTATCACTTTAAAGCATAACTATGAGATTTCTATCAGCTAATGCCTTCCAGCTCTTTTTTTTTTTAATAATACTGTGCTTTTTTTTAACATCACAGACATTTGGGGACCACACACAGAGTGGAAAAGAGCAGCACTCTTAAGGCTCCTAAAGCTGTTTGTCTCTTCCTGTTTGCATTTTAGTGTGAAGCATATGTGGGGATTTTTTGTCTGTTTCATGCTATTTTGCACTCTTCATATTTTTTGCCCACTTTACCTGCTCCTTCTTTAACCACTCATGTTTGCTTTTCAGCTATAACACAAATGTGGATATCTATGGATATCAGCAAATCTTCCATTGCTCATTTCCCTCAGACTTTCCTCAGCCCTCTTTTGCAGGAAAATTATCAACAGTTGCTACCACCCTTGAATTCTATGCATAGCAGGACCTGTACAGTGCTAACCCAAAACTTGCTAAACTGAGGCAAAGATTAGCTCATCTTTTTTTTTTCTTTTTTTTTTAAAAAAAAGGAAAAAATAGACCTTCTTGAAACTTAGTACATAAAAAAAATTCATTTACAACTATTTAAAATAATGCTAACTATTGAATGGTTTTAGTTTTACTTCACTAACATCCCTTCATTTAACTTCTGTGCTTTTTTCCATATCAAGAATATGTAACCTTTTTAATTTTAAAATTTTATTTAAATTTTTGCCTTTTTATTATGAGTCTGCTTCGTATCTTAGAGAGCTAATGCTCCATACACAGTATACTAATAAATTCTATTCAAGACTTAAGTGAATTATTTCCTAGATATAAATGAAACCAGAATCTGATCATGCCAGATTTACAGGGCAAGTACAATTTTAAGTCATAGATGTCCAGTTTGCATTTGAAAATAATCAAATAAATGTTCGTAAATACTGACTTACCCATGATTGCAGATAATTTATCTAAGTTTTAGCAGTTTAACTAGCAGTTGCATTTTTTGTCTATTTATGCATAGAAAGTGCAATAATAAGATTTGAAAATGACCTTGAGTTTTTCATAATCACATAAAGAGCTCCTACCTGAATTAATGACAATGATGCATGAGGACCATATATAACAAAATAGTGATGTGTATGTCTAAATCCTATGCTTTACTTCCAAACTTTGCACAAAGCAGTTCAAATCTACTGAGGTGCTGTTTTGATGGGAAGCTTTCACCAAAAATACGTAGTGTATCATTTTCTGCTCATTTTTTTTTTCAAAATTAATAGGTGGAGAGAACTCAAAACTCATGGTCTGCCATGCCTGGTAGATTTAATATCTTTGTTCTGGACTAGGAAGATTCCATTCTTTCATCCCTACTAGAGGTTTTCACTTAATTAGTCAAGATGATAGTGCAACTTCTCAATATTCACAATCAAGGCTATAGAATGATCTTTTATATTAAGGTCCTGTATATTAAAATATCTTTTGCAAGTACAGAAGATAGAAAACTTTAAGCCTTAAAAGAGGCTTATAGCTGCTGCCATTTGTTACTTGAGAAGTATTCTAAAAATATTTGTACTTAACCTTTAATATTTGTACTATAACCTTTGATCGAGATAAAGTAGTGTACTTGAATTAGCAACTGTAATATCAACATTTTCAAAAGATCACCGCGGGAGATAAGACTGAGCTGTGCAACAAAAGCTCTCCTCGCTTTTAAAAATTCTCTGCATCTGAGGTAGATCCTTGCCCTCTCTTACCTTTGAGCAGAGTTTTCTATAGAATGTTTGTTTCTATGTTCTCAAATCTTCATTTTAAGGATTGCCAAGTCATTAACTAATTGTAATACATAGAGCCCTACCCTTGACCTGGGAAAGGTTAAAGTGATGTTCATTTATTAATCTTTATGTTTTGCATAGATATAAAGATGTTATTGACTCCTATATTTCATGCAGACAATACATAGCCTTAATAGTTTGCATCTCATTTCTTTTAACTGAGACCAGAGATAATGATAACTAATCACTTTGGGATAGTTATGAGTTTGTCTTAATTTCTCAGCTTTGTTTTCTGGAAGACTATACTATAGTCTTATAGTATAGTTTGACAACTTCAAACTAACTTCTTAAAGCCATTTGTAAATGTGGTTTCACTGAAACAGAAATGGAATTGAAGCAAAGTTTGGATGTTAAATGATTTGTTGTTCACTGTATGATGAGTGAGTCTAACATGTTAGCTCTTTAGTCACCTTATGTGTTATATTCACCTTTGCCTTCTTTTACTTATATGCAATTTTGCCTCTCTTATACTTTTGATTGTATTTAACAGAATTCTGAATTTAGCTCTGAGGTTTCTGGCATTTAGTTTGTAAGCTCTCTGTGCCATGTCTATATGCTCAGTGGTACTAAAAAGGTAAAATTGAAGAACTTGATCTTAATTGTATGAATCCATCATTGCTGACTAGCAAGCAAATGCGAGACGTTGCTATCTTCTCTTTAAAACAGAATGTGTTTTTTTTCCCCTCACAAGCACAAATGAGTAATTTCATTGAAATCCAGTGACAGTAGTGACTGCAGCTGACCAGCTTAGCTTGCTGTGATCAGGAGGGTTAGGGCTGTTTGGAACTTCCATTAAACCTGAGGAACAGTTTCTTTTATTGTTGCCTGAATGATTTTCTTTCAGATACATAACAAACTTTAAGTTCATCCTGGTTGAGAAACCTAGAATGTATGCATTGAAAAATAATAAAATGTAGTAAGAGATCTTTATCAAGATGAGTGTTCGCAGTTCTCAGAATTTTTAAGATTATGGTGCAGCATGTGACATATCCACATGCACAGGGCTGTGCTAATTTCACAGCACTTGCTAATGTTAAGTTTATTTTTCATCTTTATCCTGAGATCATTGACTTCTGGAGGCTGAAACTCAGTGAATATTGCTTTGTAGATCAAAGCAGAGTGCCCAAAGAGATATATTGTTCATCAGCCTTTCACAATGGAAATATATTTAAAAGTTTCACTACGGGATCTTCTAAGATGTGCAGCTGTTAGAAGTGTGCCTGATAAATGTCGGATTCCAGTGGACACTCTGTTTTATCAAAGGGAAAAGATACAGTCTACTTTTGTAACTTCTGAAATTCCTGATGCATTTTTGATTTCAAAATATTTTTATATTCTACAAGACAGTACAATAGGATTTAATGTAATAGAGTTTTGAACAGTTTTTAGCATATAATAAGATAGGAACATGTTATCTTTTCAATATGACCTACCTAATTAAACTTTAAGTATAGTTTAAGTGAGTTGAAAACCTTTTTTAAAAAAAAATGCTTTTTATTGTGACTTATTTTTCAGTTTTCTATTACCAATATAATTAACTCATGGACCACTTATTACTTCATTGATTTATATAGTTTTACATTACTCATGATCCTTAAAATGTGCTAAATACTATGAAGGTAAATTTAAAGGCAAGATCATATGCAAGGAATTTACAGTATAAAGCATTCCCTTGTCTTTTAGCTTCAGTAAACACCTTTTCTGCTCAAAATTTTCATTGAATGTTAGTATATTAGCCTTTAAGTAATATTTAATTTTTTAAGTTGCGGAAGGTTATTGATTGAAACATGTAGTGGATGACTTAATTTGGAAGTCGCCGTTTGTCATGAATGCTGGAAATGCTAGGGCTGTAGCTTCTTCACTTAGCACTTCCATATTGCTCCACAATTTAGTCTTAAATTAGTCACAGGAAGTTTGTGACGTCGTCCTAACATGTGTTGAATGATTTTGGGTGCTAAAGCCTAGACAGCTCTGTAACTTAGACTATATGTTATATCGCATAAACAGTAGTTTAGCACTCGGGGAATACCAGACTACAGAAAACTAGTGTTTTTTAAAACCTCATTTGACACCATTCTTATTTTTGTGCTGCTTTATAGAGAAAAAGATGAAGAAGTTGTAGCTATTATAGCCTATTTTCAATATATTTCAACCTTCATGCCTGCAAAACTTTAAGCATTTTTATTGTATTTCTTTTATACAAGGGAAGTGAAGTATGCTTTTTAAATAGGAATTTAGTTCTGTATAGTTAAGGCAATGAGTTATATCTCTAATTTTCTCTTCAGTATTTTTAATCAAGAACAAAAGGGCTGGGATGTGTTCATGACTTGGCCATGACATTATGCTTTCTAGGATTGTTTCACACCTGCTTGCCAAGACTTTACTCTAAGCAACATATTCATTTTCATCATATCAAAGAAACAAATTCATGAGGTTAAAAGTGGTTATTTAATAATTACAAATTAATATGCATTAAATCTAGTACATTACCAACTGTCATATACTTACTGTTATAGTGGATTTTCTTAGAATAGGATGACATAGATTTAGTATAAATATCATGATATCATGGTTGATATCATGGTTGAACATAATTTTTAATAAGGCCAGTGCTTCCTGACTGAGATGTGAAGAGCTTTCCATAATAGCTGCCTATGACAGGCCATTTAGAAAAATGAAATATCACATATAAAATTAGAAATATGTATTCGTCATCTCAGATTGTAAGTCAAGCTCCTCTTTTTTTGTTCTTTTTTGTTTGTTTTCTTTTTGTTTGTTTCTTTTTTTGTTTTGTCTTCTCTCCCATTGAACCTTTCCCTCACCTATGGGCATGTGGGACAAATAGTTTATGAGCATCAGTCCTGCTTCTACACTCAGTGCAGTAACATACTTGCCGTCTGAATATTAATCAAAACCCAGTATAATAATAGCAGTTGCTAAACTCTCAGATTTTAAAGGATTTCTAGAACCAATTTTGTCATGGGCTGACTATATTTAATTTGGAATTATTGGGTTCTTAAGAACTTCGGTACTTTTAAATCCAGTAATAATATGCTGTAGGCAGTGCAATGTCTGCATATTTTTATTAATGACATACTTCAGAAATTTAATTCCAATCTTAATTCTGCTCCTAAGATCTGATTTGGCAATTTTTAGTCAGAGAGTGTGAAATAATATTTGCTCTGACTGACTGCATAATTATAGTAGTAGCCTAACAGATATATGCTGCTTCAATTTGCTTGGTGCTAAAAATATTTTGTGAATGAGGACTTAATAAGGGAAATGCTAGATCAGTGGGATGTAAAAATCAAATCCATTTTATCTAAAGCCTATTTCAGTTTACAGGTATTTGTTCAAAAGAGTGATAATGAGTTAGGATTGGGTCAAAGTTCTTTCTGTTCTATACAACAGATAATATTCTCCATATGACCCCTTGGATGGTAAATATTCTATAACTTCCTTTCTTGAACTATAAAAAGCCTATCCATTAGTGCTGGTCAGCTATTCTACATTATATTATAGAGCTTTGTTGGACTGCATGGAATTTTTCATGTTCTTTTCCATATAAGACATTTTTCTCTTGATCAAAACCTGCATGTTCAGAAAAATGCTGGGAGAGCGTACTAATTACAACAGACATATATGACATAGGTCAAATTGTAAATGCTCTCATAATTTGGCCCTCCATTTTTACTAGATATTCAGCAAGTTTGAAAGTGGATCAAAAATGAGAAAAAAAGTTTTGCAGATTTGCTTTTTATTTGAAAATTTCTTTATCCTTTGTTTTCACAACTGATTTCTCCATACTTAAAGAGGCTGAGGTTTCTTCTGCCCTCTAAGCCTCAGGCATTAACCTATTTTTTTTGTTTATTTTAGGATGTTCTTTTTTTTCTTTTATTGACATTCCTTTTTCGTTGCTTTGGCGAACTTTCTTCTCTTAATATAAGTCATTGAAGTAGCATTTTCTGATTCTCAACCCGTTATAGGAATGGAGTACTTTTTCCTCTTGATGTGGTAAGGATCTCAGCCTGTTATGATGTCCTTTCTGCTATTGCTGCTGTGCCAGTGCTGCCGTACAACATCATGAAACCACTGACTCCATGTTGTGTTCTTATCTTTCTGTGATTTTGCTAGTCTTTTTCCAATAAGAAATCTGCCTATCAAGAATTCTTTTATTGTCTACTCATTAGGTCCAGTACTGTAACATTTAGATATTTAAGCCGAGCTATGTCAGAGCTAGTCTGTCATTAATATATGCCTGGTTGATTCCTGTATCTTCTATCATAGAACAGACTTGCAGAACAACGGTGTTCAGAGGGGAGTTCTGGAGGTCTAGCCTACCTCCCTCCTCCAAGCTCCCCGGGCAAGTGAGAGAATCTACAGAGAGCAGTATTTTATTTTGTTCTGTTCAAACAAGTAAATACTTAAAATTTCTAGTTTTAGGTGTGCTTCTAGTGTTTATGGATGGAAATAAGGCTCATTTGAAGTTGAGTGGTATTTGGAGAGTTGTGTGTGTGTATGTGTGCATATATATATATCTGTTTGGCTGTCTGCGTGTAAATGCTCATAGACATTGTCACCATTTTCCAATGAAGACAAATGCTGAAGTACTGCATTAGAGCAGGTTTTCTTGTAGAGCAGGTTTGGCTTAAAATAGGAATGTTGCAGATCTCTCACGGGATCTATTTGTGAGATTACTGGTCTGGTTTCCACTGATCCTTTAGAAACCAAATCTTCACCTGCATTTTCTTATCTGTTTTGCTTTCAAGTGGTATCTATGTATCTGAATGCTTGTTCTTTTCAAGCATAACTTTGATTTAGAATAGTAATGTAGATCAAGCAACATAGTTTAAAATTAATTTCAATTAATGGTATTCTGCTTTCTGTGAAATAAGGATGCTTTTGGCAGTTAGGAAATATTCCCATAGTAGTTAGGTAGTTTGTCTGTATCAAACTTCTGTAAGGTTCTTTTATTTTACATAAGAAATAAATGAACAAAAAGCAGTATTTCATAGTGCAGTAAAAATAGCCCTTTTGTTTCAAAAGAAAAGCTTCTGAAAGCAAACAAAGAAGAAAATATCATGTACCTTTGTGCTGAAGTTGTTAATAGGATGAAGAACAAGAGAAAAGACTCCCTAAAGGGGAAGTAGAATCCAAACAATTTTTTGAGAAACTAGATAAAAAGGAAGCAATGTAGCCTCCTAGGCAACCAGTTCTGTTTGACATGTGCCTTGCTTCAATTAATGTGCGACTGCCATGTTGCTGCTAATACCTCTTAGTGCCAAGTCCTGAGGGTCCATCTTTTTATGCAGATTCTGTATCAATTATTTGTTGCCCAAAGACCAACATTTTGTTTGTATGTCTTTATTATGAACAACAAATACAGTTACTATAGTTATTAATTAATAGCACATACAAGTATGTTCTTTTAGGATTTTATGTAACCTTCTGCTTAGGCCTGTTCCAGATTCTTTGTTTTTGTTCAGTGCTTGTTGTTCAATGCCTGTTGTTCAGTGCTTTTTTTATTGCAGTTATATCTTTTAGTTTTGAATGTTGGAACCCTCTGTGTATGTTAGCTCCTTCAGACTAAAATATGAGTTGAGAACAAAATTAATTTCCCCATAATTGGCTAAAAAATGCATTACCAATGAAAATATGTATCTTACAATCTTAGACTAACAAAGAATAACCAGTGTTAACATTGACTTTCTTCCCCACTCTTTCTAGGTATGTTTGTTAGATAAAGATCCAGCTTTGTGTGATTTGTCAGGATGTCATGAAATTTTTAACTTTCCAGAGGCTCTTCCAAGCAGTTTAGAGGCGCTTCACAAAGGCTGACGAGTTCAGCAAAGGCCTAACCTGCCTGTGCTCCTTTCATGTGTTGAGAGATAGTCCACCTCAGGATGAGAATATGCAAGTTAGGCTCCTACTTTGAACTTCTTTGTGTGGAAGTCAGATTTCTTTCTTATCTGTGAAGATGTTATGTTCAGTAGTTGAATTTGGTCTTTCGGAGTGAGTTTCGCCACTTTAGTGGTGTCTTTTTTTTGTGATGCAAATATCAAAGTAAAGCACAACCTAATCAATATTTAATGCGTCAAAGCTTTATGTTGCTTATTTGTATGAGTGCTAGGTACCAAGTGGTCTGACTGAAAGAAGTATTTGAAATGTTAGTATATCTTGTAGAAGATAGGTGGGAAAGATAGGTGACTTCTAAAATTTCATTAAAGGAAAACTGGGTAGACCATTATAGAAAGGGAAACTTCATTACGTGTTTATTTTTGCATAGGTAGTTATATAAGCAATCAAAGTTCAACTGTACTTTTTCTTAAGTAGAAGGTGCAATGATTTTTGATCAGTAATATAAATCTAATATTAGAAGCTGCTGAGTAGTATATCAAAATTGAAATTACAAATGCCAAGGAAATTCTCTCAAAAAAGATTTTTTTACTAGACTAATTCAAGTTACTAGTTTGAGTAGTGGACTCAATGGGCATGGTTGCATGTGTATTTTAGTTGTCCAGTGTTTCATTATGAATTTAGAAATATTTCCGATGTAGCTATAGTCTTATTGTTTATGAAATACATATATTCTTAAGCTATAATTCTATTTAAAAATCAGATTGTGTACAATAAAATTATTTTGTTTATTGGTTATATGAAATAATATATTGTCTAAATCACACTTGAAAGTGAACACATTCATAGCAAAGACTCGTTGTAGATTATTTCTTGGGAGTGTTAATTGCTGTGAAGTTGCATACAATGTGATTTCTGTTGAGTAAGTTGGCTAAGTTGCAAAAGACACCACAAGCACAATAGTAATTTTATATCCCCACCTGATATAATTACACATAGACAGTGATTTCTTTTTCTTAAGAGGTGAAATTAAATGGTTGGGTTGCAGTTCCTGGAAAAGTTGCTCTCACTCATTATTTCTGGCTTATTTATGTTTAAAAAATAATAACAACTAAGAAGAGGGCACTATTCAGTAACTTGTATTGCCGGAAACAATGACAGTGTTAAAAAGATTTTGTTTTTGTAAAGAGGTCCAATTACTGCATTATTAATGATATTATTTAAGTACTCATTAAATGTGACATTATTTAATGGGTTCATGTTAGTTTAAAACCTTCATTAAAGGATTACGGTGGGGGGTTTGCAATCTTGTATTTTTCCATCCATCCAGTATTATATTTCCCACTCTCCTAAGAACTGGAAAACTTTTTTATTTGGATAGTGATTTGGGATCTTAGGCCTTTGGGGAAGATAAAGATTCTGCAGCTTGGGAGTTATCTGTTGATAAATTAGAAACAATGTAAGTTTTCGCAGTTAAGGTGGTTTATATTTGATCTATGAGACTTAATATCAAGGTGACACTTTTCTGTCTTGATGCTAGTATCCTGTTAAAGAGTACTTAGATTCACAACAGACCCATTGCAGAAGTAGTGCAATCCCAATATGAGAAACAGGGCAACCAGGCATTTCTGTATTTTGTTATTGTGAGTGCATTTCTCTTACACTGGGTAGATAATACAGAATGAAGAAGAAAAGTGAAATATAGTTATCAGTGCTGTTCTTCCCTTTGTTTTGGACAGCTAGAATTTTAATAATCTAGGACTAGAGAAAACTACATTGTAACAGATACACTATCTTAGTACAGGAGAATCTAGTTCTAGAATCTGTTTTAGAACTGGAAAATCTGACTGCAGTATATTGACTGTGATATTGAGGGTGTTTTGTGAATCTTTAATGAGCTGCCAATAACCATTCTCCAATGATACTGCAAGGATTGTTTTGTGTGGAAGAAAATTTATATATAAAGGCCCATTTTACTGTCCATATTTTAAAAGTTTGACTATACTAGACTAAGAATTGGACTACTCATATTTATATATTTACATATGTACATATAGTTATTTATAGTGAGAAAGCAGGAGATGGAGACCTTACTAGCTTGATTGGACGAGCAAAGCAAGACTATCTGAAGACTAGCAGACAATGTTAAAACATAGTCAGTAGTGCAATTTGCAACAAAAAAGATACCACACAAAATGATAGAGCAGAAAGAGTTTAAAGTATATTTTCAATTAAGCTTTTATAAAGATAGCATTTTCACATGTGGCAGCCTAATGGTTATGTCTATCTAGTGCCTTTGTGTTTTTTCTTCAAATTATTCTTAAAATCTCTCCTGCTTTGAAGACTGTTTCCTTCTCACTTGGGGTAATTCCAACTGTTTTATTGTCAAGTATTAAAAATATATTTATTCTAAGATAGTTTTATACTGAAGTAATATTACAAGCTACTTTTCTTAAGATTCCAATTACATATACTGTGCTTAATCTAGTTACTTAGGGTCTTCTAGGCCTTCTAGACTTATAAGGCAAGGATATCTTCTGTACAAGATTTGCTAAGGCTTTTCCTTTCCTATCTTTCTGTAATCTTGACAAGCTGCTGCTTAATAATGTCTCATATCATGCTCCAACTCTTAATATTCATCTCATCCCTCCATTCTCTTCCATTTTTCACACCCTGATACTAGGAAAATTTTTATTTGCTTCCTTCTTTCTTTCTTTCTTTGGCAGTCTCCATATCTAAGTCTGCTTCACTCCTATAATTATCATCACCAACCATGACCTCTGCATTTCTAGCTTTGGCTCTAATTGAATACAGGATGCTTTCATTTGATATTTCTTATGTCTCTGATTGCATCATATATTATATATATTTCTGATATCCCCCTGTGACTTCTGTTATTCTCCATATTAATCATAACAAAATATTTTGGAATTTAGCTAAGCTCATTAACTCCTCATGTTCTGTGTGTCCACCCTGTACACTCTCCGGATCACAAGCACCAGTTTCTATCATGAACCATACTCTTCTTTCTTTCATACTGTGGAAGTCCTTTTAATATACTGCACTACAGGTGCTTCTCTGTGGTTGTGAATGTGAGATATTAATCTTTTCCCAAGAAATGTCACAGCAGGAAATCATTCAGTTCCAAAACAGCTTTCTCTCATGGTAAGAGACTTATCTGAATTGGCCCATTGGACTGCAGCAGTAGTGTCTTGTGAATGTAGAATGCACAGTTCATGTATGTATCAATCACATAATAAATATAAATCTTATGAGAGAAGTTTTTGTATGTTGTTTAAATTGAGATATTGCATCAAGTACCAGTGGGAAGGAGCCAGATATATTGAGGAGAATAGATATTCATCAGAGTAGGAAGGTGGAAATGAATGAGCAGTTGCAATGGGAGAGGGAGGATAAGCAGTGTTCCTCCTGAATTGTCTATGTGTACATGATTTTTCTTTTCTTCCTGTTGGCTGCCACCTATGCTTTTAGGAAAATATGTAAGGAAAAGAAAATTATTTAACAGAAGCAGGTGGTGCCCTTGGGTTTGTTTTTAGAAGCTGGGAATTTAGGTAAAATAAACGCAATACAACATCAAGTATTTTTTTTATGTATTTTACTACTGAAATATCAGGATCATTTGTTGACCTGCTGCTTGTAGTTATGAGATATGAGATATGAGATATACAAGTTTAAAAAATTGGACCATAAGATTTTGTTCATAAAATTCTTTGACCAGACTTAATGCTTGTTACCTAAATGACAGAGTGTCTTGTTCCAGATGAGTATGTTTTAGCAGAATAATTTTATCTCAGCTGCATAGCTATGTAAGCTGTCTTCCTTTTCCCTAAAATACAAGGACAAATGCAAGGAATATTCAACATAAGCCAGAAACTCTGTCAAGGGACCTCCAGTAAAGTTGGTCTTCATGGTTTATCAGCTTTCCATATAGTTTTGATTTTGTTTTATTGTTTTATATATTTTATTGTTATATTGTTTATATATTTTTTCATATTTTTCATAGGATAATAACCATTCTTAATTTAATGATGATCTTCGTATTTGAATATTTTAACATATGCAAGTCTCAACTTTCTCTTTGAGAGGTTAATAACACTGTTCTTAAATCTGCATGGTTGGTCCTTTATGCGTTTTAACAGTGCAGGGAGTTTCAAGTAGCCACTGATTGAGCCTGTTTCAAACTTGGAAGCTGGACAGCTGTGTTAGTGTAATGTTCAGCAGAACCTAATTAGATCTGCTCAGAGGTATGGCTTAAGACTGTTGCTATTGCAAGAATCCTTATGTTAGACTCCTTTGGACAATGGACATTTATCATAATAGACTCTGCCTTAATTTTTACCATGCAAACAAGCAATGGGATAAGGTGCTGTATATGCATTTCTCATTAATCTCATCTGCTTCAAAAAAATATGAGAAATGTCTTCATAAAATGTCTCATTGTGTCTGTTGTAGTGAGGAAAAAATAATGAGATGAAAAACAAAAGTCATTTTTCTTAATAGTATTGAAGGCATATTGTCAATGTAATTTTTTTGGTTGAAAAGCTTGAACTTTTTTGATCAATAAGTATTCACTGTATTTTATCCTATTCAAAAATGGTAAGCTTCAAGAAGAAAGGCTAATATAAACATTACATAGAATAAACAGAGATCTGTTGACTGAGGTATGCCCCTAGGAAAAAGGAGAACAGCTTAAACCTGGCTCTCCCACTTCTCTGTGAAGTGACAGTGAATCATTGGGCTGTTCCTTCTTCCATCCTTATCCTCCTTTTTTCTCTGAGACACTTGAAATGTTCTTCAGTTTTAACCTAATTTGGTACATGGATTTTTTTTTTTTTTTTTTTTGGTTTCAGGACAGAAAAGAAAACATTTGTAAGTTTTGCATAATAAAAAGTCTGCCTTTTTAAAGAGTATGAGCTGCAGATCTCAAAGAAAGTAACTCTCCAGTGTTTGCCTGACACTTAGCACATTATCAGTTGCTCATTCTGCCGCTGAATTTCAAGTGCATTTTTATGTGTCATTCTTTTCAAATGAATTGTTACTGGCATATAAAGCGTTTGGGAGAGGTTCTGTAGGTGAGGTGTCCAGGAGATAAGCATACAGCTTAGAGGTAAAATTAGAAGCAGATAAACCTGTAGAGTTTTCTACTATTTTGTAGCATACTGTGTTAACATACCAAAATAATTTGCTTTTACCATGGCTAGTAAAGGGATAAGAAATCCAAAAATATTCATTATCTATAGTGTGCTGTTTGTGCTGGGGGTCTACCCACAAACATGTATCTTTTATGTCTGATCTTTTATTGCCTTCTCATTATCTTTTTTTCTACTCTGCTACTGAAAAAAAGAAAGATTTGATTTTGTCTCTGGTTATTTTTTTCATGAACTTCAAACATACATGCCTCACACTTGATGTCTCTCATCCTGTCTTCTTGTGATTCATTTCTTCTTTCTTTAGAAGAAAAAGGGGGGAAAAAAAAAAGGTGTGCCAGTTTCTGTAATTGAGATGTAATAAGAATTACTGCATGTGTGCCAATGAGTCTGTAAAGAAACACTGCCACACCTCTAACCTCCAGCAGTATTCATGAGCCAACATCACTAGGACTTAGCATACCAGCGCCTGTTTATTCAAACTGTTGCCCCATGAGCTAATATTTCATCCATGTTTGCCATAGACAAAACATGTGCCAGTTCTCAACTTATCTCCCTTTCCATATTGAGGACTGGTTTTGTTAGAGAGGCTTTGTCAACATTGCTGCATTCCTTGCCCTTATCAAATAAGCTTTAACTATCAAGAAAGGATAAAGCCGAAGATGTTATTAGTCTAGTACTACTCTTGTAACTTATTTTTTCTCTTTTCTATTCACGCATCAACTCCAGAATGGATTTCTTTTTTATTCTGCTGGGGTTCAGTTGCCGTCCTATGACTGTAATCACCATAGAAGAGCAGTTCTGGGCTGGCTGAGAACGTCCTTCATTTTATTCCTTTCTGTTGATAATACACGGTACCAGTTGACTCAGACTGCACAAGTGAATACAGATCCCGTAGATTCCTCCCCCCAGTTCAGGGAATCTATCACAACTGAAAAAAGGTGTTGTTACAGTGTGACTTTTAAACTCTCTTAAATTAAGAACATTTAGAACATTTGTCCAAATGTGAATTTTTGAGTATTATTGACAGTTTTTAAAGAGTGAAACACTAATATGGAAATACATATGGTTTTGCATAAACTACACACCCTAAAATGAAATGTTTCAGCATGCCCTGTTCCCAGGTTGGTTCACTTCATCTCATGAGCTAACTACCAGGTTATAGCCTAGTCTGGATGAGGAGGCTCCCTCTACTTCATTTTAATATAGTGCCAGATGATAAAAACATATCAGAACTCTTAGGTCAAAAAGAGGGAGCAAGAGGGAGCGTGATTCAGTTTCTAAATCATTTTGAGAACCTGCTTAACAGAAGGGAGAGCCTGGTTCTGGTTTCTGCACCAAAGTCCAGCTATGAGTCTTTATTAAAGCGTTATTGAAGTTAAGAGATGTGGGTCTACCATCCAACCCTGCCTCAACTCTCAGGTTGACAGAGCTATGGAATCCAAGTGCTTTCATTTCCTGAGTGGATCTTACAACCACTGACCTGTTCTATAAAGGGCATCATTACCATCTCAACCTTTTGTGTATTTTAAAACAAGAAGATAACTGTGCTTCCAAAAACTTTCTGTCAGGGAACCTTAATCTGATACAGTTACCCCTGCAGTTTAGGAATTACTAGCCTAACTCCTGAGAAGACACAAGTTTTTATGAAGCTTCCTTCCTTCTCTCTTTCCTGTTGATGGAAACTCATGCTTTGTGCAGACTGAGCTCAGAATGCTAGCTCTTTTGAAGTATATTCTTGAGAGACTGTGGCAGTAATGAAACTACGATGCACCAAAGCCTGACCTTGTATTTACCACAGCACATTGTTAGTCTCTTTATTGTGCACCCTGCAGAACTGCTTATAGCTTAGCTGATTAGAGCTCCCATCCAACCTGTTTGACCGAGTTATCTTTTCAGAGTGACAAAGTGTGGTGGCAGAGCTGGTGGAAACAGTGCTCTCCGCAAGTGCGAAATGGAGGCAGCCTGGCTAGATCAGAGCAAGCCCAGTTTAGAAGTGTTCCTAAGGCACACAGGGCTGAGGTGATGCCATGAATGCCCCGTGAAAGGCCCAGGGATGTTGAGACTCCTGGCTCAGAGCAGGGACCCTGGGCAAGAGCCAGACAGCTACTTTTTAGAGCTGTAGCACCATGCCACCTAAATCTATTTCTTTTATCTCTGCAATGCCTGCTCAAGATCACATAGAGCATTTATGGCAATATTGGGATAATTATTGAACAGCTTAGTCTTAGACTGGAACTTTACTCTTCTCCATAGTAAATGCATTATTTACACTTCTGACTGATTTTCCCATTCTGATGGCTATTTAAAGAGAATAATTGAAAATAATTTAGAAAATAGTTATTAATAATATGACAGTAATATGCTATAACTTCCATGTTTAATGGCACATTAATGCTATAATGCTTATTTTAAAGTCCTTAAATATAGAACATGTTGAGATTTCTTAGTGTTCTTTTGTTTTTCAGATATACTTGCTTGATCTTTTACCATTTGAATTGACAGTCTCAGTCAATTTGTAGGGAGACTTTGAGTTTCCTGTTGAGATTAATGCAGTCCTACCCTTGGCTACTATTTAGAAACTGCCAAGCCTCCCCATGTCCCTCTGACAAATAGTAGCAAACTGTTAGAAAAAAAAAAAAAAGAGCAGAAATAGCTACATTCATACATTTTACTGGATATTTTGCTATATTTTGAAACAAAATCAGCTTCATCTTTGAAGTGATGAAGTGATAAAACAACTCACCTTAGAAAACATTAAGCAGAAGAGAAAAAAAAGCAAACATAAAAAAGCTAGTGGAAAAGCTGGAGTCAACTTTTTAGTTTCTGAGCCAGAAGGGTTTTTCTGAGTTGTCTCTTAATGAACCCAAGTTTGTAACCTAAAGCAGTAATAGTTTTCTAGATTAGAAAATCTGAATACACAGATCTCTCCATTCCATATGCTAAATACAACTATTTAATAATCTTTTTGGCCATCAGATAGCTTGTATGTGCTGTTAATGTTCATGCTTTAATATTTAATTGCATTTTAATAACGAATTGATGGTGAATATATTAATATACAAAGATCAAGAATAAGATAGCACTGTTACTTTGTGCTATAAAATAAACCAATTTGTAAAAGAAAATGCACTTCTTTAGAAAGAGAATTGAGTTATTGAAAAATGGAATTCTGTGGAGAAAGTATGCAAAAATTAAAGACATTGTCTCAGAGACAATTCTTTCTTCTCATTTGAGGGAATATGAAGCAATTTTATTTGCATTTGTGGTTGTGATTCTGAAAAAAAAAAGATTTGAAGAAATAGGATCAACTCCTAAGTAGTTGGAGGAAGAAAATTCATGGGAATTCTGTGCATGAAAGAAAGATAGAGGCAATTTAAGAGTTTTCTGATGGAAAAGTCACATTTAGATTTGTTTGGTGACACAGAAATGTCACCTTCCTTATTGTCAGTCTTATTCATCATATCTTATTGGTAGGTTCAACACATGCTAAGAACAGTATTCATTACATGCCTTGAGATATCATGAGAAGATCCCACTATGTATTTGCATGTGATTTGAATTACTTAATTTCTTAACTTGCCTAGGTATCAATGATCATCCTCTAGTTTTTCTTTTTCCTTGGATAGGATCTCTTGAGATCTCTGTCTTTATCTTGAATATTTTAGAAATAAGAGAATCTATGTGTGGGCTCCACAAATCTGTTATCTTCCAATTCCTGTTCCCCTTCCTCCTTCACCCAGTATTTATTCTAAGACATGTGTTCATTAAATGGATGTGCAATCAGCATGACTTAAATTTTTTTATGAAACAATCTTAATTCACATGGGACTATATGAAAAACACTATCATTTTTGTTAAAATTTGAAATACCTATGTCATTTTAGAAATTACTAATGGAAGATCATCTTTCTTAAATGATGAATGCAATTTGTGATTTATTCAGAGTAGATATTGCTCGGTAGCTTGTGTATATTTTGATGAAGGCATTATACTGTGGATAATATTGTCTGCTTTTTATATGTACAGAGTCCGACTGCTTTGCTGTTGTTGTTGTTGTTGCTGTTTTTAGTGCTCTAAACATACATTGTGGTACATTGTCAAAATAAAGTTACAGAGACCATTTGGCAAATATTACTTTGCTGTAATTTAGCACACAGCTTGCCAAATGACTGTATTCTATAATTTCATTATACAAATAACAAGACTAAAAGAGTACACAATGATCAGTCAGTTGCAAATCTTTTTAAGGAAGCCATGAATAAGCATGAGGTTCCTGAAAACTGTATTTATTGTATCTTGTGACAAGATGGCATTTCCTAAGTAGTGGTTTCGAGTGAGTTTTTAATTTGACTCAAATATTCACAATGTTACTATAATAGTTAAAACATTTTTTATATGTATCATGAATACTTTTGAGCATGGATGACTGCAAGCTTGCATGACCATGTTGTTTTCACTTTTTATCACAAAATCTGTAGATTTTATGCTTCCCTCTAACCCTTATCACTACTATAAACCTGTATATGTGGGTCCATATCCCAAGATTTACTGTGAAAACTTCTATCTTCTTGTCTGTCTTGTCTACGCATATCCAGGCCAAGATCAAATAAATATACATATAGGTGTTTGTATGTGTCTGTATATATATTGTGTGTATATACACACGCACACACATAAAATAACATACTGAAGTTCCATCTATTCATTTATATTCCATATTTTTCATATATACTTGTTTGACTTCTTTCTTAGTGCTGGCTCTTTATGATATAACTTTCCTCATCCAGTCTATTCAAGATTACCTTGGAAAAAATCTTGTATAACAGGCCAGTTCTGACCCACAAACAGACTTTGAACTGAAACCCTTATTGTACCCACATTTCTCTTTTTTCAAGTGTTATTTTATCTAGCTTTTGTTCTATTAACATTCTTTTTTTTTAATTTTAGTATATATCTCACCTGCTGCTTCATGAATGATGACTCCTTTTGTTTTTTTCCTTTTGTGGCAGTTTTCATATGCAAGAAAGATGAACAGATTTCTTGAGGCTTTTTAACGCTTTTTGGAAGGTGTCAAATACTAAGCGTGGTATTGGGATATGGTCATAGATAAGATATTTTATATTGGAGGAGAGCTCTGGAGGTCAATTGGAGGTTAGAAATTCCTGCTTGGAGCAGGGAACAGGCTATCATCTAATAAACAGTGCTTATCAACTAGCATTTTTTTAGTAGTGGATATTCCGCTAAAGCTAAACCCTTAGAGAGCTAAACCCTTTGACGTAAATTGGGACAGCTAAACCCTTAGAGAGTGAAGAGATGAGTAGAGAAAATAAAAATGGAGGCACGAGACACAAGCATAGGTATTCTGTTCACCGCGTTCACTGGAGATTCTCCTTCTGCATTTTCAAGCTTATCTGTGCTTACAATTAAAAAAAAACTTAGATTATTAGAGTATTTGATAAAATGAGATGCTGTTTGAGATTAGTGAGTAAAGTATGGAAAAATAAATGCAGTTTCTCTTACTATCCTCAATACAACTATTGGAATCATAGTTAGTTAGCTTTGTCATCTTATCAGGTAAACTAGTTGAAAATAAATAGGCAGTAAGAAAATGCAGTGTAAGTACTGGTGATTGCAACAACCTTCTCCCGACTTTCCTGGGAAGTAGCTGATCGCTCACAGAGATGCTAATTGGGTCCTGTTGACTCACTGCAGCTTTGCAGCTCATTTTCCTATTTTAGATGGAGACATGGATAGGCGCAGTACTAGCAGGGGAAATGCTGGGAAAAGTCAAATGTGGAGAGAATAGTTTTCTGTTTGGAGTTGGTTCTGTATTAACCAACAAACTAATCATTAGGAGAAGCATGGAGTAGAGCTCAGGCTTCTAAGCTTGATTTGTAAGAAGTTATATTTTCTGAAGGTGATTGGGAACATCATTAATACACAAGTAAATATAATTGTCCGAGGAAAAAGATATATCTCTCAAATAACCTATTGTTTGAGTCAGTTATTAATGGGATAAAAGAGCACAAATTAGATGAGTGCTCAACAAATACAGATTTTCTTATGCTAGTATTTTTTCTTGTCCTATCTTTTTATCTTGTTTTGTTTTTTAAACAGTATTTTATAGATTATTTATGTATAATATAAAAGTGAAATTAGTACAAATTTTGAAATAATGTGTTTCTAGAATAAATAATAACCTTCAAGTGAATAGCTCTTTCTCATACTAAGTTGCTACCCAAAGTTTTATACAGGTATACGCTGTACCTAGCCAAATGTTACTATGCATTCAATACCTGTTGCCCACTTGAGGCTATTGATTTTCTGTTTTGATTTTCAGTATAAGAGGGTTTTAAGTTGCAAATCTCTATCTTTCAGCCTGGCCTGCTGTTGTCTAACCGCAAGACAGCCAGTCCCCCTCCGCACCTGACCTCACCCAAAGGCTGGCTCTGTGAATCTCTGCAGCTCAAGTTGCACAGCTGCCTGTCCCAAATACCAAGCCAGTGCTGTGTGCCAATTTCCTGCTCTACCTCCACACAGGGGATCTTTCCTAATTTTCCTATCACTTTCTTGGACCTAGTGTTGCCTACAGCCCTTTTGCTGTGCTGCTGATCTGGTTAGCATCAGTGCAGTGTGTTCACCATGTGATTTTTATATCAGAGGCAAGTGTTTTGCTAAAATTCTGGTTTGGGAATATGGAACCTAGCCTATTACGAAAGAAGGCTTTCAAATGTTTGTTGGTAGAATAGGATTCTTTGCAATTGGCAAGATGAGAAAGTATGCAAATGCTATTGAAGCGAGTAGAAGTAAAAATAAATAGAAACACAGTTTTTGTTTCTCTTCTGCTGTGAGCCTGGCAATCACATATGGAGGTCGTGCAAGTGTTTATTCTGATAATGTTGCTTTATAGAAGTAACTGCCCCATGAGTAACCTACAAAGTTCCTTCTGCCTCTGTCACTGTGGTCCAGCTTCCTGGGGCAGTGCTCTCTGCCACTGCTCTTTACAATAGTAATGCAATGGTTATCTGAATAATAATTCTGATAATGAATAATAATGGTTATCTGAATGGAAGTAACATAAAATCTATCTGCTATTCTGAAACTTTCCTTGTCCTGTGCTATATATATTAGCAACTCAAAGGACAAGTTACTCTCTAATTTTCAGTCCCACTTTAAGCTATCTTTTCTGTTTCAAATTAAAAAGAAAAATCTGTAATGGGCATCTTATATCATATTCTGTGTGCAACAATTATACACTCTTTGCTCAGTAGAGGGCACACATTCCATTTTCATGACATTATGTAGCCATAAGCTGATTAAGTTTATTAAGTGTTCTTGAAAGAAAGATATGCAGTCATGGTTCTTGACAGTGAAATAAATACACTCAGGATGGTCTGCAGACTAAAACTAGACTGTGCTTCTGTTTGGATTTTCTTTCTGAAAACAACAAGAATCTTCTCTTAAAATAAAATAAAAAGGCAGAGCATATTTGTGCTAATTCCTAGAAGGCAAGAACTTGACAAAAATGACACTTAAATTTGTGTCTGGAAATCTATATTTAATCGAGCTAGTAAGTGATTTCTCTTATTCATCTGCAGCTCAGTCTTATTTGAAAAAATGAGATGCTGTGACCCATCAGTACAAATAAATCAGATAACAGAAATCAAACAGAAAATTTGCTTGCATATGCAAATGTTACTTAACATTTTAAGTACTTAAAATGTATTTGAGTCACAGTGTTAGAACTGTGCCTCTGCTTTTCATGAAATTTACAATTTTGTAAACAAAATAGTGCAGGTAGGTATTTTTGTGTGTCTGTATTCTGCATATTCTTATATCCTGGCACAAGGATGATCAGAAAATGCAGCACTTAGTCACTCAAATCACTATGTATTGACACACCACAGAGCTTTGCTTTCTGGATAGTTATAGTTCAGCCAAATAATATGCATCACAAAGATTTTTTGTCAAGTCAATGGGATGACTCACCTGAGTGAAAAAGAGAATGAAAATCTGACCATAATCTGACATTTTACTCATAGACTAGAATTATTTTATGTTGGCAATGTAGTCTTAGAAAAGTCATGTAAAATATTGTGAAAAAGCTGATGTGACCAGTTTGAGTTTAAAGAAGTGAGTTACTGAAGGCTCATTAGAAGCACACAAGTAATCATTACTCACTCACTTAAATGTTATTTCCAGCCATTTTGCTGTTTAATAACATATAATATATATGGATTAAGAATTTGGGGGAAGAATTGTCCCTCAGTGACTATCTCTGAATTGACTTTTGCAACATAAACCTGTATGAAGTTACCGTGAGTAAAACCCTGTGTGAAACTCTGCTGTTCTACTTTGCATCAAGTTTTCTGAAACTCATTAGAAGACTCAGCTGAGATGGCTTAGTCACATTTACCAAAGAAGAGCAGGATGACTATTGGACATTCCCCTAGAGCTATTGAAAATTCCACAAAAGGGACTTGCTTGGTTTTGGATAGATTTTTGTTGTTGTTGCCAGCTATGACCTAAGTATCATCAAAGTGAACCAACTTGGTTAAGTTATAACCAAGTTAACTATTGGTTTCAACAAGTAAGAGCTTCTGACAAAATATTTTACTGCTGGGAAGCTCCTGTATGTGGAATTTTACAGAAATGAGGATGATGATTACTACAGGACTGTTTTTCAGTCAGGTACAGTAAAGTAAGCCTGAGATCTCTGCTCGATAGTGCAGCAGACTGTAGTAGGCCCAGCTATCGAACTGAAAGCTGTAAAGTATTTTAGTTAATATTTTTGCTAGGAAGCAAAGCCTGACCTTTCTGCAAAAGTGCACTTCTTCGCCACAAAGAAAGTAATGAGTTTTTTATGAAGTTGGTACTTATAACCAAATTTTACCATCCAAAGAGGATAGCTGCTAGCCTTTTCTGTGTCATGAGGCTTCAAAGAGTTATGTTTTGGGGTGTACTAACAGTAAGTGAATGCAAGAATATAGTCTATCCAGCCCATTTTATAGCATTTTTGTTGTCATATGATTCTGGCTATGATGCTCTTTCATTCTTATTACTGTTTTGATAAACTTTTGACAAACTATTTTGATAAACTTTAATGCAGCTGAGACTAGGAACTTCTATTTAATGGTTAAATAGAAACAGTGAGAGCAAAGTTGTTAATCTTTGCACAAATAGAAGCAAGGATCTGCAAACATCCCACATCTTCAGGCTGCTGTCACTACTAAATGTGTTCTCCTGTACCCTAATGCTTTTTTTAGGGAGCAATATATCACCATTCCAGGGCCTTTGTGCAAACAAAGTAAAGCACCATCAAGAAGTCACAGTTTTGCACAACAGTAATTCCTTAGCTCCATGGGGAAGAAGTTATCCTAAAATGGATCAAATGAGGGCTTCAGAAGCTAGCCCTTCTGCTGTACTAAGGACACCTGCTGTACCAGGGCGCTGGTGTCACGTCTGCGTGTGACAGAGCGTAGGGCGCTATGTCCGGCCGCGGGAAGCAGGGCGGGAAGGCGTGCGCCAAGGCCAAGTCGCGCTCGTCGCGGGCCGGGCTGCAGTTCCCCGTGGGCCGCGTGCACCGGCTGCTGCGCAAG